>BMAC01000007.1:731331-760141 GCA_014905375.1 Phtheirospermum japonicum | reverse complement strand
GAGTATTCCTGCTTTCTTTCTGGAAAACACCTCAAACGCTTACTGACTTAAGCATCGGAGAGGTTTCCACCGGAAAACCACCGGTGGTCCTTTCTAACCTGTGTTTGTGGTGCAGATCAGGGAAGATTCTTAGGCTTCAAGTATTGTTCCTAGTGCTGGTCATATTTTGGGTTGAAACACCAAGTAACAAAACCCAGTGGGAAAAAATAAAACTTGGTCTAAGGAAAAAGAGTACAACACACCTATGTTGAGACTCCCCCTAAAGTCTACACCTTTCTTTGATATGTACATCTATCAAGAGAACTTTAAAAGTCTCCACTTCCACAATTTACTTGATTCTTGAGAAAGTGCATAGTTGTTAGTTGTAGAAGAGTTGTGGTGATATTACTCGTATTAACAGCTTTTCTTCAGTGATAGAGTTCAAACCACTATTCTCAGAGATCTGTATGATCATAACATTTACCATAGATACTCACGAACTACTACATGTATGATAATGATCTCTTTACATGGATCGAATGAGTAACTAACATCAACGATACCATTTGGTGTTTCACAGTAGGAAGTAAACTCAACATTTTGTTTAGGGGTTACAAGACCATCTACAGTCCCAATTATATTTATGAATGAGAAAAAAAACTCGCGTCAATGGTTTCTTTTAGGTATCAAAGTACATTTTGATTCCATTCCAGTGACATTGCACTTTCTTGAGTTAAATCAAGATAATAATTTTGAGCAAGTAACATTTGGTCAAGTGTATTAGCAATGGTACAATAATGCACATATTGTACATAGGAAGGGGATTTCAGCTCCCACCAATTCTTCATCATTTCAGTGATGAAATTGATATTTCCTTGTATATTCACTTTGACCAATCATAGGAGTGCTAACATATTGCACTTATTCATATTTAATTGCCTGATCATCTTTTAGATATATACAAACTGTAGAATTTAGTATTCCACAAACTCAGTTTTAGTTTAATGCCTTAACATGACCGAGTTTTCCCATGGTTCATTATCTCAAATTAAAATTTCAAATAACTAGCGATATCTCTTATTTCATTAAGAGTGGATATTATATTTCTTTCATCGACATATACAATTATAATCACAAGTTTGAAACTTATTTTCTTTATAAATACGCAAGGGCATAAATTTTCTTTTCCCAATCAAGTAGTCACTTAGACAGTTATACCACATCCGTCTGGATTATTTTAACCCATAAAGAGTATGTCAATTTAATTTCAAATGCACTCATTGGCTTAAAGTCACTTGCCTTGGCAAGGAAAGGACAACAAGCACTTTTATATATATCTCTAAATCATGATCTCCACAGAGATATGATGTAACCACAGGTATAAGTTGCATTCTCATTATAGCATCTATTATGATAGAGTACATATCCCATAGTTAATTCCAGGGCATTTTGAGAAACTTTGTGCTTCAAGTTTAAATTTGCATCTCATGACTTTATTTTTTCTCATTGCATTTTCTGACAAAACTTTGTTTATGTCCTATAGGCTTTACACTTGGTAAGGTTAGCACTACCAGACCAAATACCTGTCTTATTATCAGTGAATTTAGTTCTACCTGGATTGATTTTTTAGAATTAGATCAATTTGCTCATTGTTGATATTTCAATAGAGCGTGGTCGATACCATCGTTCTCTATAATTCCTTGAGCAACAATGTATATATATCATCAATATGTGTGGAAAATCTTTCCATCAACTCATATAAACTCTCATAGTACATTGAGATTTCTTTATTCTCTGGAATCATATTAAACATCTGAGCGTCCTCCAGTAATGATTCATAGATATAAGTATAACTAGAGATAATCTCATGAGAGGAATTATCTTCATTGATGATCAATTGAAGTTGTGACATACATGCCCTCTTATTCATTGGTCGAGTATTGATCGAGCCAAGTGACCTCCCCTATTCCTTTTGAGAGTCACGACCTCAACCATACCTACACTAAGTATGGTTGCAATGTCTTAATCTATAATATTGTGCCCTTTATGGGGACTTTTAACCTTGCAGACACATTTGCAGCTGGTATATATATGATCTCGTCACTTTAGAAATTGAGTCTTCTATACTTTGAAAATCAATTGTTCACTTTACTTTAGTTTCACGTTACATTGTGAAATGCGAGAATCATAATGAGACATAGTATGAAACTATTCCTGTCATTTCATTGGAAAATAATTTTTCTTATCTCCCCCTAAAAACGGAAAAACTGTCTCATTAGAGTGACAAATCCAAAGATTTAACGGTAAAGAGATCGTCTGTCAAAGGTTTCAAAAAGCGGATGACTATTGGAGATTCATATCCAACATAAATACTTAGTCGTCTTTAAAAACCCATATAAATGCACTGTGGGGGCACAATAGGTACATATAATGCGTAATCAAATATGAGTAGATATGCATTATCAGGGTTATATCCGGTTACCAACTGGTACGCAAAATACTTAGTTAGCAGAGGTTCATAAACGACTAAGTAAGAGTTGCGTGCAATATTGCATAACCCTGCGTGACACAAATATATGAGTGCGCATAAATATTGTCTTAGTCACCATCTATATTCATTTAGACGGTTTCTTCTTTGAGACCTTATTGTATATGCACATTAGGGTACAAGATGCATTGCATCAATCTTGATTGAAATGCAATATACATCAAATACTTTTGATGTGAACTTTCTAGTATTATGAATTTGGGAGCTTTATAAGGGTGGTGAGTCCTCAATCATACTAAATGTGCTAGAAGTTTTGCAAATGCAACATTTTTTGGACAATACGTGTCGAAATATCGACCAAAACTATAAAATACTTGAATGATCCGTATTTTGAATGGTTATGTCCACATGTATCACCAATTATCAATTATAAGAATGAAATATTATACTTTGTATCATTAGCATATGCAGGTCTCAATCATACAATTGTGCTAATGAATAAGTTTTGAAAAAATGACTGATGTATCTTTGAGATATGAATGTATGTAGTGCTCCTAGTACTTTAAAATGCACTATTTGTAATTGAACAACATTAGTTTGACACTATACTGTGCATCAAATTTCTATCTCGTTTTGTGTTTCACTCAAAATAAAAGATGTCCATGTTAATTTTTTATAATATGGACCATCATATCACGACGACCAGAGAATCTATGTCAGTCATATCGAAACTTGAATAAGTCAGTGTCCAAAAGTTCTTTGTTGGTCATATCTTATGATCCAATAATCAAAAAGTAGTAAAGTAAAATTACTAGATTGACTCTAAAACATGCTTTCTTCCATATAAATTAAAGGTATAGTCCCATTCTCATAATGTACTTCTTAAAGATAATCATCAACATGAATATCATCAAATTTAACAAGGTTCATTTCGCTCTTGGTCCATACCGAGCTTTTATATCTTTAATCAATGTGCCACTAGGCATCAAGGCCTTGTCACATATAAATATCAATTTAGTGATTAATTGTCTATTCCTCTACAAATTCTCACATTTTTCAGAGATATCTGAACGAAATATTCTTCATTCTAATATTTTACATTATTTGATAGATATGTTACATTATATCTAATAGTTTACTCATAAACCTTGTATGTGAATGTGTGGTAAATAAACTTAATATATTCAATGCTTTAGAATGTAATGCAAAATTTACCAATAAGCCAAAAATAATAATTAATTTAATTCAGGCCACATCACATAAATCTAACTCAAAATAAGTTTTAAGACCAACATGTCTCTTCCCCTTTACTTTGAGGTTATATCCACTATTCATATTGATCCTGGTTAGACTCAAGAGATTTCTTTATCCGAAGGTCTAACATTGTATTATGAAAAATAATGTCATGTCTCCCAATGACTTACTTTCATAATTAATATTATACAAGTTAATCAGTATGTTTGCTCAAGTTAAAAAAATAGCTTGAGATCGCATCTCTCAATTACTTATTGTCATTTAAAATGATTTTCTTTTTCACATATGGTAAGACATATTTTTAGTCGCAACATATCAAAGTCATTGACTCTTTTTACCAAGCAAACAAATTTCTTTTCACTAAATTCTTAGGCTTGGAAGTAGTGTTTCATAAAATTCCCAAAATTCTCATTTAGAGCATATCTCAAAGTTCAATGAAATTTTGTAACTAAATATACAGGAAGTGTTTCATAAAATTCTCATAATACTCATTTAGAGCATATCCCAAAGTTCATTGAAAGTTTGTAACTATATATACATCCAACATAAGATTGGGGTCAATATAGATTATCAAATGCATTAGAGAATTGGCTTTGTTTTAGTTTGACAATTCTTTGTCAATTGGGTTGGTGGATGATATTATAGTGGAATTGTAGTTCTTCTAGTTTGCACATCAAACCAATGATGGTAGTACTCAATTTCTTTTGAGTATATTAAATTGTATTTAGATTGAGTTAGTTCAATCAATTTTTTTAGATAATAAATTTGAAGAATATATATCATACTCTTTCTTGAAATTATGTCAATATACTTTATCACAAAACTTATTTATACAATTCTTTATCGTTCATGAGCTTTCATTATCATGAAATTATGAAAATGTACAATCAATAATGCATACATTGAAATTATCTTATAAAATCAACTTGAAGAGAATTACCAACATACATGAATCTATCTATCCATCGAAATTCATGATTAACTAGATATTTTGGCAAAATCATGATCAATCTCTCATCTAATCATGTAAATAACTTTATTTATGATTTCTAAATAAGAAATCGTCCATGAGCATATATAATAATATATTATGTACTCTACGAATATCATTAAAGTATTGTAAAATTTCATATTTGTCAATATTGTACATAACATCACATGCATATAATCATAGGTAACATATATACATATACATGTTTTGTATAAGAATGCACAATAATACATACCATGCCTTATATCCATATAAACAAATATTTATTAGTTGCATTTAATAAATATAAGGTAATTTGAGTTACCTCGGAAGAAAGATACGATTCTTTCCTAATTTTATTTTTTCAATAGGTTTGTCCGCGATATGTTTTTGATGACATAGACCTTCAAACCCGATCTCCACCGTACAGAATTAATCACTATGTCTTTTAAACATTATATCAGTTTCATCCAACAGTTATATTGCGCGTAATCTAAATTTAAAAACTCGGCATACAGTTTAGAGAAACAGGATCAGCTCTATTCAAAATTCATTATACAATTATTCAAACCTCATATTCAAATCTCCATCATTCAGATTTAACTTATATTGTTGTATCTCAAGTGGTACCACGAGCATGTAGCTCAAGTGGTATCACTAACCCTTTATAAGGGTGTTGACATGAATTCGAACCCTAAACCTCTCAAGTTATTTGAGATTTATCTTATACTTTCCAACCACTTGACCCAACATATTAAAAAAGAAACTTATATATCGTTGTAATAAATTTTCCCTTTTATTATTATTATTATTATTATTATTATTATTATTATTATTTTTCTTGGTTTTAATCCTCTCTATACTTTATCAACAACCACAAAATTATTTAGATTATCTAGACAATACTCCATGATCTGTCCTTTACCAATAATCTAGCACCGCCCACTAGGCTATTCAACTTTTATCAAAAATAATTTAATACAATAATTTGTGTAAACTTGCACTTTTAGTCCATAAATTACTTTTAATTTCACTAGATTTTTCTCATGTTGGCTCCACTAGTTTTTTTTTATTTACATTTATTTATTCACACTATTGGGCCAAAATAATAATAGATAAAGTTTTGGACGAGTTCTGCTGTTCATATTGGGACTAAAATTGCAAATTATAGGATAAAATTCTCCATTTTGCGGGGGCCAAAATGCAATTTCCTCGCTTTCTTGCCGTATGCAGACAAATGGAATCCCAACAGAAAACCAAACAACACGCTAAGTTTTAAGCTCTCTGAAGTTTAGTTCTAGAGAAAAAAGTCCCCCCCTTTTTTTTGTTTTTTTTTATTTATATTTTCTTTTTTCCTTCTTGGGGCTGAATATGGTGGGGATTTTCTCAAGATTTTCTGTGAGGGCTAATCATCGCCGGACTCAAAGTGCTCTAGTGAGCATCATCTCTCTCTCTCTCTATCCACCCCCAATTTCTGTGATTTTATTGTTTTTCTTAATGTCAAATGTTTCACTTGCCCTGATATTCGCTTTCGCGTTTTATGTTGTTTTTCTGTGCGTAGTCTCTAATCAAATTTATTTTATTTTTTGGATTTTTTTTTTTATATAATTTTGTACTAGTGTGGTTTATGACTTCGATATTAGTATTTAGCATCCTTTTGATATATTTTAGCTGCTGTGTATGGTTAGTAAATCAATTTTCTTTTCATTGGATGATTATTCAAAACTAAATTAACCGTCAGCTTAATTTTTATCTTTCTATAAGTTCTCCACCGTCATCTGTTTTGTACAACTTGCACTGATTTCTATTCCATTTCTCCCTTGGATCACTAGATTGTGAATTAGATTGATTTAATCAATAATATTGTATTTGTTATACTTTCATATAATCCGATGATCGCCTGATCGGTTGCCTTATGGCTCGTTTTTCTTGACGTATAGGATGAAAGGGACGAGTTTCCCCGTATCTCAGAGGCAACAAACAATTCTACTACAACCATAGATTCAATTGCATCTAATAATCCCAACCATGGGATCGAAATAGCGGTCGGGTTTAAGCCCATTGAACACCCGACCGAGCCTCTTGACAATGATCAACCTATCCTATGTCCATTACCAGACCCTTCTATTCTTAATGTAAGCTATTTTCACAAGGTTTATTATTATTATTATTATTATTATCAGCTAGAGATAAATTATGAATAAGATTGTGTTTGGTCTTTATTTTTTTAGTTTGAAATCGAAAGTGTTGATTTGCACTTTCTTTATTTTATTTTTCTTTCAGAAAAAAAAAAATTCGAGCATCGTTCCATATTCGTATACTTATTTTTCCGACATCTTTGCTTATTTATTTATTCCCATTTTACGAAGTGTTTGCAAGCTCTAAAAAAGTGATTCTTAGCTTCGAGCAGGAAAAATATTAGCCTTAGTTTTTTTTTGTTGTTGTTGTTTGTTTCCCGTCAGGATGGAAGAATATGGAAGGAAAGAGTGTCGTCAAGCGTACAAACTAGGGCTGACATGGCGGTCACGCAAGAGCAAGCTTCGATTGAACCCGAGACACCCCGAGCAAAACCTCGGCCCCGCAACCGAGTTATTTTGCCATCAGTCAGTGCTCCGGAACATAATATCCTTAAATTGCTCGAGGAATGTAATGCATCTGGCATAAGCTTTAATAGCTGATCACACTCCAGTAATTTTTATTTTTATTTCTGCATTATAGTTGTACCTTTTGAAGCCTTCTTTGTTTCTGATATCATAAATTGTAATATGAATTCATGTATTGGCAATATGAGAATTCTGACATGTTTTCTTGTTGTTTTTTTTTTTGTTTTTTTTTTTTTGTTTTTTTTTTTGTGTGTGAAGGTATGTGAGGATCCATATAGATACTTGTTACATATTGTTGGAGTAATTAAATAATAAATGACTAGTACTCATAAAACGAAGTTTTTAGATTAGATCTTTTAATAACTATTGAAAAAAAAAAGATCTTTTTTCTCCAATTTATGGAGTAATATGTTCTTTCAATATATATGAAATCACATATACCATCCTAATTTTCTTACATCAAACTCTAGTAAACAAACAACATAGATATTAGATATATGATACTATATATTACAAGAACAAATTAACCTTAAAAAACCTCATAAATTTTAACTAAAGAGGCAACTCAGGAACTTGAAGTGGATGCTCAACCGTAGGATTGACGATGCGATCCCGAGGTCCTCGAAAGCTTCCATGGTTCATCCATGGCTTACTCTGCCACCGCCACTTGGCTTCTTTCCCATCTGCCGCCGTGGAGGAGCCGCCGCTGAAGAAAATGATCAAAAGCAAGAGAAAGAAATTGAGCATGGCTTTAAAATGCATCTTTTGTTTGTTTGTTTTCTCACTTGAAAAGTGGAAGAATTTATAGGGAAAGAGTAGTTAGCTTTGCTTTGCTTGGAAGTCATATTGAAATAATTGTGGACGCTCACTTTCTATTCATCTCGTGATTGCTGTGTTTTCTTGTTTTGATTGTGTTTTTTTTTTTTTTTTTTTTTTTTTTTCTTTTTTTGTTGATATATTTAGTTATATTGGGTTGATGTTTATAGGTGTGTTAGGATTAGGATTAGATTAGGTAATTGTCATGATTGTGTTAGGAAATTAATAAGTGATTAGTGGGTGAGTTGAAGGGGAATGAGATTGTGGTTGTGATAGCGTGGTTTTTTTGTTGAATTATGTGTAATATTTTGGAATAGGATGATCTATAATTCAATATATCTTCGATGTAAGTCAAATGAGGTGCTAAAGTCAAGTCAAACAATCTATGAAGACTTATTTGTGTGCGATTGAATCTTGTCTGCAATTGAATCAACTTATTTAAGAGTTCTCGTAAGCTCTTATCAACCTAAATACTAATAAAATATAATTTATTTGAAGTGTCAACTTATAAAGGTTCTGTCTATTAATATTAATTTGTAAAATCAGTTAAATTATCAATAATAATAATAATAATTTTATAAGTTATTGTCACTAGTAATTAAACTCGTGATGTGCCGACAACTTCTAAGGATGGCAATCGAACCTCTGAGAGGGACAAGGTTCCAAAAAGCGTGAGACGTGTGAAGGCGGCGAGGTCGAGCTTCTTTAGAAGTTTATGCGTGCCTAGGCGAAGCATAGACAACAAAAGACATTTTCATTTTTTATATTATTTTAATTATTTTTTTATTAATAAGTAAATAAGACAATACAACGTGTAAATACTTTTTGCGATATTTTTTAATTTCTCAACAGAAAAATAATTTTTAAAATATTTAAATTAAGGTATTACTTAATATTATTAATTTCGTAACAATCATGAACGATTGAATTCAAAATGAATAAATTAAAATAGTTGAGTTTAACGAAAAATAGGAAATAAAATATAAATATGGTTAAAAAACAATAAAAAAGTACATATTAAATACATATGATGCGGTCAACTCTAAGTTGACTGTCGTTTCCAAGCCTTTCGCAAGTTAAGGCGTTTCAGTAAAACCTCAAGTCTAGCGAGTTTCGGCGAAATCTAGGCGGGCATTTCAAAACACTGCCCAAAGGTTACTGACACCCACCCCACCCCCACCCTGAAATTTTGAAAACTTTTAAGAGTGTTATAGTAATTACTTATATTTTATAGATGTCTATAGTAAATATATATGATAATAAGTCTATAGTTAGCAAAGTTGGTGAAGTGTTTACAATTTCTTGTTTGTTTTGTTGGATTCATTTTTTATTATTATTATTATTATTATTATTATTATCTTTGTCCGATTTTTAACTACAAGCAAAGTTGGTGGAGCGATAGAGTTTTCAGAGCCCACTTTTTTATTAGGAAAATTATACAGTACATTCACTTTATCATAAGCTATATATTTAAAGACATTAATTAAAGTTTATTGTTTGTTTTGTTCCCGGTTCTCGTATTTTTCTCTCATTTTCTTTGTTGACCATTTTTTTCTTATTTGATATTTATACTAATATCCCTTGATAGTTTGCGTTTAGTTTATGAATATGTGCATGTACATCTATAAAATATTTTTATGTATATATTATGAGAACTTGTGAGGTGATTTGAGGGCACTATTTTTCACTTAATCAAAATCATCGGATCAAAAATTAATTCTAAATATTGATAAATAAATGCATGTAAATGAACGGGAGTTGGGGGTCATGATACTTTTACGACACCATAGTTATTTATAGGGTTATTGACGTAAACACAAACAATAGGGAATCTAATTCCTATTTTGTTACCATAGTTAGAAAATTACAAAAATACCTAACCAGTGTTACGAGAATTCCTAAATTACGAGATATTCAACCTTCCAAAATATTAGGACTAATTTTCAGAAATACCATAAATATTTTTTTAAAACGCCAGACGTTAAATTAATTTCTTATGTATCCCGGACATAAACCGTAACGGAATTAACTCCACCTTCTGAATTCATGGACGGTTTATCAATTGTTCTGGCGACGAATGTACGGCGACGAATGTACAGGGAACTAATGAAAAAATTAAATGCGAGCATATCCGACAAGTATACAACAAACTCAACTTCATGAAACACGGAGGAAGCTATTTTGCAAAAATTTTAAGAAAATTCTATAATTCGGACAGGCACTTCGACACGAGAAGGAAACAATATGTAAGTATGCGGTTATTCCTATAGCAATTTTTTTCTTTTTGTACGTTGTATTCGAAAAGTTCTTTGTTTATTTATTTCATGATTTTTTTTATTTTTTGTGTTCATTTGCTGTTGTTTATCTATTTTTTCTGTTTCGCAATGGCTTTCTGTTTGTTTCTTCTTTTTTTTTTTGTTTGATATATTGTTTACGAAGATTTGAGATTGAAGAATATTTAGAAATATAAGCATTAGTTTACGACAATTTGAGATTGAAGAATATTTAGAAATATATAGCAGTAAATGTAGGATTGCGTCGTCTGAAGATCTGAAAATTCAGAATATAGAGCTATTATTTCTTGTAAACAAAGTTCGGCAATAATGATCGCTTTCTTTTGTTGTTTCTTATAAATTTAAGTATAAGCAATTCTTGATAGTGAAAATTTTTGAATGTTAATCAATATTGTATTTTTTATTTTTTTTGTCGTAAGTAACTGTGATGAACGCGGAAAAAAAATCTAGTTGTATAGCGAATCTAAAAAAAGAACTTGAGCCAGTAGATAAGCAAATAAACATGATCGAAGTGAATAAACGTCATTGTCCCGACTTTATTCTCGAATTTTATTTAAATAAATTGACGGTTGGTGTTTATTTGTTCTTTTTTATATACATATTTATAATCTTATAAAATTTGTTTATTCGTTTGATGTGGTAGGTTCAAAGAGCGAATGATATAATATATCAGGTGTCGGTTGGCCAGTCAGTTTTTGTAGTTGATTTGCAAGCYAAAACGTYCACATGCAAGCGGTTCCAAATGGACGAACTCCRATGMGCACACGCTCTAAGCGTATTGAGAGGTCGGAATGAAGATGCGATTCCGTATTGTTCGAAGTATTATTATAGAGATTCTATGGTGGCTACGTACGAAGAGTCTGTTTATCKTGTTCATTTTGATGGGGAATGGACACAACCAAATGATCCGATCGATGGCGTAGTCCTCCCTCCGGTCGGACGAGTAAGATCAGGAAGGCCGAAAAGGCTAAGAACACCCTCTGTAGGCGAGTACACCCAAAGGAAGAAATGTGGCAAGTGTGGAAGAAAAGGACACAATATGAAGACTTGTAGGGATTTGCCTTCGGCTTAATAAATATTTTTTGTTTTTTTTTTGGTAGACTTTTGGTATGTATAGTTTTCTTGCCTTCTGGAATGTGTTCTGACTTGTTTGTCTGGTTCATGTTATATCATGTACATATTATTTGGTGATCAATAAAGGAGCATATGGTTATTTTGTGCAATTTGGTAGTTTATTGTATATATGAAAACATTATTGAATATCGGCGTACATACAAAAGATGTAAAATGAGATCGTTAACTTAAAAGACTTGGATTGGTATTTGATACAAATATTTGTGAGACGAAAACATTGGAAAATATTTATTCAGTGGAACATGACATACAAAAAAAAAAGAAGCCATCTTGATTCAGGAGACATTACATGCGCAAAAAAAGAAAATATATATATATATATATATGCATGCTACGTACGCAAGAAGATGCGGGTAGATGTGACGTGCATAATATTAGAGGAAAAGTACATGGTCGATTACAAACTGCCCGATAAACTCCATATGGAAATGAAAAAAAAAATGAGAATATATTATGTCTTCACGGGTGTCCCGAAAATAAAGATGATCAAATAGATAAACGCACTAGTGGTGTTYCATGGGCATACGAGTTTACAACAAGAAAAAATCTTCCTGCTATGGTGTCGTTAACAGAGTGAACAAAACATCATACCCCGACGATGTGTTGCACAAAAAAAAGATAGCCCATATTTCTGTTTTGTAGACGTGAAATCTAAGGAAAAGAAAATTAAAATAATAGAATATTTCAGAAGATCGTTACGATCTTATAAGTCTATTAAGAGGATAATAACCACGTTCGTATTTCGACAAAACATTATTAATTGCAGACAACTTGGAATTTTATTTCATTTTCCGTTTGACAATGTTTTCCCTGATGTTTTGTGGCAGTGGACCGGGAGACTCATCCTCGCTTCTATATCCCTCGTCAATCTTCATCTTCCCATGGTTGCACAACAGGCAAGCCAAATGCTTTCGGTGGAGCTCGGCATCGAAATCATCAACTGGGACGTCATCGCCTGATATGAAATATTCAGCGTACGTCGCCATGTGCAACCAAGTCCCTGTAAAACACATGACCAACAAAGTGTGAAAATCCAAATGAGAAAACAGTCGCTTAAGGAAAGTTAAAATAAAATGGCGAATATTAGTCGCCGATTTGTTTTTTTTTTTTGCCATTAGACAAATTAGGGTTTGGTATATATAGTTTTCAAACGACTGGGATCACTGGGGAATTAGTGGATCTGCAAAAATTCTTTCTATATCAATACCGATTGTAAATAAATAACAGGATATCTGAAAATCGAATTTCTTTTTTTTGATAGATTTGATTTTGGGAATAAGAACAGAAGAATGCGTGAAAAAAAGCAAGATAATACCTCCCGGGATTAATTGGGGTTAATGCTGATTGAGTACGAGATCGATTATACACGATCTGGAAAAAAACTTCAATAATGCTTGGGATTGTAGATAGAACTTGATATCTGGAGCAGATCAATTTTTTGATTTTTTTTATTTTTCTGGGTTTGATTTGGGGATATGAACGGGTGATTGCTTGCAAGCAAGAATTCTGACCGGCATTGAATTGATAGGACGGCGATTGAGTCATTACCATAATAAAATAATACAACTTAACTAAATATAAGTTTTATATTTTCCAAAATTAAAAATTTTTAATTACTAACTAGACATATATATCAATGGAATTAATCCTAACTGAGAACGTATGAAAGACCATAAAACTCGTAGGATTGGAAATTTAGTTAACTAAAGTTAAAATTGGAAAAAAATAATAAAAGGTGATAGCCTGTGTCATTTTCTCTTATTTATACTGTTATCAATTTATTTTATTTTTAATTATTATTATTGGCCCATGAGTAATAATCATGGGTCATTTACAGGCTGGGCATTGGTGTTAATAATTTTCAAAAAAATATTATTTTTATTGTACTCTTTTCTTTTCACTATTAATTTCACCCCTATAAAAAATATCCCATAATTCCATCATAAGTATTTGATAAATTTAAATATAAAAAAAATGTTATTATATAATAATAAATAAATTTCAAAATTTGAACTTAGAAAAAATATATAATAAATTATTGTTTGAATTAATAAATTAAAAAAAATAAAACTCAAAACATAAGTATAGATTAATAATATAAATCATTAAAAATTATAAAGCAAGTTAAATAAATATTTAATCATGAATAACTTAATATATTTAAATTAAAAAACATAAAAGAAATATTATAATATAAATTAATTTCATTTGGCAAGGGTTACCCCACCTTGTGCATGATACACCACATCTAACATATTTAATAATGGACAAGTGGTATATGATGTTAATATAATAATGATATTAGTTCAAAATACTACAAAGAAAATCGGAATTGCCGACTGCCATATCCATCAGTAAATCACTTACCGACGGATAACGGCCGTCGGTGAATCTTTTGTCGGTAATTTCACTTGCTGACGAATTTTTCAACCCGTCGGCAAGTGCCGATGGCTTTTCGAAGGACACTGCCGCCGGTAAACTGCCGTCGGGATTTCCAATTTATTTTTTTTATTTATTTACCAACAGTTTTTACGCCCGTCGGTAATTAAATAAATAAAAGAATACCGATGGATTTAACGTCCGTCGGTAACTATTTAAATAAAGAATAATAATATTGCCGACAGATTACGCCCGTCGGTAATTAATTAAATAAATAAAATACTATTTAATTTTACGCCGTGATCTAAACCTTTCCTCTTCAAGGTTTGAACGAGGATCAATTGAAAATGTGATGTTTCCCTTACACTTTGAAGGATCGTGCGAAGACTTGGTTCATGTCGTTGGAGCTCAATTCTTTTACGAATCGGGATATGGTGTACGACCGTTTCATGGGAAAATATTATTCGAACCAAACAACAGCTCGAATCCAGGTGAAGATAGTCTTTATCAGTCAAGCGGATGGAGAAATGTTCCACGAGGCTTGGGAACATTTTAAAGGACTTCTCACACAATGCCCACATCATCACTCTTTCAGTCAACTGATTTTTCTACGACGGGCTCATTTTAACATTCCAATACATGGTCGGCAATGCCTCCGGGGGAGACATCGGGGCACGAACCGCCCAATAAGTGTACGACATCTTCGAGTCGATAAGCTACAATTCTCAACAAAAGAGTGTCCGTTCGAAGAAAGTGGTCATTCATGAAATGGAGGTATCTCGTGCGTCTCACGATGACACGAAAAGGATTACCGAGTTGACGAGGCAAGTAGCCTCATTGCAAACTCAAAACACGCTCCTCTCTCAAAGCGTGCCCCAATCACCAATGCTGACCGAAGCGTGTGGAATTTGTGGGGTGTATGGGCATGGGGTCAATCTTTGCCAAGCGGCCTTTGAGCCGACCGAGAAAATTGAAGATCAATCTCAAGCTATTCAAGGCTACCAAGCGAATCAAGTCGGGCAAGGGTATCAAAATATTTATCCACGCCACCTTACTAATCACTTGAATTCTTCTTAGTCGAACAATTCAAATGGGGGGAACCACGCATCCAATTCTAGGCAACAAGGCAATTTTGCTCCCCAACAACCTTATCAACAACAAAGGGGGCAAGGATAGTTCCAAACTCGGCCACCTTACCAATTGTCACCGCAAGGCCAAGCATCTTTCCAACCACCTCCACCGACTCAAGCGACCGTTCTGCCAATACTTGATGAAATATTGTGATGCAAATCAGGAAGAGCGACCTGGGAAAATTGTCGAGTCAACCGTCACAAGCACAAGCCATCACCGTGCTTAGGAGTGGCTGAGTCGTGAACAACAACGTTGCTTCACCCGAAGAAAGTTCTACGCAGCCACCCATTCAGAACGATAGCATGGAGACAAAGATCACCCCGCCCTCGAAAAATGTTGAAAAGTAGGTTGAACCTACCAAGGTTCTCCATAAAGCATCCAACCTGTTTCGGCCTCCCATACCATATTCGAGCCGCCTTCAACACGAAAAGCAAGATAAACAACTTCTTGAATTATATAATATGCTTTCAAAGGTTAATGCGAGTTTGCCATTACTTGATGTGATAAGAAACGTTCCCGCATATGTTAAGTTTTTCAAAGATTTAGCATCAAAAAAGAGATGTTTTTCTGAAATTTTAAAAAAAAAATTGTTTTTCAAATGCGGCGAGTGTTATCTTTCGCAATCCCCTTCCCCCTAAGAAAAGTGACCCCGAGAGTTTTTATATAAAAATTACTTTGGAAAATGGTAAAGAAACTCGGGGTGGGGAACAATTTAATGCCTTTTTCTATTTTTGAGCAGTTTGATCTAGGTGAGCTCAAACCGATAAAGATGCGACTCTAATTGGCGGATCGGTCCATCCGATATTCTAATGGGATTTTCGAAGATGTCTACAAGTCGAAAGTCTCATCATCCCCGTTGAATTTGTGATATTGGACGTTGGAGAGGTGCGAGATGATAGCCGGGAGTATACAATTGTTTTGGGATGACCTTTCATGGCCACGACCAACATGCTCATAGATGTGAAGAACGACAGCATGACCTTATTCATTTTGGACGATTCGGTCACCTTCTCAATCCACGACTTCCAAGCAACACCATCCTCATCCATGAACACCGAATGTTCATTCATCGATCCCATTGCCCCGCTCGTGCAAGACAAGCTCAAAGAAGAATCCGTCATCCGTGATTTCCTCACTCAAGATGGCAACTCATGGCTCACCGAGGACGACGGTTGGATTGAGCCTAATTTAGAGGGGGTGATTGACCTTTGTGAGCTTAGAGGTAAGAAACCGAACCAAAGGCCAGACTTAAACCCCTCCCAAGCCATCTGAAATATGTTTTCCTGAAGAAGGCGAAAAGAAGCCCATTATCATTTTTGCCGAATTATCGAGGGAAGAAGAGGAGGCCTTGATCGATGTACTTAAGAAGTTTCAAGGAGCCATAGGGTGGAGCTTGAGGGACATAAAGGGGATAAGCCCAGTAACGTGCATGTACCGTATAGTGTTGGAGGAGGGTACGAAACCGGTTTGAGATCGTCGACGCCGTTTGAGCCCGAACTTGACGGAGGTAGTGAAGAAAGAGATCTTTAAATTGATCTATGAGGGAATTATTTTCCCAGTGCCCGATAGTGAATGTGTGAGCCCTATTCATGTGGTTCCAAAGAAAGGTGGAATCACAATCATCGAAATGACAAAGGGGAGATCGTTCCAACAAGGTTGACCACCGGGTGGCGCATGTGCATCGACTATAAGAAGCTCAATGCCACTACGAGAAAAGATCACTTCCCACTCCCATTCATCGATCAACTGCTCGATAAGTTGGTCGGGCATTAGTATTATTGTTTCATCGACGTCCTATTCGGGTATTATCAAGTTTCCATAGCCTCAAAAGATCAGAAGACGACGACGTTCACTTGCTCATTTGGGACATTCGCCTTCCGGAGGATGCCTTTTGGCTTATGCAATGCGCATGCAACTTTCCAACGTTGCATGTTGTCCATTTTCACAAACATGATCGACGACTTCCTCGAGGTCTTCATGGACGACTTTTTGGTATTCGGATAATCCTTTACCTCTTAGTAATTTGTCTAAAGTTATTGAACATTGTGTTGAGAGCCATTTGACTCTGAGTTGGGAAAAAAAGTCATTTTATAGTTAAGAGCGGTATCGTTCTTGGTCATATTATGTGTAGCAGGGGTTTAGAGGTTGATAAGGCAAAAGTTGATGTTATTGAGAGTATACCCCCTCCTATGAATGTAAAGGGCGTTAGAAGTTTTTTAAGGCACGCAGGATTTTATAGACGATTTATAAAAGATTTTTCAAAAATTAGTCGCTCGTTGTGTCAATTACTTGGTCTTGATGTGCCCTTTGTATTTGACGATTCATGTTTGAATGCATTCAAATTACTTAAAGAAAAGTTAACTACGGCTTCGATGGTCGTCACCCCAAATTGGTCCCTCCCTTTTGAAATAATGTGTGATGCATCGAACAATGCAGTGGGGGCTATTTTGGGTCAACGAGTGGATAGTCTTCTCCGTGTTATTTATTACTCTAGTCTTGTGTTGAATGAGGTTCAAAGAAACTATACCACCACTGAGAAATAACTTTTAGCCGTGGTGTTTTCACTTGAAAATTTTTGATCGTACATAATCGGGTTTAGAATCATTGTTCATAGCGATCACATGGCTCTCCGTCACCTTTTTAACAAAACTCAAAGTAAGTCGCGCTTGATCCGATGGATATTTTTGCTTCAAGAATTCGATGTTGAAATTCGAGATAGAAAGGGTTGTGAAAATGTGGTGGCGGATCATTTGTCTCGTTTAAGTATAGAGAGATGTGCATGAGCATGAACGTATAAATAGTTCATTTCCTTATGAATTCACATATTATATTTCTTCTCACCCCACCCCTCGGTTTGCTGACATTGTTAACTATCTTGCTTGTGGTGGCCAAATTATCCTTCCAAAAATGCAAGAGATTTCTTTCGATTTTTAGGAATCACTTTTGGGAGGACCCGTTCCTCTTCTGGTTCGGGAAAGAAGACATCATTCGAAGATGTATTCCCGAGGATGATCAAAAGAGTATCTTATCATTTTGCCACGATCAACAATGTGGCGGACACTTCGGAGGACAAAAGACAGCTTTCAAGCTCCTCCAGTCAGGATTCTATTGGCCGATGTTATTTAAGGATGCTCATGAGTTTTGCAAGTCCTGAGACCGATGCCAACAAACGGGAAATATCAAAAATAGGAATGAGATGCCAATGCCAACGAACGGGAAATATTGGAAATAGGAATGAGATCCCAATGACGAGCAATCTTGTGGTGGAAAATTTTGACGTGTGGGGCATCAAGTTTCATGGGACCGTTCCCGACGTCTTTTGGGTATGAGTACATCCTAGTCTCCATTGACTATGTGTACAAATGGGTAGAACTCATCCCCATATGAGGCGCCAAGATTGTACTCAAATATTTGCAATAAAAACATTTTCATTCGGTTTGGGTTCCTGAGAGCCATTATCAACGACGGAGGCACCCATTTCTGCAACAAATCGTTTGAAAAATTGATGACAAGATATGGAGTCAAGCATAAGGTGGCCATGTCTTATCATCCTCAGACATCAGGCCAAGTCGAGACTAGAAACAAGCAAATCAAGGCCATTCTTAAGAAGACCGTTCAACCAAGTCGTAAAGATTGGTTGGCTAAGCTCATCGACGCTCTTTAGGCATACCAGATGGCGTACAAGACGGCCTTGGGAACCATCTCTTATCGGATGGTATATGGCAAGGCGTGTCACCTTTCGGTCGAGATGGAGCACCGAGCTTAATGGGCTATACGAGCAGTTAATTTCGATTTGATGCAAGCCGGCACTGTGCGAGGGCTACAACTTGAAGAGCTCGAAGAGATATGGAATGAAGCTTATGAGAATGCCGATATATACAAGAAGAAGGTGAAGCTTCAACACAATAAGAAGCTCGTCACTAAAGACCTCAGAGCCGGCATGCAAGTTTTACTATACAACTCTCATCTCGGCTTGTTTCCCGGAAAACTCAAATAACGATGGAGTGGCACCTTTATAATCAAGGATGTGATGCCATACGGGGTGGTGAGGCTGGTCAACGAGAAGACTCAAGAGCGTTTCCAAGTCAACGGTCATCGCTTCAAACAGTATTTTCAAGGATCAAGGGCGATTCATGATGAGGATACCGAACCTTTGACGACCCATCTACCGCCTAGACGATGCGAATTCGTCAAGCTAGTGATGTTAAACAAGCGATTCTTGGGAGGCAACCAAAGCATTTCGTATCCTTTTTGTAATTTATGTATATTGCCCCTCTAACCTTTCTTTATTTTTTTCATTTTTAATGTTTTGTTCTGTTCTCCTTTGCTCTGGTGGTTTTCCTTGTTGTCAGTACAGTTGGGGGAGTCACGTCGAGAAAGAAAGATGATTTCTTGCAGGTCTAAACTTCTTATTGAAGAACATTGATCAAGTGAGCAAAAACAAGGCGCAAGGAAGCAGCCATCGATCGACGGTCAGCGTCAACACCACTGTGCGCTGGCATCGATCGACCGACCTACCGATGACATGTCGACGAAGTTCTCTGTCCAACCCATCAACAAGCTATCGATCGACGTCGATGTCAATGAAACTCTCTATCCATCCCGTCGACACTCCGTAGATCGACGTCGAGGTCAACGCACTCTCTGTCCATCTCGTCGACACTTTGTAGATCGACGCCGAGGTCGATGAAAACTCTCTGTCCTGACCGTCGACCCCTCATCGATCGATGGGCCGTCGACGCTGACCCGAAACTGGCCCGGTTGCTGACTCAAAACTCAGATATTTTGACCCGGTCCATAACCAAACCGACCCGAACCGTGGCTCCTTTATTAAAAAACAACCCCTTCCCCTTTCTTTCATCCTCACTTCTTCACAAACAACACAGAAAAGGTCAATTTTTCTTCCTCTTCTCTTCCAAAACCAAACTAACCAATCTCCGCGATCCCCTTTATTTTTCTGGCGACTTTCTGGTCTTGTTCACCTAATTTCAGAGAATTACCATCACCATTTCCATAATTCTTCTTTATTTCTCCAACAAAAACCAAAAAAAAAAGAAAAAGAAAGGGGGGGGGGGGGGGGGGGGCGCTACACTTACGAATTCTCAACCAACTTCCGAGGTAATTCGCTTAAACCAACTCTTTAGGGCTTCTTTATTCATTGTTGGTTGGGATTGAGGTGCTTTGTGTTCAAGTCTTCTTCAAATTCTTCCCTTTTGAAACACGCACGCCAAGTGTTCGATAAAAGTCCTCAAAGAACCCAAACTTCAATTTTCCTTTCTTTTCAAACCTCTTTCAATCCTATACTCGTAAACCATGTCTCAGGCTGGTAAACGAAAGGATGTCTCGGGAAAATATGGCCCCCTGTTCCCAATTTACTCAATGGAGGAGGGGATGGTTTTCACGTCGATTAAGGGTTGGGGGTTTAGTCCCATCAAATTATTAAATTCGATGAAATCAAGGAACGGGCACAAGAAGGGTCAGAGCACCTCGGCGACGTCCTTTGGTACATCGAAGGACTTGGATTCGCGACATTCGCCCGGATGCATCTACCCGGTTTTCGCGAACTTATGCTCGAGTTCTTTTCTACTTTTAACGTCTATACCAATAAGACTTTCTCTTTCCGACTTGGAGGCAATGAGGTTTGGGTGAGCGAGCGCGTTTTTGAAGAAGTGTTTGGGTGGCCGAGCAAGGGCATTAACCCGATTCCCCAAGAGAGCGAATTCAACGTCGCCTCCTTTTGGGCTGAAGTGGCAAGGGGAAACCTGGGAAATTGCACCCGGTATAAATGTACGAGGATTAGAGATGATGTCGTATAAGTAGCTTACAACATCCTATCTCACATGGTTTTGTGCTAGCAAGAGGCCACGAACGTAACCAAGTCAGACCTCTTCGTGCTTTGGTGCTTGCTTAACGGTCGTCGAACCTGGCTCTACCCCCTAATCTTGACCGGGATCCACAATATCGTGGAGAAGAAATTGAGAAGAAAAACACTATGCCTCTCATTCGCTCCATTCATAATCGGCCTAGCCCTTCACTTTGGGTACGACCCGACCGACAACAGTTTTCCGCCACTTGGGATTTCGACTCTTTCAGCGGTACGTGGCTCGAAGACTCAAACTCACAACACCAGGAAAGGTGGATCCTCATCGTGATGCACCGAAGAGAATGACGAGGTGGCCCATAAACCAATTCAGGCCCAAAACCTGATTGGAATCCATTTTTCGAAGAGAATCGGTACTTCCGGACGAAGATGTTCAAGAAGCTTCAACTAATTGACGAAAAGATGGATACTAATCGCTAAAGCAATCGTCGAGGCTTTTGGAAGCTCAAATCTCATCTCTCCCGCCTCGATAAGCATTTTGCCAAAGTCAACCCCTCTCATGCAACTGAGTCTCAGCCGGAGATGGACCTCGACAACACTCTCTCCAACGAGTTCTAAAAAAACTAACATTTTCTGCTTTTTCTTGTGTGTTTTTGTTTTATTTTCTTACAGGATCCTCTTGACTTCGAAGACCGTTGGAAGTTCTTTGACGCTCGACTCATCACCACAAGAACAACAATAGGGACGTTTCTTTCTCTTTCCTTTTACCGTACCTTGAATTGTTTCAATGTGGACATTGTATGGTTTAGGTGTGGGGGGTTTGTCCTTTTTTAGTAACTCTTTTGTATGCTTGCTTGTGTATTTGATTTGATTCGTGTGTATTTATATTGATTGGAACCTTGACGTGGTTAGATGCTTTGGTTAGGTTGTTTAGACTTTCGTTCGACATTAGTGTAATTGTGGGGAATGAAGTGTAAAGAACCTATGAAGTGTTTTTTTTCTTTGTTCTATTCATGTTTCGTTCCGAAATTTGAATATTCTCTACTAGCCTCATTTTCAAATACTCTCTATAGGAATTTTTGTAATTTTATTTTTTGAGACGTTAAAAACTCCATGTGCGTATCAAAAAATATAATAAGTTGCACTAAGAAACATAAGATTAGAGTCAATGAACTCTCATTTTTGTTTTGTGAATATCGTGCTTGTTTAGTACCTCACCTATATGGGTACTCAAAAAAAAAAAGAAAAAAGATAAGTACAAGAAGAGAAATCCTTGTACAAGTGAAATCCTTATAATAAGTCGTGCAACCTTTGTACGCATTTTTATTTTCATTTTTTCTTAGATTTTATTGTTAAAGAGGTGTATAGATGACTGGGTTAGTCGGGTGCCGACTTAGTGATTTGAACATGAATAGACTTTGGCCGAGACATGGATGGGGGATGTACATGAAGGGCAACACATTACTTTTAGGCGTTCGAAAGAAAGTCTAAAATTATTATCTCAAAATATCGTGTCATCCTTTTAGTTAAATTTCCATTCGATTTAATGCATTAACTTCTCGAATAATTTGAATGCATTAGTGGTTAGCTCATCGGGTGGCTAGCTTTTTCTTGTCTATGTCTAGATTCGGTTTTGCTTGAGGACAAGCAAAAGTTAAGTGTGGGGGGAGTTGATTTGTACATATTTGTGTGTGTTTTCCGTTTATTTTTTAATTTTGTTTTGTGTGTTATAACGGGTTTTAGGTCGTATTTTCTCTCGTTTTTCTTCCTTCAAATATTTTTGTAGGTCATTTCGCTTCTATCCCATTTAATACCTCACTTTGGAAGTTGTCGTTCTAATTTTAATTGATTATCTATTTCAGCTTTGGAACAATGAAAACCGGACGAGGGACGTAGAGCTACCATCGATCAATAAGTCGTCGACGCAGCCGACGTCGAAAGAAACTGTCGATCGATGTGCCGAGGTTTTCCAGTCTTCGTCGATCGACGCCGCCCATAAATGCGACATCGTCGGGCACCCACCAGCGGAGTCGACAGCCTTGGTCGATCGACACGCCGAGATCCATGCACCACTGTCGACCGACAGCCGGCATCGATGGAGAACGACACCAGATACATCGTCGATCGACGAAAATCGACGGTCGTCATTTTCATGCGAATTTACCATGATGCCCTCCTTGTCCAGCCCTATTTAAATGATGTCTCTCTTCAGCTGGACAACAAACCCAACCAGAACCAGACACTTACCTATTATAAACCCTAGTTTCCATATTTTTGAACATTTGAGTCTTCCTTTCACTCTTACTTCATTTATCTTTGAAATTAGTACTTTTGATTCGTGTTTTCAAACGATCTAGTGTTTAGAGATCAAGAGCTCAGCTTTTCATTATCTCGTTGGTTTATTTTCTTGCAACTCGTATTCTTGTATGCTTGGGTAGTTTCTTAGTATAATTATTGAAATTGTTTGTGAATTTTAATCATTGGTTTTCATAATACTATTTGCATTGATTTGAGATCTCGTTTGTTCGTACGCTTTGGTGCTGTTTTTGTTTGCTTGTGAATGTGGACTTGTTTGGTGTTTTTCTCGTTTATTCAGCCTTATTTTAGATTCATCATTGTTTGGGTATTAGTGGATTTCTTTTCTATTTTGGTTTTTGTCATTTGATCGAACACCTTTGATCATTGATTGTTATTCATCGTTTATTTTTATCGTCTTTAGTTATCACGCTCGGAAGTCCGTTTGATAAGTTACATGAATAAATTACTTGCTTATTTAATTTGACAGTTGAGTTGATCAATTATTTTTAGTTTTTAAAACAAAACAAACAAACAACTTAATTGATCACGTGATTAGATAATTTGTGTGTTTTAATGAACATTTCTAACCCCGATGGTCATTCCTCAAGAGATTCGACTTCAGTCAAACTTGTCACTTACAACCGCTCCGTTCTCTTGCGGACGAACTTTTATTTTAATAAAAAAGTAAGTGTTAAAAAGTTCAATTCACTACTCCGCACTCTAAAACATATAAGTTATAATGAACATTTTTTTTTGAAGTTGCTTACATTTCATAAAGATATAATTATTAATAAAAACTATTAAATACTAATAATTACCTCCGACTGACGATATAAATAAGGATGCCTCCAGAAAGTCAACACGACTCATCATAAATCGGAGGGTTATCCGGTACGATCTCGGGAGAAGTCGGTCCATCCAGATCCACATCGTCCAAATGGTCTATCAAATCATCAGAGGCCATCGGCACAACTGGCTGTGACGATGAGGAGTCAAAAAAACCAGAACCTGAGAAACCAGTTGATCTTGAACGACCAACTCCAGCAGTAATCTTCCCCCTCATCTAAATGACCTCGAACACATTATTAAAGTTAAATTAAAAATAATTAAAATATTATATTATTTTTTAAATGTTAATTAATTATATAACGTTATAACCTTAACCGACACAAATTACAAACTAATCGTTGTTGCTTGTCTCTTCTTCGCTTATAAACTCGTTTTTTGTATCATCGACAAGTTCGGCATCGGCATCATCGACAAGTTCATCGATGCCATCATTAAGTTGGAAATCAACATCCTCTAATTGGATTGCACCATGTATTTCAAAAATATCCTCTTGAAACGATTGTTCAGGCGTTTTTGATCTAGCTTTAATCTTCCAAGCTGCCAACCAGTCGACCATGTCTCGTCTCAAAGTTGGATATGAGCAATAATAAACTTGAGTAGCTTGGGCTACAAATACTAATGGCTCATAATGAGCGAATCTACATTTATGATTAACGTCGACAAGCTTATATTGAGAGTTCACTCTCATGCCTGTTGGAGTCGGATCAAACCACTCGCATTTGAACAAAGAGTGTGCTTACAGACCCTGAATATTCAAGTTTAACAATCTCTACCAAACGACCGTAATAGTCATATTCATCTTCTCCATAAGTTAATCCTTTAATACAGACCTTAACGCTCGATGTAAATCGTTCTGATCCGTATGTAATTGTGAGAAATTTGTATCCATTTATCTTGCAGACATTGAATGTAATCACACAACGCGATGGAGCGAACGCTAGACTGTAAATTTAATTATTGGTTACACTATTCAAGGGATCCCAGACCTATAATATATAATGTAAAGTTACATTATCCAAATACAAATACATAATATATGTTTATAAACAAACCTCACAAAATTTGACTCACGTAGTTTTCAAACCTGATACGACACTAAATATTCATGTAAGCTATATGCCGGTATTTATGGTAAGTGATCTCATTTCTTGGAAGGAGCATTCTTTTTTAGGATTGGGCGAGCTGTTTTAAGGAGTAGCGACCTGAAGTATGGGAGTGGCGAGCTCTCATATAGTGTAGCGAATGGATTTACCATCTCTCCGTTGAGTGGTAGCTCGGCGCTGGGTGTTGCGCTTTATGATTGTTGGGCCCGAACGGACTTATATGGATGGTATTGTGGGGTCTCGACGAACTATATTGAAAGAATCACAAGCCTAGGCCTATTCTGGTGATTTAGCGAGAGATCTATTATTTATGGGAACTTAGCATACAGGAGAAATCCTAATTCTAAGTCGGTTGTGGTATTATGGAATTATAGTGGGAGAAGGTAACCCTAGCTTGAGGAATACTTCTCTTGTCTATATAAAAGGGTTCAGGCCTCACTTTTAAGTTAAGTTGTTTTATTACGTTTTGAGCTCTCGAGATATCTCTCGCACTATCTAACTTAAGCATCAAAGGACCTTCGCCGGGGCCGTCCACCGCCTTAGCTGAGGTGTTGTTTTACAGGATCGATCAGGTCGCCAGGAGGCTCTTGGAGATCAATCAGGTCGCTGCGATGTAATTTGAAGTTATTCAAGTTACTGATCTCATATTTGAGGTTAGTACCCCATATTCTTGGTGACCCAATCTTTTTGGTCGCATCAAAACCAAATGAGAAATTCATTTTCTAATTTTCCATTTTATTCTTCATCTAAAATGTTCAGTTGTTGACGTTTAATGCCCTCCATGAAAAGGCTGCATATTTAATGAAGAAAAATATTGTTATAATCAATTACATCAAGTAATACATAAAATATTGTTTATAATCAATTATACCTGCTAAAATCCTCGAGCTCATCACAATTTAGTAATACGTATTTTATCGCCGCATCAAACTCTTGATCTGGCAACCATTTTTTTCCTGCTACGGATGAGAAGGGTTCACCATAATTCTTGAATACTGATGGAATCTCATCATCGTCGTCTCCATCATTCTGAACATCTTCATTACGCTTCATTTGTTCTTCTAGTGGAGACTTGATCTTCAAAGTAGTACGAATTAAAAGTTGATGCCTCTTCAATTAGATAAGTATTTTCTATCGAGCCCTCGACACTTGACTTGTTCCTCACACTATTTTTAAGTTTATGAAGATATCTTCGAAATGATACATCCACCTATATTGCACTGGACCAGCAATTCTTACCTCATATGGTAAGTGGATCGGCAAATGATCCATTAAGTCGAAAAAAAACTTGGGGGAGAAATCTTCTCAAGTTGGCACAAGATCAAAGGAATATTTTTTCCAAACGAGCCATATCACAAGTTTCGATAACTCTTGCACTCAGGTCTTTGAAGAACAAACTCAACTCTGTTAGAGCTTTCCAAACTGGATTAGGGAGTAGTTCTCGAAAAGCAATTGGAATTAATCGTTGCATAAACACATGACAATCATGACTCTTCATCCCATGCAATCTCAATCCTTTCATATCGACACAACGTCCCAAACTTGAAGCATACCCGTCTGGAAACTTAAGAGTCTTAACCCATTCACACAAAATATTTTTTTACTTTTTATCGAGTGTGTAAGAAGTTTTGGGATACTTTCCCGAGTCATCAGCTTGAAGCAATGGACGAAAACAATAGTCGTTCAGCTCATTTCTTGATTTCTACGTATCTATTATCTTCCCTTTTACAATCATCACCGTGTTGAACATATTCTTCTCAATGTGCATATCATCTAAATTATGATGAATTAAACTTATGCTCCATTATAGAAGTTCCCACAAAATACTTCTTTTCTTCCAACCGCTCGTCTCTGCGATTTGAGCATTAACACATTTTGCTTCTAGCTCAGTGACCTTCAGAAGCTCAAGTCTATCTATCTCAACCAATATCTCTACTCCTAAACGAATGTTTGGCGATGGAGCATCAACCTTCCTATTTTTTCGAAAGTTTCTTTTGTCTTTTCGAAAGTGATGATCACATTCTAGAAACTCCCGATGGTTATCAAACCAAGATTGTTTTCCGCTACACTCCAGATTAAATGCATCAGATCACTCCATGCAATATGGACAAGTAGTTTGATGAGCCGTACTCCAACCCGACAACATGGAGTATGAGGGAAAATCACTAATTGTCCACATAAGGGTTGCCCTCAACTTGAAATTCTGCTTCTTGGACACATCATACGAGTCAGCACCATCTGCCCATAGCTGTTTCAACTCTACAATTAGAGGTTGTAGGAAAACATCCAACTTATCCCTAGGGTTTTTGGAGCCTGGAACAAGAACACTTAGAAACATATACTGTCCTTTCATATACATCTAAGGTGGCAACGATCGTTTTTGACTCCAAAGATACAGGCTTCAACATAGAGGCCGAACTATGATTGAGGCTATATATGGTGTGACTACTACCAGCCACGATGAGTATTGTAATCTGAAACTACCAAAAGGTTCAAATTCATCTGTGCATAGACCCAATCCGACATTTGGAGCTTCGGCGGCGAACTCTGGATGAGTTTGATCAAAATGTTCCAAGCCTCTGAATTTGACAGGTGACGCATGACACCATCGTCGACTACGTGTTCAGTATGCCACCACATATCTTTCGTTGTAGTCGGAGATGTGTACAATCTTTTCATATAGGGAGTCAAGGGAAAGTAGTACATCAACTCAATTAATTTAGACTTACGTCATTTTACGCTTCCCTGCTTCGTTGAACCGGGGTTCTTTACAGAACTTGCAACTATCGAGTTTACAATCATCCTTCCAGTAGATCACACAGTTATTCTTTCAGCAATCTATCTTCTCCACTGGTAAGCTGATTAGAGTAGATTTGTCCTTATTTTTATTAGTATTTTAGTACGTTTTTCTATTTATTTTTTGTATAAGTTGGACGATTTAAGCATAATTCCGTATTTTTATAGTTCTGACTTATTTTACCGTATTTTAATCATAATTGATGCAAATAGGTGATATTTCATTGTTTTCACCTTACAGCTAATTAACCGGAAGAGTTCAACGTGTAATAGACGAAGTTCGATGTTCAAGTATAGGAGAACGAGCTTTCCGGCAAAACGAGTAGCAAAAGATAGAGAGAGACAGAGGCAGACGCGCAGTCGCATCGACGCTACATCGACGCGAGCCATGGCTTGCGTCAGTCGACGCACCGATGTCAACGCTACTTGCTGAAGCAGTCGATGTCGACGCACCCGCCCAGCCGACGCGCACACCTACTGACCAGACCTGCCGAGCGCTGTCCACCCAAGTCCTGCCGAGCTCCAGCCGAGCACACCAGCGCGCGTCAGTCGACGCTACGTCGACGCACCGTCGACGCGACGGCCCAGAATTCGGATTTTAGGGTTTCTTGTGCGCCAAGACTTGCAATATCTATATAAACCCTCTATTATTTCGGATTTTTAAGAGAACACACGACCCCCTAGGGTATTTTAGCTGATAATAAACATAATTCCACATCTCATAACGAGATTTGAAGAACGGAGATCAAGGATCGAAGAACAACGCGTCCAAAACATCGAATTCGTGTTCGGGATTCAATCTTCGCCCAAGATCGACGTGCAACTCCGGAATAGCTGGAGCTTTCTATTGCTTTTATTAGTTTCAATAAGTTTTCTAAACTCTTAGTTAATTTAG
>BMAC01000007.1:643251-725287 GCA_014905375.1 Phtheirospermum japonicum | reverse complement strand
GACTCTTTGCTTGAACTGATTTTCATTCTAGTTATACTTTGAAATTATCGTTTGTTCGAGAACGAACAAACCAATAAAGCGTGGGGTAGTTGATTAGAGTAGATTTGTCCTTATTTTTATTAGTATTTTAGTACGTTTTTCTATTTATTTTTGGTATAAGTTGGACGATTTAAGCATAATTCCGTATTTTTATAGTTCTAACTTATTTTACCGTATTTTAATCATAATCGATGCAAATAGGTGATATTTTGTTGTTTTCACCTTACAGCTAAGTAACCGGAAGAGTTCAACGTGTAATAGACGAAGTTCGATGTTCAAGTATAGGAGAACGAGCTTTCCGGCGAAACGAGTAGCAAAAGATAGAGAGAGACGGAGGCAGACGCGTAGTCGCGTCGACTGACGCGACTGTCGACGCGAGCCATGGCCTGCGTCAGTCGACGCACCGATGTCGACGCACTGTCGACGCTACTTGCTGAAGCGTCGATGTCGACGCACCCAGTCGACGCACCCGCCCAGCCGACGCGCACACCTACTGACCAGGCCTGCCGAGCGCTGCCGACCAAGTCTGCCGAGTCCTGCCGATCACCAGCGCGCATTAGTCGACGCTACATCAACGCGACGACCCAAAATTCGGATTTTAGGGTTTCTTGTGCGCCAAGACTTGCAATATCTATATAAACCCTCATTATTTTGGATTTTGAAGAGAAGACACGACCCCCTAGGGTATTTTAGCCGATAATAAACATAATTCCACATCTCATAACGAGATTTGAAGACGGAGATCAAGGATCGAAAAACAACGCGTCCAAAACATCGAATTCGTGTTCGGGATTCAATCTTCGCCCAAGATCAACGTGCAACTCCGGAATAGCTGGAGCTTTCTACTACTTTTATTAGTTTCAATAAGTATTCTAAACTCTTAGTTAATTTAGTAGTTAATTTCTAGTTTAAGTGTTAGTTTAATTCTTAGTTAATCTCTTAGTTAATTCTAGTTTAATTAGTTTATTCGTTTTATGCTTGGATATTGGATATTGGTTAATTTAGTTTATTTATGCGAGTTGATTTGTGCTTAGTTATTCGTTAATCTTAGATTCTTATGATTCATTGCTTAGTGGTAATTTCTTATGCTTATGATCTTAGATTTGTTAATTAGGTTTAATTTATGGTTGCGTATCATTGATAGTTTAATTATCGCACGTAGTTGATAATCTAGTTAGAGTAATTAGTTTAAATAGATTTAATTTAATTAATACTTTAGTTCATAATGATCAATTCAAAATCTTTTAAAACCCCAAATGTATATGTATTTTACTTTAGTTCGTAAATTGAGAAAAACATCCGAAGGACCGAACAGTTGTTTCCTCGAGAGATACGACTCGAGTCAAACTCATCACCCTACAGTTACCTCGTACTCTTGCGAGCAAACTAAAGTGCTTTTAAATTAATTAAAAATGGGGTGCACAAAAGTTTGAGTCATAAGCACATACCCCTCAATAGCTTCTTACTTTCGTAGAAATTATCTGCAACTTTATTATCTTTAGGCACAATCTCTTTGAGTAGATCAATGAATTGATCACACTTCTGAGAAATGCCATTTTTTGACTTTATATTCATAAGGCGGGCAACAAAAGAGAGTTGGGTGTATTTCTCGCAACCTGGGTACAGAGATTATTTTGTAGCTTCCAACATATTGAAAAACTTATGTGCCTTCGGATTAGGAGGTTCTTGTGCATCATCATTCATCTCAAAATCAGGTCCGGCGGCATCTTGCACAATATTTATTTACACATTTGGCTAGTCTTCAGGAATGACGGAAGATGATCCCCTGACTTCAAAATTACAACGCGATGACACGAGATCTATTGTTTCCCCGTGATGAGTCCAAATATGATAATCGGGAACGAACCCTTTGGCACATAGGTGATATTTGATATCATCGATATCTTGGTAACTACGATTCTTACATTAATTTATTTGTAAAGACATTTCAACTTAGCACCGTCCCTCTCTATAGAATCATGTGTAAGTGCAAATTCGATGAAACTCTCCACCCCTTTTACGAATGTATCCAAAAGAAATCTGTCATCCCCTCATCGTTTGTACATCCAACTATGATCAGTACTATTCATCCTATAATTTAGGGTTTTAATTATTTGTGATACTAGCTAGAATTATCGATCATTCTTTCGTGAGAGGAAAAGAATGAAGGTGGTGAAATTTCAGCAGCATTACGAGGAAGACGAGTAATTTGAATTATTGGTAAGGCTTCTATCCCATTCAAGAATGTTGGTAGTATGTATTATCTTAAAATATGCATTTGTGTTGGCTTCAGAATTTCGACAGCATATCTCTTTAGTTCTCTAAGTACACATATATTTTAGTGCACCCGAGAACAAAAGAAAGATGCATACCAGAATTTTAAAGTCAACATAACACATAAGCATAAGATATAACCATACTATACCCATATTCTCAAACTGTTAAATGGCACAATTCGAAATTTAGTATCAAACTCTCTATTTGATACTAAATTATAAACGGGTCTAAGGTACGTATTCTACAAGGGAGCAATTCAAACTTTAGTATCAAACTCTCTTTTTGATACTAAATCGAATTAAACGATTACCTATTGTTCTTACTATATTAATCATACAAAATTTAAAAACAACAATATCAACCAAACACAATAATATCCACCAAACGCAAATAGTCCGTCGGCCACGGCCTTCCCATGCATGTACAATATATTTTTTTTTTAAAACCCGGCCGATCACCATGACCTTCCCATGCATGCACAATATACATTTTTTTTTAAAATCCGACCGATCAACACCGCCTTCCCATACATGTACAATATACAAACTCGGCCGATCACCACGGCCTTCCCATGCATGTACAATATAAAATAAAATGTTCGACATACATCGCAATATATATAAATTCGATAATGTAATACGATAACATAAACTATGACTAAATTCAATAAAATCGAAACCTACATTTCTAGTTAGATACGATTGTACCCTAATATCCTAAATATTAACTAATATACCCTTAAACTATGAATAAATTCAAAATTGGACCTTAATTATCTAATTAGATACGCTCAAATCCTAATTGTTTAAAAATAAAATTAAAAATAGGTTTTAAATTTAAAAAATAGATTTTAATATTCTATTTTTAATTAATTTGAAATAGGAAATTATTTTTTTTTTATTTAAGAAAATAGATTTTAAAAACTAAAATTAAAAAAAATAAAAACAAATAAGAAGGTTTAATTTCTATATTTATTTAATTTAAAATTGTTTTAAGCAATTAAAACAAATTTTGAAAACATAAATTTTAAATATAAAAAATAGAAAATAAAAAAATATTCCAACACTAATTCAATTAAATCAAACCCTAAATCTAAAATCTTTCACAATTGCATAAATCAAGCCTAAATTCCTAAATTGAACCCCAGTTAAATTTCTCAAAACCTAATTTCTAAATTCAAACCTTAAACCCTAAATTAAAGCCTAATTCAACCCCTCAATCATAACTTAAAACCATAAATCACAAATTGAATCAAACACCAATTACTAAATTGAATTACAAATTAAATTAAATCAACACCCTAAATAAAAAAACATTCAATTTAAATTAAAAGGCTAACATACCTTAATATACGACGGTGGCGGTGGCAGAAATTTCTCCATTCTCTCTTTTCTCTCTGGCTCGGCTGGAATTTCTTTTTTTGTGTGTGTGTTTGGTACGAAATGAGGGAAATTGCACTGCCTGCTGCAGTTTTATGAACTTTACAGACGGATGTAGAACCGTCGATAATTTTGCCGGTAAAAATATTTGGCGTTGCTGACGGAAGGAATCCGACGGTAAATAGAAACCGGGGTTGCCGACGTCTTTGTTTCCGTCGGCATATGAAACTCGATTTTTTTTAAACTTGCAGACGGACATGTTCCGTCGGTATATTGGTCTGGCTTAATTGCCGCTAACTTCCCGACGGACATATTTACCTAGGGGCTATGTCGGTCCGCATTCTGTCAGTAATTTTGGCCATCGGGAAAAGCCGTCAGTAAGGTCGAACTTTTACCGACAGAATGCTACCCATCGGTAAATTCCGTCGGCGTTTTCATATTCTTTTGTAGTGAAACACTGGTGGGATATTAATATTTTGATTAATATTATGTATCACAATAATTAGCACTTTAATTTTGAAATATTTATATTGGTACGAGGAACCAGTATGATGCAACACAAATTGAATACAATATTCATATTTTGTCACAAAATTTTAAAAAATATCATTTTATAATTTTCGTGTAACTTACGAGTCAACTTATATCAACATCTATAGTAAAAGAGTCAGAAATGATTAAAAACTATTTTATGCAATAAGAACCATATCGTTTATATCAAAAAATATATATTATTGCATTGGTCATTCATTTTTCAAAATTTATGTCACATGCGGGTGTTAAACGATTGTTTTATTAACTATTTTGAAAGCTAGTTTAAATTGTTTTTACATGTTCAAAACAAATGATCTTAAAAGATGCTAAAAATAAAATGAAGGGTAGATACATTTTAGGAGCTTATAAGCTATTGAAAAGCTTCTTTTCGCATCTGATAAGATTTTAAAGAAATTTACCAAACAAAATTGAAGATTTTATAAGTTTTTAAACATCTCATAAATTATTTTAAAGAGCTTATAAGCTAGACAAATACCTACTTAATACATTTGATTTTCATATATAAAGGTACAAAGTTATTGTGCGAATTAACTGGTCCTCAAGTTACTAAGTTTATTTTAAAACTTAATTGATTATTAGAGGGTTTTTCCCTAAGCATTTTTGACTATTTTTTGTGCGATCCGTGCAATATAATTCGCTCAAGAGTTGAATTTAATAGGAGTACTAGTATTTTACCCGTGCGTTGTACGATAATTTTTTATTTTATTTTATCTAAAATAAAAATAAGTATTTTAAATGTATTAAAATATTTAAATAAGTAATTATATATATGTATGCTTAAGTTATATATATATATATATATATATATATGTGTGTGTGTGTGTGTGTGTGTGTGTGTGTGTGTGTGTGCGTGCATGTGTGTGTATTTCGATAAGAACCATCACGTGTTCTCACACCAAAGATAGTTTTACCATAACTGCTCCTTATATATAAATCATCCAAATATTATTTAAAGATCGAATAATATTCAAAATGATATAACCTGATTCATAAAAGGATTGTTATTAAATGAAATGTACTTTACAAATTATGAAAATTTTCCTTATACACAACCTTTGTAGTTTTATTACTATATTTATTCTCATCAACGTCGGTCAATATTTTTAAACCCTTACAATTGGTCACCCTTGATATAGCAACATATAACTGACCATTTGAGAACTGGCTTCTTCAGGAAAATTCCAATGTGAGAGAGAGATTATCCTTGAATTTTGTTGATCATCATAGCATATGACACGATCGGAGGAAATTGTAATCGTTGAGACTTGAAAGACAACCTCGAATTGGATGGTGTGACAGTCATTCTAGGGATTAACAACAATTCACCTACATTGCTTCCTTGAGAAATATTAGTCTATACAATATGATCGTCAAGTTAACAACTAACTTTAAGAACTAACATTACACAACACAAGAGAATGATCGATATTTCTCAACAATATGAGTGGAATGCTAATTTTTAGTTTTAGCTCATAGTCGGCAATTTATAACATTTAATGGTATTTAGAAATTTTTGTGAGTGGACGTCCTACAATATGTCAATGTTTGAATCAGATTCACATGCATTATCAGAGCTAAAATATACTTTATATTCTCCATCAGTTTATGACATCATATATTTATTAATCAAATCGACGACATCAAGTGTTGGGGAAAGAATAGCACGACCCTCCAAATAAGCGAAGCATTCAGTAGTTTTTTCAAATTGTGGATATGTGCTCGCCACAATTGACAGAACATGGTCACCATCATCTTTCAATAATAGATAACCTGAATTTCAATTTGAACGATACCATCATTTGGTCATCTAACTATTACATCTCTTATACTATTTATCAAGTTGATTTTTTTAACTTGACACAATTGAGTTCTGAATTGTGATTTTGCAGCACCACATTCCTGACTACTTCAAAACTATGTAATGAGTTCATAAATGAGAAGATTTGACCACTGTGTGAACTATGTCTGGTCTAGTACTTTTTGGAACAACCGGCAAAATTTGATGAAAATCTCCACCAAAAATTATTATTTTATTACCAAATGGAAGTTGCGTATTATAATTATTTTGTGATCTCATCACACTTTTCAATGTTTTGTCCAAAGTTTCAAAATAATGGTTATGCATCATTGGATTTCGTCCCAAATAATGAGATACGCATCCACCATTAATTTTGCAAGTGGAGTACCAGTAATGATCGAAATCTTAGTGCATATTAAAAGTAACAATAAATCTAGAATGCCCAGTTCTTCCTTTCGAAATAAGAAGAGAAGTTATGTCGTTAGATATTACGTTAAGAACAATTTCACTATTAGATTTAACGGTTATAGAAAGCGTCCTCTGTATCCATAGATGATAAATACACCACCCTTGGTTAAATGTACTGCATCCATGACTTTATCAATTTTGGCGGAATATAGTAAATTCGTACTAATGAAAACAAATCTAGTTTTCTAGGTGTCCATTCTTTTGTTTTTGAGTACTAAAAAAAGTTTTTAGGAAACTGAACATAAGGCAAACTCCATACTTCCAAATTTTTCTTATTTGTCTCGAACCAACCTAAAATATGCTATGGTGTTTTTGGCTTGTATTCAACAGATCATTATCATTATACAATACATTATGCTCTTCTAGAAGATGAAAATTGAAACACATAATAGGTGGAGTTTTATACTGAATTTCATAAACTAATATTCTCCAAGCCGCTTCGAATGGGAAAATGTAATGACAATCATAATATATGTTGATTTCATCAATCTTTTTATCCTCTGCATCCCCACATTTGTTCTGTTAGAATGTTATAGTGAACCTATAGTTATATTTATTGACATATTTGAACAAATACTTTATAGATGTAAATTGGTTACACTATTTAACATTTCAATGAGCTACACAATTCAGTAATAGAAAAAAATTATGTGAAACGACCCTCTGGAGAACCGCTAGTAAATGTCGCGGGTAAGACAACATGAGTACCAACACTTGAGCCATCTGTCTCACCTCATAATACTATATCAACAATCTCACTGTAAATCTCACTTCATAATTTTTTGATGAGTTCTGACGTACCATAATTTTGAAGATTCAATAATTGTATATGCATCAATTATGAATTATTGTGTGAGTCGTCGACTATATAGAATAGTGAGTACCTCTATGTCTCTTTCAAGCAAATCGGTGAGAAAAGAACTCCACCTGGCTCACATATTGTTTACCCTTGCCTTTATGTTTTCGAGGGTCAGAAAAAGATATGGCTTCCCTGTGGTTGTCTTCACTACATGAAAATAGTAATGGATAGTGTAGAGCATCGTACGAAGATGCAACTCGTTGATACGTTTCAAATTACCAGATCTCTTTTATACTACAATTCTCTTGCTACCACTTTATGGATCAATATCACCAACAACTAATAGGCAATTAGTTGATATTTTTACGAATCTATTATAGTTGATGCCACAGTATTCATTCCACTCGATGCTGGTTTCGCACTTTTATTATTTTGCATGATTACTGAGATAGTAACAAAATACATTATTTTAAGAATCAATTCAAACAAAAAGTATTGAATCATAATAATATTTGATAAATATCATATTGATAGCCAATAAAACAAATACTACATTGTATTGCATTGTGCAATTTTACATGTTTTTAATTTAAAAAGTGGTAATATTATTTTTGAGAAAAAGTGACAAATTTGATATTGTTGGACTGCAAATAAAAAATAAAATAACACACACACGCGCGCGCGCGCGCGCGCGCACACACACACACACACACACACACACACACACACACATATATATATATATATATATATATATATATATATATATATATATATATATATATATGTTCAAATGATCTTATTAGTTTTTTTTAATATTAATTAGGGCATCAGTCCTAATTATGTTAAGAAAACTCCTACATAATAATAATAATAAAAAATCATCATTAATATTAAAATTTATTTATGAGATCAATTCAAAAAAAAGTATTGAATCGTAATAATATTTGATAGATAACATGTTGATAGCCAATAAAATAAATACTGAATTATGTTGTCATTTTAATATAATTTAATTTAAAAAAGTGGTCATATTACTTTTAAAAAAAAGTGACAAAATCTGATATTATTGGACTCACAATAAAAAAAATAAAATAAAACATAAAATAAAATAACAGAAACCTCACTAAAAACCAAAATAATATAAAAGTGTTATATATATATATATATATATATAGATCTTGTTATTTTTAATATTAATATAATTAGGGTATCTATCCTAATTATATTAAGTAAATTCCTATATAATTAAAAAAAAAATCTTACGTGACTTTTTTTCTCTCTTACATGATTTTTGTTATTGTTTTCACTGTCTAGCATGGATTGTAGGTCTACAATTTCATGTGAAGATAATTTTTTTTCTCCACACAATGAGCAAATGATAGTGTAAGTATTTATAAAATATAAATATTACAATGATGTTGAAGCGATTAGTATGTAAAATATAAATGCATACCTAACATAATAAATTCGATTTGACCTTCAATCGAAATTAAGTATGACATGAATGCTTTCAAAATTACTGTGTCTAGCAACATTTGCTTTCAGAGGCGGTCGTCCCCTTTTTTAATTTTCGAATTAGTCGATCTTTTTCCAAATCTATTGTAGTTGATGTCATAGTGTTCAATCACTTAGTGTTGGGTTTGCACTTGTATTGTTTACGCGGTTTTGAGATAATAATAATAATAATAATAATAATAATAATAATAATAATAATAATAATAATAATAAAATATATTATTTTATGAGATCAATTCAAATAAAAAAGTGTTGAATCGTAATAATATTTTATAAACAACATTTTGATAGCCAATAATAATAATATCAAATTATATTATATTGTGAATTTTTGTATAATTCAAAGTGATCAAATTATATTTGAGGAAACGTGACAAATTTGATATTGTTGGACTCAAAATGAAAAAAATAATAAAAAAAGGTTAACAAAACTCAAAATAAAAATAACATATAAGTGATTATATATATATAATATTAACTCTTATTATTTTAATGTTAATTAGAGTATGTATCCTAATTATATTAAGAAAGTTCTTACATAATTAAAAGAGGAAACTAATCCTAGGTAGCTTTTTAATTAAAAAAAGAAACCAAATCATAATTAATATTAAATAAGGTATCTATCATAATTATATTAAGAAAATTCTTATCTAACTAAAGAATAATAATCCTACATGGTATTTACGTGACATTTTTTCTCTTTTTTACTCTTTTTTTTTCTCTCTCCAAACCTCTTTTTTTATATAGATATATATAGATATAGATATAGATTATGTACTATATTGAAGATATATCATATTAAATTAAAATATGTTTAAGAATGAGTTTCTTTTTAACTAAATATTTATTACGAGATATTAGTGTTTGATGAGTATCATTTCGAAAAGTGCTTTTATAATAACATACTCCCTCCGTCCCACAAAAATAATCCAGTATTCCATTTTCGTCCGTCCCACAAAAATAGTCCAGTTATCATATTTAACATATCATTAATTTTTCATTTCCACACATACCCTTAATTAATATTTTTGAAATACTAGTCTTCTACATCGTAAGTTGAAAATTAATGATTACAATGCAAAATCTTACTATTCCAATAACAAATATACTAATTCCAACACTAATTTTTATAATTATTAATTGATATTAATAAATTCAAGAATGGTATAATTGGAAAATACTAACTAAATTAATGACTTAACTATATAAACTACTCATTTCTTAATTTGTGTAAAACCAACTGCATGACCATCATTTTGGGACGGAGGGAGTAATTCCAAATTTAAAAGTGCAACATCTAGATATATTCGGGTTAGGTTTTCCGATCCGCCCGGTAAACCAGGTTGTTTGTTTTAAATATACTGGACCGGATCAGTTATTGGGCACATAACGAAATTAAAAATCTCTCGTTGGGCTTAGCATTCTCAAACGGGTCGATAAGCCTACTATACCTTTCTTCCCCCAAAAGAAAAGTTATTAGAATTTAAAACTTGAAATAAATATAAAATCAGAGAATAATTAATAAACCCAAATTTACACACTCTTCAAATATATAAATCTTCAGCGTCTCTCCAGTTTCTACTCTCTCTCTACAACAATTTCGTACTGTTGAGCACCACTGTTTCGGCCGGCGGAAGGATAATTCGATGGCGGCCCTGCAGTATTTGGAGACCCTGCGGAATTCGCATCCGGAGCTGTCCGAGTGGTACAACACGCTTTCAGATCTGTACCAGAGAAAGCTATGGCACCAGCTCACGCTGAAGCTCGAACAGTTCGTCGCCCTCGCTGTGTTTCAGGTTTCAGTCACTTAGATGCATGTAAACTTTAACTTTTAGATGTATTACGAACTGTTGTTATTTTTCTCGCTGGAATTCTATGATTTGGGTATTCGTTTTATTTTCATTTCTATTTTCTTTAATTGGCGGAGCAATGGATTGTATTTACTTCGTTTTGGGGGAATTAGCTTGACTTTGGATGTTGGAATAGATATTGAGTTTTTACCTTTTCTGGTGACTGGATGTTTCTTGTATAGATGTCTTCGGATGGGGTTTTTGGTTTGTTTTACTATATTGTTTTCTCGTGTTAAAAGAGATGGTGGCTAAATCAATTATGCATTGCTGCCTCGTGGACATAGGAAGATGAGAAAACTGTAAATGGGGATAAAAATGAAAATAAAAATATAAGCTCTTGAGAGAGGCTTTTACTGTTGGCATGTTTGTCCTAATTCTTATGGAATAATGATGTGCTGTTAGTGGTCCGTTGGCTAACAAATTCATGAAAGGAGAAGCATAACAATTATTCATCCTTTGACTTTCTTCACTTTTGCCCTTCTTTATTTTTATATTTATATTTACTTTGTTCATATTAAAAGCAGATCGTATCATTATCTTCAAACTTTTGTATCTAATTCCTTTATTATGTTCGTTACTCTGATTCAGGCTGGGGATGCTCTAATCCAGCTGTACCACAATTTCATAAGTGATTTTGAGACGAAGATCAATCTTCTCAAGCTTGCTCAATTTGCTGTCATAGTTTCTCGGCAGTATTCGGAGAAAGAGTCTGCGATTAACTACCTTGAAGGAGTGATTGAAAAGCTTCGTAATACCAGAGAATCACGCATAGAGGAGCCGATACTTTATATCAAAATGCAGATTGGTACATGTAAGCTTGAGCAGGGAGATCAAAAAGAATGCAAGAAGCTTCTAGAAGAGGGTAAGAGTGCACTTGACAGCATGACAGACATTGATCCATCTGTGTATGCCAGCTACTATTGGGTTTCTTCTCAGTATCATAAATCCCGTCAAGAATTTGCAGAATTCTACAGAAGTGCACTCCTTTATTTAGCTTACACTTCAGTAGAGTCTCTATCAGAACCTTTTAAGCTGGTACGCTATATTCCATTCTGTTTCGCAGTTTCATATCTACAGTATGTTTTTGATAGTAAGAAAGTTATACACTTATATACCCATATTCTGGCGGTTGTGGAATCTCAGTTTGGTGGCAGCCTGAAACATTTCATAATTAAACATAGTTCATGGACGTTCTATAACTGATAAATTATTATCATTGAATAATTTATTGACCAAATCAGCATCAATCAATGTCATTGACCCATGAATGTAGTAGCCTGAGGATTGTGTATCAGAGTTTTTAACATGAGTTAGGCATACTTCATTGTTGGATGTTTAGATAATGGTTTCTTTTCAAGCTTTTTTAGAATATGGTTACGAGAATTTGCAAGACTTGCGGAAGCTTATATCGTGGTTATTGTTGACTTAAAAATTTTGTGCTTGCAAAGACTAATTTACAACAAGGATCCTTTGGTGTCTGCGATGATATGTTGTCTCCATTGAGAATTCCATTCTTGATGCAATCTAAAGTGGCCTTTTTGAAAATTATGAAAACTTTCTAATTTATCGGTGGATAATTTATTTTATCAGTTTCTCTTATCCTTGGAAATGGAAAGAGTAGAGATTTCACTTCTTAATGATCTATTTTACCCCAGGACATTTTGTCTTTTAATTACCATCGTGTTTTGCTCTCTTTTCCTGCATAAACAGGTTGAAACTTTTATATATCATTTCATTATATTAAGGGAAAATGACAAAGTGATGCCCGTCTTGAAGTCAAGACACTCCAGGACATGTATTTTAACCATGCCTAACTATTGCATCTCCCCATTCTGCTCTTGTTTTGTGATTATTTCTTTGACGTGTCCGCCTATGTCCATAACACAGATGAATCCCAGTGATTTCTGAATGTCGTAATGGTTAGGTTGACAAGAAAGTAACCAACATTCTAGAAAACCCCATGCTTACGATAATTATAGGTCTATAATGACATAGTAGAAGGGCAGGTACTTGTTCAGACACCTAGTTTTCATTTTCTTTTTTACGTTTACGGCACAGGTAGTTGTTCTGCGTACGACCGCATCCTCATTTTTATTATATTCTTGGTTATACAGCTCTCAGGCTAACACTATTCCAGTTGTGTTGCATTTCAGTTATAATTGATGATTATGATGTTTTGCGCTTACCTTATTAAAGCTACCATTGACTAAATTAATTAATCAAAATCACATGTAACCTAGTGGAATTTGTTGTATGCTTGTCTTATATCGTAATGACGCTATTATTTCTGTTTGTCAGGATTTGGCATTTGATTTGTCTCTGTCAGCCTTGTTGGGGGAGAACATCTACAACTTTGGTGAACTTCTTGCTCATCCAATTGTAAGTACTTTGGCTGCGATGGTTCTGTTTTCCCTGCTAAACTTTTTTTAACTCAAAATTATGAAGGTTATGGTGTGTACACATGTTGGTATAAAAATTGTTTTGTATTTTATGCTCTGTGCACATATATGCTTGCATCAAGATATATATTATCTGTTTCGTTATCTTGTTTATAGTTTTCAGGTTAATTTGTTTTTGGTACAATTAATGCAGATAAAAAGTCTTCTGGGGACTAAAGTTGAGTGGCTTTACTATATCCTAGAAGCCTTCAATTCTGGTGATTTATTGCGTTATCAGGAACTATGTCGTGTGCATGGAGCTGCTCTGAGCTCCCAACCAGCATTAGTCCAGAATGAGAAAAATCTTCTGGAAAAGATCAACATTCTCTGCTTGATGGAGATTATATTCAGGTGAATTATAATAAAATTATAGAGTTCTGATAATAGTGAATTACTTGTATTATAAAAGTATTTTTCCCTGTATTATATATTTATGGGTTTTCATGGAATTAAAAGAACACTATATGCTTGCAGCCGGCCTTCAGAAGAAAGAACCATCCCACTAAGTATCATCGCTGAACGAACTAAACTTACTGTAGAAGATGTGGAGTATCTTCTTATGAAGAGCCTTTCAGTAAGTGATCTGAGATGATATGTGTCCGGAAATTTATCTTTTTTTTTTTTTGGTATGCTATGATGATTGCTGAGCTACTTTCTTAGCTTGCCTCTGGGTACTTTGCTTTTGTTTTATTATTATTATTATTATTAAGAATGAAGAATAGCCACTATGGTATAATGATAACAAAAAAGAACACTACAAGAAGTTTAATGATTTTTGCAAAGAATTTATTTGCCGCATGTGTTCCACGTCGTAGATGTAATTGTTTGTTGAATCTCATTGCAGGTGCATCTGATAGAGGGAATCATTGACCAAGTTGAAGGGACTGTTTATGTGTCGTGGGTGCAACCTAGAGTCTTGGGAATCCCTCAGATCAAGTCCTTGCGTGACCGACTGGACAACTGGGTGGACAAAGTCCATACTGCTTTGCTGTCTGTCGAGGCTGAAACACCTGATCTAGTTGCAGCGTGATCTTAGTTCTTGCACTTTTGATTTCAGACAATGGTTAAAGGCCAAATCTGTTCCTCTAGCAAAGGAGACCTAATTACGAATTTCATGGGCTACGTTTGTGGTTCTCTTGCGATGCTTGTTTTGTCTTTTTTCCCTTATGAGTAAAATCAGCAATGGATTCATTTATATGCGATCTGACTCATCTATGTTCGATGCTAGCATAACAGTACTTGTAATACTCGTTATTATTTACTCTCTTTTTGCAAATTATTCCATTGACAGTTTTTTCTGTTTTCTTGGTGCTATTTATGGTTTCATTGATCAATTGAACTGCTGGCATGTACTCCTACTCTAAAATCGGGGTGTAAATGAGTCGAATCGAGCTGAACGCATTATTGTAAAGCTTGTTTGAAAATTTATCAACTCTGAAAAGTTATTTTTGAGTTTGTTTGAATTTTAAATCAAGTCGAGTTCAAACGAGTCTTAATTGAACTAAACACGAATTGGGCTCAATTAGTTTGATATATTTACAGTGTATTTTTCTAACTTACCGAGCATGAGTGAAATCCAAGCTTTGATTTTTGTTGAACTCATTTTCAAGCTTTGCGTGAAAACTTTGACGAATTGAGCTCATAGTGTATTTTTCTAACTTACCTAGCATGAGTGAAATCCTCTGTTCTAAAAATCGGCCTAGGCGCTAGGAGCCACCAATCCGCCTACGATTTTCAAAAGTCGGCCAAAGAAATCGTCGGGCGTCCCAGGCGCTGCCTAGGCGCCAGACTAGTTTTTTTTTTTTTTAAATTATGTCCTGAAACGACGTCATTTTTGGCCTATTTTTTGATTATTTTGATTTTATAATATATGTTATGGTATTTTTATTTAACTATTGAACTTATGGATTTATGTTGTTTTGAACTTTGAATCGAATAATAATAGTTTTAAACTTGTGAATTGTAACTTGTGATTATTACTTTTAGTTTTGAATTGTCATAAACTTTATTGTGTAGCAGGTAGTATGTTGAACTATTAAATGATTGGATGTAAAGTTGTAAATCAGAGTATTTATTCTCAAATTCTAGGCCTCGCCTAGGCCAGCGCCTAGGACGCCTAGGCCCCGCCTAGACCCCGCCTAGGCGTCCTAGGCGCTGGCCTGACGCCTAGCAGCCGCCTAGCGATTTTTAGAGCACTGGTGAAATCTAAGCTTTGATTTTTGTTGAACTCATTTTCAAGCTTTGCGTGAAAACTTTGACGAATTGAGCTCATACGAGCTTTTAACGAATAGACTCGAATCAAGTAGTTTGGTTTGATTTTTGACCCTACTGTATGTTTTTTAAAATATCCGCAAGCAATCGAATTGAATCAAGTATTTGTTTTAAAAGAAATATTTATTCAAAATTTTTAGACAAACTACTAGGTCTTTCTAGTTGCTAGGTTAGTGATTAGCCTAAATTAGGATCATCGTTGTACAAAATCTCAGTGAAACACTGGATTTCTAATTTCACGTTTGCTTTTCATCTTATTTATCTCACCAACCGAAGTAAGCAAGCATGTTTCTAGTCTCTTCTCGACATAAATAGCATTCGCTTCATATGAAATTAACTATCAAAACACCACAATACAGCTGGCAATTGTACCATCCAAGATACCGTAAACAAAACACTACACATACTTGCACGAGATTTATAACGCAACATGGTCCCCAAAAGCATGAAAACATAACCTCTCGATACACACTCCCCAGGTCTCATCGAGAATAGTCACAGTGAAAATGGACGGCTCTCCGGGTTGTATATTCCCTCGATAAAAGCAATCAACACCCAGATAATCAGAACGCCTATCACAGCACTCCGTAACGTTCGGCTGCAGTAATTATCCATGAGCATATCGTATTGATAACCCAATTGTTCCGATGGGAAATTCCCAGTATTGACATTATTTAAAAGCGACTCTGTGATGCTCGTCTGCCTATCCGAAATGCGCTGCAAACTGCCCGCACCAAGCTTAGTGCATCTTGTGCAGGTGCATGATCCGCCCAGATACGATGGGAGAGTTTGGAAAGTGTCGGAGAGAACTTTTTTAAACTCCTGGCCTTCGATTCTCAGTTTTTGTTTGGTGGCAGGTTTAAGAACCTGTAATATATATATACATTAAAGATTCCATTCTTTCCCCCTCAAAGGCGCATTTTTTTAATTTTAGGTATAATTACAAAAACTACCCCTGAGGTTTACGTTAATTACAGAAAAACCCAGATATGTTTGAAAATTACAACCAAATAAAAAAAAGTGAGGTTTGATACTTTGTTAATTGAGGGGAATATTGTACTCCCTCCGTCCCACAAAGATAGGCCTATAGTTATTCACACTAATTAAGAAAATGTTGGTTAATATAGTTAAACTATTGCATTTTTCGTTTATGCCCTTATGACTAATTAATTGTTTATTCATTGTCTACTTGGTTTCAGTAAAACTTGGTCTAGATAAATAGAGTAGTGTGATCTTAAAATAATTAAATAGGAGTATAAAATGGAAATGAAAATTTAACTACATACTAAATGTAATAACAAGCCTATCTTTGTGCGACACCAAAATAGTAACGCGGCCTATCTTTGTGGGACGGAGTGAGTGATATTTTTTAAAAATCTAAGGGGGCTGTTTGAAATGTTTTTGCTTATAAAGGGGTAAAGTGCAATGCAAAGTCAAACTTCAGGGGAGTTCTTGTAATTTTCAATTTTTTGTAATTAAAATGAACCTCAGAGGTAGATTTTGTAATTATCCCCAATTTATATAGCATGAGGGGTAAAATTCAAAAACTAACCTTAAAGGTATTGCTCATTACAAAGAAAAACATTTATATCTCCAAAAATTACAAACACCCCTCGAGGTGTGCATTTACTTTACAATAACCCCTCCCAAAAGGCAAAATTACAAACCTATGCCAAGAGGGTATCTTAATTTAACTTTATTTAAACAAATAACTGCTTTTTTAAAAACAAAACCTCAAGGGTAGTATTTGTAACTATCCCTTGTAGTATGATATAACTAATTCTAGAGGGTTTTGAGTGAGAAGCTTACTTGGATAAATGTTTGGGCAATAACACGGACAACCGAAGGGAGCCGTATAACAATCAAACAACCCAAAACATTAGGAAAGTGATCTTGAAAAACATTACAGCAGTATCTCAATGTTTGCATGGGAAGCCTCAGGGACGATAAACCTTGACAATCCAGCAATACAGTAATTTGAGGATTTTCTCCACCCAGCAAATGCAGGACACCATACTCCACCTGAGATACTTCATTTACAAACGTTTAAGACATGAGCTTTCCATTTTAGTTTACCAAATATAACGAACATGTCCTCGCTAAAAAAGTAAGGGGCCCAAATAACATAAGATATGCAATCAATGGTTTTACAATAGCAAGAAAGATGCCACAAAGATTAAAAATATGCCACGAATTGATTAGAAGAAGAAGCTTAATTACCAACTGCCTGAGCAAAGCGAGGTCTATCATGAGATGGCAAGCTGATGCAAGCAAGGCCAAGTCGGATAATAAGACAGGGTCGACGCTTAACATCTAACCCATGCCAGAATATCATATTTGACCACATCTCAAGTTCGTCTCCTGACAGAATTCTGTAAGTTTCCCTCCAACGTATTGTTTTCTTTACAGATGATAGCAAACTCGATGAATCACCATTTGCAGCTGCATAAAATCTCTGGAGTTCCTCTTCGTTAATTCTGCACAAACATGACTATGTTATGTTCCAAGAGAGATATGAAATACCAAGGACACTTACTTATTGGATGATTCATACTGGAAAAGAAAAAAAGAAAAAAAAAAGGATGATATTGGATGACCAATTAATAGGCCAAAATCAAGACTTTCCCACTGACAAAAAATAGAAAGAAATCTAAAAAAAAAAAAAAAAAAGGATAAACAATTCTTCATTCAACTGAAAAACTGCATCAAGTTTACTGGCGATATGACTTTTGATAAGCGCCATGATGTCTACTAATTAGAAATGCATGAAATAATGTTGTCAAATGCCGGGGACAAATTATAAGAAATAGAAAGTAAATTGGCAACAGATGTATTTAATGTCTGCTCTCGCCTCAGCAAAATTAAAAAGAGTTGAAGACACTGAAATCTTTCGTCATTCTTGTACTTAAACATGTAAGAGAAGGTAACACAAAAGAAAGAGGGAACCTGGACATGGGAAATGACCCGAGAAAAAAAATACCAGATAAATGATATGTCATAAAATTAACCTTTCTGGCAAAGTAATCCCCTGCCTTTCCAGCTCTTCACAAAGATGGTTCATCCAGTTTGTAGAAGAAGGGCCTCGAGTGTTTACATCATCAATTCTGTAATAATAATAATATATATGTATATATATATATATATATAGAGAGAGAGAGAGGAAGGAAAGACATAAAAAGACGCATAAGAACAAATGTTTCCTATGTCATCAAGATAATAGAATAATAACTTCAACAGATAAATGACTTCAAAACAAACCAAAAAGACACCAAAAAAACATTTATGCTAAGGGGTGTCTAATATGAAATTATGAACAATATAGCCTATTGCATATACCTCGTGCCCTCATTACACTGTAAAGATGGCCCGCCTGAAACAGACTCTGAACCCGATTGAGAGTCATCGATGCTAGGAGAATTTTCGGTATCATCCAAGAAAAAATTGCTGCAGTCTGAATGATCGGATAAAGCATTCACAATAGAGAGAACCAACATCGGCCGCGATATCATCTACGCAAAATATATTAAAATGTGAGGTTCAGAAAATTGAATACCATATGAACTCTAGATAACAATTCGAAAACACACTCGAGATTTAAAAAAAAAATCCACTACAATACAATGAATACATAGTTAAGCAAATTTGGTGAACAGCTAATATCATCAGACGTTATACGAATTTCTATTTTTAAGATGACATAACTTAACATTTTACTGCATAAATATGAACCATAAAATAACCTTTGCTCAATAAATTTTCACCACACCACTCGGTCAAAACCCTACCTGCATCCCTTTGACCAAGTGTCCAAAAGGATTCCAACACTGTATCCATTTGAGTGGAGGATAACAAAGAACTTGTAATCCTTGCAGCCCAGTCCAGATAAACGGACACTTGGCCCTTGAAAACCTCCGCACAGCCTCTAATGCGATAGTTTTAATAAGAAACGATGCCACCTGTCCACCAGCTCCCTTTCCAATTATTTCCCATTTGTTTGACATTATTGGTCTTAAAGGCTGGCGACGTGCATAAGACTTGGGGCCCGAAGCAATTGAAAGGCTTTTCGAAACATTTTTATTACTGACAAAATTCGCCATGTCAGACTATATCGTCAATGCACTGGGTTATACAGAAGATATTTTCATGGGGGAATCAAATATTAGATGGATATGAAGAATTTCACAGATGTTAGTTCAGGATGTCAAAGCCGAGGTTCTTAATCTTTAATGAAGCTCCTGTTGGAAATCATCACGTGACAAAAAATAGGTAAATTGAGAACCTGCAAGAGCATGCATAGTAGCCATCAGTTTCTTTTCAAATATGACTCATAAAATATCATTTACCCTGTTCTAACCAAATTTTGTTAACAAGCTGAGATGAATTATTTAAAGTAAAATGAATTTTGAATATTTCCATATTGAATATAAAGGGGAAAAGGCACAAATAAGCACCGATCACATGAGTTTTACTGAAAGGGAACACCTGAAACCATTTTATTTTAAAAATCAAGCAATGTTGACAAGATATGGATTGAAAATTTGCAGTGTCAAGAAAACAGGAGAAAAGAAAGATAATAAGTGAACAAAAGTATTTTTTAACTAAAACAGATAATAATAATAATAATAATAATAATAATAATAAAAATAATAATAATAATAATAATAATAATAATAATTTTCAGATTTAGGATTCATCAAACAATAAAATCCAGATAAGTTTGGTCAATCATTAAAAGTGATTGATTATGTGCACATACATCTACGATTATGATGAAAATTTGATAGAATAGGCGATCAGCCATGATATATTCCGATTGTAAAACAACACATAAGATACTGCCAAAAGAAAAAACTAAAATCAATTGCACAAGGATGGTGTTTGTTTGGAAAAAAATAACATGTGGATCAAACACTAATTATGAGATTAATCATATCCAAGAAAATGATGCTAAAAGCCTACTAGCATAGAAACTACCCTATCCGATGCATATGGAGTCTGCGTGACTCATTAAAAACGACGCTCTGTATTTTCACATCATAGGATTTCAGACACATCTGGCCATGTTAGTCAAGCTATCATGAGGATGAATCACTGTACTTGTTCAACCATTATACTTCTGTTTCATTTTCTGATATATCATTTTGACACTATAAAACCCTAAAGTTGACATTATGATCATCTCGATCGGATCCAAAGTGCAAGCAAAAGGCAAATTTATTCTAAACGCAAAACGCACACAATTTCTTCAATTTTTTTTTTTGGTTTGTTTATTAAATATAAAAGAACAAGAAAAAACACGCATAAAAAAATCAAATATAATTTTCTCCATTTCGTGAGTAAACAATTCCCAAAAATCTAATTAAGACTGTAAGATCACACTGACTATATACTCCAACTATACAATCACCAACAGTAATTCTAAAATTGTGCATAGCGGTTCAAATTACATTGCGATCAGACAAATTAACAGGAAAAATGATCTGAAAAGGATAAAGAAACGAAAGAGAAGCGTACTTTTACGAATCCGTGAGAAAATTCCGAAAACAGAGCTGTGAAATTGAGGAAGTGTAAACAATCAGAATCGAGCTGCTCAGGTGTGTTTGAAACAAGTTTCCGAGTTTGGTTACCATTATTAATTAATTGCATACTTTAATTGATTTAATTGATTTTGAACCATCGTCAACCCGAACACGAAACGAGCTTGAATAGCAGTATTGTATTTTGCAGCCTATTACTTTAGGTTGATTACATAAATTACAAGGACTCATTACTGTCTAATTAACCTTTGCTTTTCATTTCTGCATTTATGTCTAATTAATTATTTATTTATTTTTTACTCAAGTTTTGTAAGAGTTAATATACATAATAAATAAAATAACATTATTTTAAAATAATGTATTTCTGAAATTCTAAAAAGTAACGTGTAGTATCTTAAAAAGTATATGTAACTTGTATGATAGTTGCAACTCACCAATCTCTATTTTAAAGATGAGACGTCTTTTTTCTCTTTTTTATTTTTTTGGCCGTTTTAGACGTAACATTTGGGATAAGTCAAGTAGACATGTCAAATAGGTCCTGGTTAATCAAAAAATTGCCGGTTTTCATTAATTGAAACTTGATAGTTTCGATTTTCGGTCAATTATTTGATTAATCGTTGATTATCACTTTTGGTCCCAAATTTTTATGAATCGAAACTATCAGTTTAACTGGCGGTTAACCGAAAAAAGAAAAATTAAAGAAAACGGGGGGTGGGGGAGGGGGTGGCGGTTGAAACTTGAAACCAATGGCTTGAATGATAGAGTTATTGATGATCAACAGCTACAAAATATAGCCGTTGGAATCGAACCGCGGGTTAACCGAAAGTCGACGATTTCAACGACTTTTTTTTTTTTTGTATTCATTTCTACACTTATAAACACCCCCTCTGTCCAACACTAATTCATATCTAATTTCCTTCTTCTTCTCTTATATTTTGAATAAGAAATATTGTCAATTATCAATCTTCTTCTTCTCGATTTTGTAAATGAATCGCGAGCTATCCGATTCCGAATTGATAGAAATTCGTTCGAACTCGTTTGAAAACTTGTTAAAATAAATGAACCAGTCCAGCTTTAACGATATTCTACTCGTTAGACCATGAGTAGGCTCGTTAGTGGGTTCGAGAGCGGGCTCGTTATTAAATTCGTATAAATTAATTTAATATTTTAATTATAATTTTCATATGTGTTTCTAACAATTTATTACATGGACCCTGTTGCACTTAGTAAGGTGCACTCGTTAAAAGCTATCATATTACCAATTATATGTGATGGTTGGTATATACCAATTATATATGATGATATATGACATAAATTAGGGGTTATGGTTCATTTTTCCATTTTAGGGTTTATTTTAAGGTTTTAAATATTAAATTTAAGTTTTCAGTTATTTATGATGACGTACATTAGTTATACGTGATGATATATACCAATAAGATGTGAAGCCCTTCTAATTAAAGATTCTTGTGGTTCATATTAATATTATATGAGATTACAAATTAAATTACTAAATACACTCATGTGCACAGTATAATGTTTATGATGATATGATATGTACCAATTAGATGTGATGATATATTAAAATTATGCAATTACAAATTAAATTACTAAATACACTCAGGTGCACAGTATAATATGTATCTTATATAAAAATAATTGAATAAACTTATATTTGTTTAAAGATTCTAGTATTATATGATTTGAGTTAATAATAATCTAACCTATATTGAATATTTATTGATCTCGTTTAGCATCAATAAAATCTAAAAGAACTCGCAATCCATCAATATATTTAATATTAAAAAAAATTCGAGCTCAATTTGATAATAAACAAATCTGGCTCAAACTCTCCAAAGCTTCAATTGCAAGACTTACAAAAAAAATCATACATGATTGGACTCGTCACATATAGCTTGCTTAGTAAGATTTATGTGACTATTGTAATTAGCAGGCTATGGCCTTGAACCGACAACATTCTGACTAACACATGTTACACATTTCGATAACACGTGGACATAGAAACCGCCTATCAATGGACATAGTTAACTGTTCATCAAACACACATTTCAGCTCAAGTTTCAAGAATGACAAACCTTACACAGAAGACAATAGAGATTACACATGCCGTTGGGCTTGAGGGATTTAAAAAAAAAAAAAAAAAAAAAAAAGACTACATCCATGGCATTACATTCCATTTCTCAACAATGGTCATGTAGTAAAACCTAATCGATTCAAAAAAATCATTTATTTTGTCTCCCCTTTACTCCCCCATCTCTGTACACCCCCCAAACCCCAAACCCCATTTCTCAAAAATTACACTTTCGCCCCCTGAGTAACGCCAATTTCCTCACTCCTGCCGAATAAATGGCGGCGAACTCACATCCGTCGTGCTATAGAACGAGTCCTCCCCACCGCCCCCATAATAATTCTCCTCCTTCTCGTCGTCCCATCTCACCACCTCCCTGATATACTTAAACGCCTCGTCGACCGTGGGCCGGTCCCGGGCCCGGGTTTGCCAAACGAACAATTTCCGGCCCGTGAGACTCGCATACAGATCCTTGAACTTCATGGCCACGTAGAAATACGCTTGGTGTGCTAACGACTGGTTGTTGTTGTGGGGCCGGACGGGACTGAAATCCGTGAACCAGTCGCACGTGCCGAGCGGGACCCGGTTGATTTTCTCCTCGAAGAGGTCGTACTTGTTCAGGATCAGCACGAACGGGGTGTCCTTGAAACAAGGGTGGCGGATCATAGACTCGAAGAGGTCTCTGCTTTGGATCATCTTGTTGTGGAGCAGCGCACCACTGCCGGGCCCCTCTGGGGATAACCACGCCTGATCGTAATCGCTCAGGGAGACGCAGAAGACGACTGATCGGACATCCTCGAACATTTCGACCCACTTGCACCCCTCGTTCATGCCCTTGGCGTTTACTCTGATTAGTTGGTACCTGATACATATATACACGAAATGCCGCGATGAATGTGGAATTAAGTGAAATTACAAAAACACCCTTGAGTTTTGACCTAATTACATAAAAAAAGGAGGGGGAAAAAAGCCAAGTAAAATTACAACCACCACTTATAACACTGAATCAAACCTCGGGGGTAATTTGTAATTTTGGAAGATGTGGGTTTTCTGTTATTAGGTCAAACCTCAAGGGTACTTTATGTAATTATCCCGAGCAATAATGTCAGAAATGAGAACTGAGAAGCACTTACTTGGTCAGAGGCGGGGGCCCAGATTCCAGATTTTCTGTGTAGGTATCGGACATCGGGCTTCGATCATCCATGGAGAACTCAATAAAAGCCAAGCCGTTACCATGAGTCACCCCTTCAGCATACAGTATATCACGGTCTGAAGGCTCATACTCGTTGCTTGATATTACAACTGCCTGTGGGGCAAAAATAATAATAATAATTGAGAATTAGTGGGGAAAAAAAACTTGGCTTATCATTCATAATTGCATGGGGTATCTTGAGCAATTAAAAATGTCAAGAAACTCAGATTCTCAGTTGATAGCTTCATACGAGCAAAATTGAGATATATGAGCCAGGTTGACTATAATGAAAATATCTCCAGACATGTCATTTATCTCATCATTAAAAAAAAAGGAAAAAAAAAGGCTTGATATTAACTTGGAACCTAAATCAGCAAAAGGTAACAAAGTGATCTAAAAAAAAAACATTAAGATAAGCACAAAATGTAATTACAATTATGAAGAAAAAACAATCTCCAGGTTTGGCGCAATTATGAAGAAAAAAATAACCGCCTTTCAAAATAACAATTATCCAATCGATTATTACAAATACCACCTTGAGTTTTGTATTTGCTTAAGAAACACCCCCTATTGAGGGTGCAATTCGTAAAATAGAAACAAATACCAACGAGCTATTTAAAATATTAATAAAAAAAGTGGGGGGTTTCGTAACTAGATTGATCGTCAAGGGTGAATTACAAAACACCCAGAGGTTTAGCCTAATTTAAAAAAAACCAAAAAAAAAAAAAAACCCAAAGGTTTTAGAAAGTTACATTAACACCATTGAGTTTTGATTTTGTTTTAACCTTTATCCCCTTCATCCACCTTACATTTATCAAAAATATTACAGTTGCACACCCCTTATAGTTAACACAGAATCAAACCTCAGGGCCAATTGTTGTAATTATGAAACTTCTTTGGGTCTTTACGTAATTACTCCAAACCTCAGGGGTAGTTTTGTAATTAAACCAATAAGCCATTCAGTGAAAACCTGAAAGCTATAAAGTGATAAAATAAAATTACCCTGCTTAAGAAATACTCGGCCACATCCGGCAGAAAGTGAAGTTCGTTCTTTCTCTTGTACGTCTCCTGAATAGCAGGATCTCTCCACACTTCTTCGACAAGTGGCGCGTATTCACGCGTCGCCGCGGGAAAAAACGCATCCAAATCGCCCGTGGCTATAATGTCGAGGAGCCAATCAGAGAAATGTTTCAACCTTGGGTTGAGGGAATAAATACATTGGTTATTATCGTTGGAGTCCACACCTTCTTCCCCTGCATAAATTTATTCATCAGTTATCGAACCGTAAAGTCAAATTCTTTATAGGGATAGTTACAAAAAAGTACTCTTGAAGTTTGACCTAATTACCCAAAAAAATAACAATCAGCTAACTTTCAAAATTACAAAAATACCCATGAGGTTTGATAATGATAAAATTAAGGGGTTAGATTTTATAAATGTGAAGTGGGTTTTTGAAATGTTTTTTTGCTTATGAAGGGGGCAAATGTTAGAGAAAATAAAACCTCAGGGGTACTTTTTTTTTTTTTTTTATGTTTTTGTAATTTTAATGAAATCTTAAACCATATTATTTTGACAAAATACCTTTGTCAGAGCCTCGCCTCTTGCTCTCTAATAAAGCTTCCTCTTCGAAGCGTTCTCGACCATCAAGCAAAATGCTAAGATACTTGTACATGTTGCTCTGAATCATGAGCTTGATGTCCTGTAGCTCCTCATCGGTAAACTTGCTCCCATACAAAAACTTGGCCTGTTCGGTTAAACCAAAACAAACAAAGAAGTTGATTATATATGAAATTAATATTTTCAAAATTACTAAGATGATATCTGCAACATTGGGTTAATTACAAAAGGAGCCTTGATATTTGACCTAATTACGAAACCACCCATTTATCTTTCAATGTAACAAAAATACCCCAGATATGTTATTTTGTCTTGTATTTCCCCCCTTCATAAACAAAAATTATTTCAAAAACCCCTTCACATTTATATAAAAATATAGTTAGCCACTTAATTTCTTAATTTAAACATGGAATTAATTTATTAATTTTAACACTGAATCAAACCTCACCTCAGTTTTTTATATTACTATGAAACTTACTGGGTTTTGATTATGACCAAGTGCTTCTCGTCTGAAATTACTGTGCTACGGATAATTACAAAAAGTAACCATACAGTTTGACCTAATTACAGAAAAAATCACATAAAATTTCAAAATTACAAGAAATACCTATGAGGTTTGATTTAGTGTTAAATTTAAGGGGCTAACAGTAATATTTATATAAATGTGAATGGGGTTTTTTGAAATGTTTTTTGTTTATGAGGGGGTATATGTAAGATAAACCATAATCCCAGGGGTATTTTTGTAATTTTGAAAGTTAGCTTTTGTAATTATCCCTAAAAAATAAAACATAGATTAATCAAATTTACCTGCTTGAAAATGGTGCTGGTACCAGAGCCTTGAAGTCCAAGAAGAAGAAGCTTCTGTGTCTTTTTCTGCTCGAGATAATTCGGCACGGTCGTATAGTTGCTGGGCTCGTCCCTAAGCCCATGTGGCTGACCTTGAGGTACGGGCAACGAGAACAAGGAGCATACGAATCGGGTCGACGCCTAAAGCAATTAATTAGATTCAATATCCTGGCAAATAAATGCTTATGTAGTTGGAATGCATTATCTGGTAAGAATATTCTTGAGACGACGTACCTTTTCCCATATATTGCCTCGGATATTATTTTGGCCTTCCTCCTCGTAACGGCCATCATCATACACCCAAAAATGGGTGTCTCGAGGGCATTGAACGTTTGCAAGCTGAATCACACACAAAATAATACACGAAGATAATTATAATTTTGAATCACAATGAACATTGCTCATAATTAGGCTTAATTGCAATTTAACCCCCAATAACTTTAAGACGGTGGCAGTTTAATACCACCAATTTTTTTTAATTTTTTTAAAATAGAAATTTAACCCATTTTTTCGGAAAATGGAATATTATGGCCAAAATACTGAGTGGACTTAAATTTGACCAGTTTTGAGTTGAGGTCAAAGCTGACGTGGCAACTGAAAAATTGATCAAATTTAAGCCAAATCAACAAATCAACAATTGTGGCCGGAATTTTCCATTTTCCGGCGACAACTGGATTTTAATTGCTGATTTTTTAAAATTGTTTGTATTAAGTTGTCACTCCATCTAAACAGTAGTATTAAACTGCCAACGCCCTAATAACTTTTGGGTAAATTGTAATCAAATCCTCTTAATTATCTCAAAATTCTGGAATTACTTGGACAATATCTCGGAGCTAAAAGGACGATATCAAAAGGTGCTTACGTGGTAGATAGTTAAATAGGGTGTCGACATAGTCTAAAAATCTAAATTATTACAGGGCAAAAATCAATTATAAATCTTAATCCTGTACTTCCACTCTAGATCTACTTATATGAGAATCAAGAGCAACAAAAACTTTTAAGAATTAGCTCAAGTATCATTAACAAATATTAACACGTGTACATGAATATTATAACTTACCCAAGATATGCACTCATAATTCATTTTGGTCCGATAACTAAAAAAGCTCACTAATGCACGAGATCTTAATTATTGAAACAAGTTATTTAAAACTTTCTTATCCCTAAGCTTTAACTTGACATCCTTTAGCAATTAATAAACCGATATGCATTGGAATCCGAAAATCACTTTTCGAGAAAGTTTATTAATTTAACATTACTATTGCTATGAAAAGAAATCTCAAGATTCCCAACTGAAGTAAATAAATAGAGTTATTATGTCTTCATTTAATACAAGGTTTCCATTTATAGACAGCCTTCTATAAATTACATTTTCCTTTAAGAAAGAGTAAAAACGTTGCATTAGGATACAAACATCCCATTTCTATCGATTTTATACCTGTAATATTAGCATAGACAACCAAACATATAAATTACAAATTACACCTATATTTCTTACTTAAGTTCACATCATGAAACAAAAACCAACCTTCAAAATTCTCCGCTCGAGCTTCGTAATTTCTCGACCATTCATGTACACCTCTGTATTCCCATTGCTCGCATGTGGGCTTAGTTTTCCCGTAAAATTCAAATTCGAACTAATCATTCTATCGGGCTTTTCTCCCTCCTGTCAAATCGAACACCACAAATCATTAAGAAATTTAAAAAATAATATAAAATAGAATGTAAAATATAACCGATTTTTTTACCTTTCCCCAAAGGCCCGATTCCTTATCATACCAATACCGGCCCGGCTTCAATTTCCTAGGCGGTAACGGACACCCGAAAAGCTCCCCCATCTCCTCCGGTTTCAAAGGATACCCGTTCACAATCAACTGCTCGGGCCGAAGCTGATTCGCATCACACTCCTTTTCTGCCTTCATAATATGCTTAACCTCCAACGGGCTAAGCAAACGCGATAACAACCTCGAATGTTTACCCAATTTACATCGTTTCAGCTCATCAATCGGCTCACCAATACAAGTAACGCATTTTCGGCCCTCGGGCATTGAGCCCATGGCCCGAAGCACGCAATTGCTACAATACTTAGCGTCGCAAACCAAACAAGACTCTTTCGTTTCCCATTTACCCTTCCCGCACCGATAACAAACCCTCGCCTTTTTCCTCTTCTTTTTGTCCTTAGTTTTTTTCACGAATTCGGGAAAAACGGGCTTCTCGGCATCAATCGACCGTCTTTCCGACCGGTCGGTGGTGTTAAACGTCACAATAGTAGCTCGGCGTCCCTCGTTGTGGGCCGAGCCCGGGGAAGGGGAGCCTGAACCTGAACGGGACGAGAAATCGTCGTTTTGCAAAACGGACACCACCGACTCGGAGCTTTGTGATGGTGGGCCCGCAATTCTTGGGATATGGGATTTGGGTAAAGGGATGGGTTCGATTATGGGGGCAGCGTCGCGGGAAATCGAACGACGGGATTCAGAGAGAGGGTCGGCGATCGGGATTTGATCGGGGTTCATGTCAAGGGGTTCGATTCGGGGGAGATCGTACGAAATCGGGGGCCCGTTGTATTCGAGCGCGATCGAATAATCCATTTTATCGTCGTCGGGGATTGGAGCACCTGGAGGTAGCATTTTTTTCACCATCTCCCTCCAATTATTATCATCTGACTCGTTTTTTTCCATTATTTTATCTTCCGATAACCCAATTTCTCAGAAATAATCGAGTTCTAATCTTCTAAAATTCACAAGAACTAAATTGGTCTAATGCACACAATTTTTGCAGGAGAAATCTAACTCTAGACTGCAGCGAAATAATCTAGAAAAAGTAAATGATACATTTTTTTCTCACCCACGGAACAAATTATGAACTTTTTGCGCCATAGACTGATTTGGAAGCCTTCAAATCTGAACTGATTCAATTGAACAAATCACAAAGATTAGAAATCCCAGAAAAATCAACCAGGCACTTTTTTTTTTCAGATAGAAAAGCATTCAAACAAATCTCGGTCACACAATAATTACTAAAAAAAAAGGAACTTACAAGTCAAAGGCTTGAGAAGGAAAGCTTCATCATTCTGAAAGTTGAAATTTTCAGAGTTCAAATTTCAGTAAAATACTAAAATTCTAACATTATTCCAAAAAAATCAATTTAAAAAAAAATCAATTTTCAGCTTTCGTAACTAACTTTGGCACATGACCCCATCAGGAAACATAAAACATATACGCGAAACCCGCAGGTTTAAGGTTAAGAGAGATAAAGATGGGTGTTGAGAAATGTCAAGAAAGGGGTGAAAAAAACAAATAAAATAAAATAACTTTTACAGAAAGCTGAGGGCTTTATGTTAAAAAGACCGGGGGAAAAGGGTGAAAAATGAACAACTTTTATAAGCACACATGTACCTGAGAAAAGGACAAAGGACAAGTTAAAGAAGGTGAAATGAATCAATAGGGTAGTCGAAAAATCCAACTAGCTTTAAATTTTTGCTTTTTTTTAAGGCTTTCAAAGCTTTGGAAATTTAAAATCGAAAGGGTAAAATAAAAGTCTCAAAAATCTACATCCTTTTGTTGAATGAGCAATGATACTTAAACATTGATTGGACAAAGTAGAGGGTGATGATTGAATATTCTTTTATTTAATTTACTTATTAAATAATAGTGAAATCTATTGTCATAGTGTTTTTATTCCACAATTTTCATTTTTCAATTATTACAAAAATTAAAATGATATGTTTGTTTATGATTTTCATTGGAAATTATCATTTTTAAAGTTTTCGTTTTTACACCATTCATTTCAAATTTATCATTCACATTTTATTTTTTAAGATGTGGGACATACCATTACCACCAAAACCTAAATAAAATATTACTATTTTCAAATTATATATATCTAATTGGGTCCGCCATCTACAATTTTATTAATATTATATTACATATCCTAATTAAAATATTAAAAGTGGACCCTACCACTACCAACTTTCAAATTATTATATGCCTAAAAATATAATTGAAAACTACTCGTCCAAACGTAATCTCAATTTTCACACGAAAACTAATAAATTCTCAATTATTACTTTTTTCATTGGAAATTGAAAAACGAAATGAAAACACATCCATAGAAATTATATGTTAGATAAGCGATTGGGTATAAGAAAATTTAGTGTGTGTTTTTTTTTTTGAAATGAATCACCTAATTAAAGAAATAATATGATTACCCAATATACCCTCACTGAGTTCATTATCTCCGTGAGTTACATTCATTTTTAAATTCTTTAATTCAAAAACTAGAAGAGAAGTTGTTCAATGGGTCGACCGGGTCATCGTCGAGGGCGAAAAGGGCAGATGAGAGCTCGAAGAGGCGTTGACGGAGATGAAGAGTAATACGTTGGGTGAGAGGAGAGACGATATGGTATGTGAGTGAGGGTGATTGTGGTAATTCATCAGGAAAAAAAGTAGAGGAATAAATGAGATGGTGAAAAAAAATATAATGGGATAATAATTTGTCAGCCCTTTTTCGTCAGGTGGGGGAAAAGGTTTTTCCTTCCATATTTAATCGCCACCCTAATATCTGACGAGATGAGTCATAATTTTTTTTTTCTTTCTATTGTGTGAGATTTACTTTTTCTATTAAATATTGTCGCTTTTAGCTATAAAGGTGTCATTTTTGTAAAAAAATTCAGTCACTTTATTACAAATTAATCAACTATTTAAGTAAATTAAAGATAATAGAGACACTTTTTCTTTTAATATTGTCACTTTTGAATCTCAAAGTGTTACTTTACATCTTAAATCAAAAGTTGACAATATTTTTTTGACAAATATTAGTTAGGGTTTTAAAAATATTAATTTTTATTTTAAATAAAAGTTTTCAATTTCATTTTGAAAATTGTCACTCTTATCCTTGAATGTATCACCTTACAATATGCATCTTAAGTTATTGTATATTGATTATATATGTATAATTTTATAATATAATACATACGAAATACTTTCTTTTATGTTTTTGAATTATAAAATATTATTTGGTAATTATATATATATATATATATATATATGGGTGGGTTCACGTGGGAACCAATCCCTCTGTGGGAACTAGAAACCTACTATATTATATAGGATGTGATGCTATTTATGAATCATGTACATGCTAATAGGATAACAGTAAAAATCAAGGGAACATAAAAAGAGCAATGTGAAAATATAAATAACATTTCGCATTATTTAAATTAGCATCACATATAATGTAATATAGCGGTTCCTAAAGTTCACACCTAGGGATTTGGTTCTCACATGATCCTAATCATACATACATACATACATACATACATACATACATACATACATATATATATATATATATATATATATATTATGTAGTGAATTGTGATAATTTTTTATTAATTGAATAGTGTGTTAAAATTTATATAAAAATAATTTTGTTAAATATGTTGTGTTCGGGTTATCCGTAAATAAACCGATTGAGTTCGGGTTCAAAGTAATAATATGAATAAATAAACGGATTCCTGTTTGTAGCTTCTAACCCGCAAATGTGCTAATCCAAACCCAAGAACTCGGATCATCCCAAATTGTCACTCTTTAAAACAGTAGAACATACTCAAGAACTTATTAAATTCGAGAAAAATAAAATCAACAAAGTAGCAAGAATATTACCCACCAATCAAATGGTAATAAGCATTTTATGTTATTAATACAAAAAAGAAAAAAAAAGACTATAACACAAAGTAATATCATCGTTATAAGTTATTAATCTCTTAAACATCAGGCCCTTCAGCTTGCCCCTCAACACCTTGGCTTTGCATGAATATGTGTTTGTGGGACCCAAATATTATTTATGTGGAAAATTAGCACATTTGGTGTGCATCATCGAAGTTTAAAAGTCGTCGAGATGCTACACGTTGGGGCCAGTACCCAAGTGGCAAATCATAGGAGAAAAAGTATTTCCTTCATCATGTTCTATTTGTCTCATTTTAGGAAAATTTATGTCTCATTCTATTTGTCATATTTACATTAATAATAAGGAATTGATGTTACTTTTACATTATTAAAAAAAAAAATTTAATGTAACTTTACTAACTTTACCCCTCATATTATTAATTAATATTTTTAGCTTTTCCAAATAAAATAATATTATGATCATTTAATATATATAATTATAACATTAATAATCATTTTTAATTTACGTGAAATATTCAGTAATGACATATGTAATGTGATGAAGGGAGTAAGAGGTTTTCAACTTGGGGATTTAGGTTGAGAAAGAAAGGAAGGCAGTCGACTTTGTTTCTTACACACTTTCTTTTTATAATTTCTTTTTCATTTTCTAATAGGAAAATAAATTGTCGAAAAACCAAAGGCCATGTTTCTTTTTAAACTCTCAATACCTGTATTGAGATTTCGAATCTCAATTCTTATTTATTTTAGAACTCAAATTTTTAATATTCAACCAATAACTTCTTACACCTAACCCCACACTCATCTTTTTTATTTCATCATCATTACAATTACATAATTATATATTATTAAAATACAATATAAAAAAAATCATCCACACTTTTCAAATATAGATTGACATCAGATACAATATAAAAACACATTTTCTCTCACTTTCAGACATGATTTGACATCTACACTAAAAAGTAAAGGATTCTGAATCCTACAACAAATAAAGATTCTTACTATTCATATAATTATGAATACTCAAGATTCTGAATACTAGAATTTATAATCTCAATGAAACCTACTCCAAACAGGCCCAAAGAGATTCATATTTCATCTCGAGAGATATTAGTAGGTTTTGCCCAACTTTTTGTTTAACTTCAAATAGTAAGCTCTTGTTGAATAGAGAATAAACCATATAAATTTTACTCTCTTTTAATATATTTGTATCTTGAATAATAGAGTGAGTCCATGAGAGTGCAATGAACTTGGGAGTTTAATGGCGTGACTTTAAGGTCGTTGTTGTGTGATGTAATGGTGTCATATAGTTGTAGAGTGGCGATGTTGGAAGCTTACTATTTTAAATAGTTTATTCTATTTTTGTTAAATATATAAAATGATTAAATAAATCAATAAATAAATGTGCATTGACCAATAAATAAAAACATAAGGTATTTTTGTCCATTAGATTTATATCTCTTTTGTTTTTCCCACTAGATACAGTTTGAATAAATTTGTCAAAAATTCATTCCTCTTCTTCCTCATCTCAACCACACCTCTCCTCGTCCTCTTTGTCTCTCTCAACTTCTCCCTTTGAACTCTCCTCAACCCCACTCCAAATTCCAAGCATTAACGGTGGCAACCTTCATCGCCATCCAAATCAAGAAACACTGCTGGAAAGATTCAGATCATGCTTGGCTTGAGGTCTAATTTATGAATAAAACTCATGACTTCTATGAAATCTTTCAAATTCATGAGTGCTACGTCGGTGTCTAAAATCCATAAAACTGAATTGATGTAATAGTTTAGGTAATTATCTGCACAAACACAAGTCGCCAGTCTAGTAACAGGAGGAGCATCCAATGAAGGCGGTGGTGAGAGGCTAGGCAGCGAAGTCTGGGATGAGCATAAGAGCGGGATTTGGGTTTTTAGACTAATGGAGAAATTGGACGACTATTCGTGTTTTGGTGCTTGTCGTCGTTGGCTGATTTAATGGCGGTGGGTGGATTTTTGGCAAAAGAAGGGCGATAAAGTAAGTTGTGCTGCTCGACCAGAATTTCTGGTTTCGAATTCTGATTAGTGAAATTATGGAGTATATGTGGACAAAGGGAAATCATTTGTTAATTTTTAATTGAAATTAAAAGGTTTTAGGTCTCTACATACACGTCGACAGTTGTGGCACTGTGAGACATTATTATATCCAGGCAACGTGTGATATACACATCTCCAATCAAGGCATGGAGAAACCTGAAATAGAAAGAGTTCAAAGAAGAGTTTTTAGATGTTGGGTTGGTAATGAATGGTTCTTGCTTGGTGGGTTTTGATTTACTTCTGAGATATATGTGCGATTCTTAAATTCACGTAATCATAGAATTGAGGATAGGCCAGAGATTGCCTACAGAGTTTTTAGGCGAAGTTGGACGAGCTGATAAAAGATTTTCGCCATAATCAAATATCTGGGCAGGTCATTGCAGGTGAATAAAAAGCTTTTATCTAATACAATTTATCGGATAGGGATAATTTCCCGAAATATTTTTTGTTCCACTTTGTCTTCTGATGTATAATAATTTTCGACTTTGCCCCCTAAAATTTATTTTCGGCGGAATATCCTTTCTAAATTTCATCGACGGGCAGTTGGGGGACAAAGTGCAAGAATCTTATAGTTTGGAGGGTAAAGTGCGCAAATTTTTATAGTTTGGGGGGCAAATTAAAATAATATGAATATTGTATTTTTGTCTTAAAATTTAATATTTGAAAAAGATGTATATTTTTATCTTATACTCACACACACATAAAGTTGTCAACACAATTAAAATTAAAAAAAAAACAATAAAAAACCCCATGAATTTTCAATTAATATTTATAATTCTAAATATAAATATTGTCAATACATCTTTTATATTATAAAATATGAAACACACGACTAAGTATTATGTAAATTATTAAGTTAAGTAACATAATAATATTATATTATATATTATGATTGAACAAAATAAAATAAAGGTGTACTTCGTATATGCATTATAATATTATGATACAAAAAATAAAATTATCATTCAATATTATCATTTGTATAAAAAGTGTGATTAAAACACTATATTACTCACGAGTACATTATTATATAAGATTGTATCACAATATTAAATAGAGAAAAACTGCAAAAATAGTTTTAATATTTGCGTCCAAGTGCAATTATAATTATATTATAAGATAATTTTTTAATAATATCTTTGTAATTATATTACTAATTACTATGGTATCATATCACGATTATATATATATATATATATATATATTTATTTATTTATTTATTTATTTACACACACACACACATATATATATATATATATTTACACACACACACACCTAAATTCTATATGTTTTTAATAAGATAGTTTTTTAATAATATCTTTTTAATTATATTACTAATTACTATGATATCATTTCATGATTTATATATATATATATATATATATATATATATATATAAATTCTTTTTTTTTAATAAAAATAACACTTTTACATAAAAACTCAATATTAATATTATTTTAATTTGTCATCCAAATTATAATATTTTTGCACATTACCCCCAAACTTTAAGATTTTTTGCACTTTACCCTCTGAACTATTAGATTCTTGCACTTTACTCCCCAACTGCCCGTCGATAGAATTTAGAAGGAATATTCGGCTAGAAATAAAGTTTAGGGAGCAACGTCAAAAATTATTGTACATCAGGGGGTAAAGTGGAACAGAAAATACTTTGGGGGTAATGTGTAAAATACTGCATACATTGGGGGCAAAAAAAAATTATCCCTATCGGATATTATAATGTTTGCTTATATATGTCTATGTTGCTCTTTATACCATCCATTTTAATATGCATTCCTTTTTTAAAAATACTTGCAGTTGTGTATACAATAGAGTTTCAGAAGCGTTGATTGCCGCATGCTCACATATTGTTGCTCCTAGTGAAAGTGGCCAAGTATCCGACTCCTGTGGATATAAATATAATAATTTTGGTTGAAATTCCTGATGAGGCATCTGACCCCACATATTATGAAGCCGTGAAAATACATATGATGCACGGACCTGCAGTATTGTCAAGCAAAACTCTCCGTACATAGTTGAGGGCTGGTGCACGAAGCATTTTCCAAAACAGTATATGGAGACTACGTCGATCAACAATAAGGGTTATCCATGTTACAGTCGTAGAGATAATGGGAGAATCCTCGATAAAAGGGGTGTCCCTCTCGACAACAAATATGTTGTCCCTCATAATCATCAACCATTGATGAAATACGATGCGCACATTAATGTGGAATGATGCAATTAGTCAAGGTCTATCAAGTATTTGTTCAAGTATGTCAACAAGGGTCACGACCATGTGATCGCTGCGTTCTATCAGACCACTGACTATGGTGAATCTGACTAACCCGTTGATGGAGTGAACATGTAATATGACTGTAGGTATGTTTCTTCGTGTAAGGCGGCATGGAGGTTGTTGGGCTTTGAACTGCAATATAAGTACTCTCCGATCACACGTCTCAGCTCCCATCCAGAGAACAAACAAATCATTGTTTATGAAGAAGACGATAATATAAATGATGTCCTAAATAAATAAAAAAAAAGTCAAGGAAAGCACGTTCCTTGAATGGATGGAAGTGAATAATATATATTCTCAGTAGAGGTGAGCATTCGGTCGTTTCGACCGAAAATCGAACCGAACTGAAATAACCAAATCGAACCTAAATTAGGTCTAAAACCAAAAAAAACGAACTGAAAAACCGAAACCAAAATATTTATACTATTGCAAATCGAACTAAATCGAAAATATGTTTAAAACCGAATTAACCGAACTAATAAAAATAATAATAAGTAATATAAAAAAATTATTATTTTTAATTATATTTTGGTTAAAACCGAACTGAAATTTATTTGTAAAATCAAAACGAACTGAAATAACTAAATTTTTCGAATTTTCAAACTGAAAACCGAACCAAAATTTTTGATTCGATTCCGTTGATTATTTTGGGTTTTTTCTCACCCCTAATCCTCAGGCAAGACTTCCGTCGAATTTGGAGGCACCCTCCGAGTTTGTATGGGACGGGTATGCAAGGAAGTAGAAGCACAGACAACACATTCCATGTGTTGGTAAGTTATATTACGTTCCACTCGCTTTGGAAATAATTAATACATGAGGTGTTTGCTTACTGTTGTCCGTGGAGCTACCTACCACAAAAAGTACGATGGTATTCAGCATGTATAGCACCGCGAAGCATGTCATGCATGGGGTTTGCTGGAAGACAATAAGGATTATTGTGATGGCATCTCCGAAGCAAGTGAGTTGGCATCCTCTCACTCTCTCAAGTGTCTATTTGTGTCGCTATTGTCGGCTAATACTCTTGCTAGGCCCGATGATGTATGGGATAAGAGTTGGCAGTTTTTGTTAGAGATATGCTTCACAGGTAATGTTTGATCTTTAAAAATCCAGGTAAATAGCAATGGTGATGTGTAATGAATCGTGATAGTAAAATATTAAATCTACTATATTAGTTATATTATTGTGTTTATGTGTACTATAATTGAAACGTATATAATTATTTGGCAGGACTGAATTTGAGTGAGTCTTAGATAAAAGATTTAGTTTTGGTAGAGATTGAGAAACTACTGAGATGTCAAGGTAAGAGCCTTCGTAATTATGATTTCATGCTATTTATGGAGACCGATGGTAGCGGTTCTGGTCACAGTAGATTGATCCAGGATGAGTTGAACTATGGTCGTAGGGCGTTATTTTTGGAACATGCCAAACTTTTCTCGAAAATGACGCGAGTGAGCGAAAAATTGTGTACTCCAAGATTATCAGTGGGTTCGAGTCCAATGGTGGTGCTATGTTCATCATTTATGGCCATGAAAGTACAGAAAAACGTATATGTATAGAACTCTATCCGCTAGGTTGAGGTCTGAGGGTCATATCGTGCTGAATGTGGCATCAAGCGGTATAACATCTTTCCTTTTTCTTGGTGGAAGGACTGTGCACTATCAATTCGGAATCCCTCAGAATCCACATGAAGGGTCGGATTATAATATTAAGAAAGGCACCTCGCTTGCAAAATTGGTGAATCGTTTCAAACTCATAATATGGGGCGAGGCTCCATGATACACAAACATTGTTTTGAGGCTGTCGAGAAGAGCTTGCAGGATATAATGGAGGATATTGATCCGACCAACAGGCACAAACCATTTGGTGGCAAAACTGTTGTGTTTGGTGGAGACTTTTGCTAGATATTGTCTGTTGTCCTCAAGGGCAGCTGACAGGACATAATGCGACTATCAATGCGTCCAACATGTGGAGGAACTACATTATGTTGAGGCTCACTCAGAACATGAGACTCGAGAGTCGCGGTGATAGACAAGAACGTGTTAATCCTGAAGAGTTCTCCGATTGGATTGCCAGCATTGGAGATGGAAAGATAGGACGACCGAATGACGATTACGCTGCTATAGAAATTGATGATATCCTCCTTCGATATTAGGTCGACCCCATTGCAGCTATTGTTGAGGATATATATCCGATGTTTTGAAACTCTATTGATGACCCGATATTCCTGAAGGATAGGGCCAGGCCCCGACTCTAGATGTTGTGGATTCAATCAACGATTACATGAACATTTTGAAATCGAGTGAGGGGTACACCTACCTGAGTTCGAACAGCGCTTGTAAATCCGACTGTGGGATTGACTTCTTGAGTGATTTGCACACTCTTGAATTCTTGAATAGTATAAAGTGTTATGGGATGCCCAATCACAAATTGCATCTGAAGGTGGGACTTCTATTGGCTATTATGCTATTGAGGAACATAGACCTCTCCATAGGATTATGTAACGGGACAAGATTGGTTGTTACAAGATTTTTCACGCACGTCCTTGAATGCAAAATTCTAACCGGTGCAAAGGCCAGTGAAAACTGTTGCTTCATCTGATAAGTCTAATGCCTTCTGACGTTAGGATACCTTTCAAGTTTCAACGAAGGCAATTCCCGCTCATGATTTCATATGCGACAACGATAAATAAGAGTTTCATGTTAATCACTTTCGAACGTCGGTTTTTATCTGAAAAATCCTGAAAAATTCCGTGTTCAGTTATGGCCAGTTATAGTTTGTTGTATCGCGTGTCACCCATCGAAAGGGTTTGAAAATATTAATTTGTGGTGATAACGATTTGGGATCGAACATAACCAATAATATAGTGTAAAAAAAGATATTCAGTAACATAAAATTTTAACGTTCATGTATATAGTGTGAATTGGATATATAATTTATGTAGTGTGTATTTGTTCGTTATTTCTTTTCATCTCTATCTCTCTGTCTATTTATATATTCACATAGTAAACAATAATAAAATTAATATTAATATAATTTGTATTTCTATATTTTAAAAAGTATTAATATAATATAAAATAAAGATAACAATAATTATAATTATAGAATATTATATTATTTGAATCGATACGTGAGTATTCATATTCGTATTCGTTAATAATTTGAATCGAAATATAAATTCGAATTCAAATTCGCATTCAAATTTCTTTGATAAAATCGAATCGAATACCGCATCGAATAAAAAAAAATTGATTCATTTACAACCCTAGCCTAGACCCAAAGTTACAGTTACAAACACAATCAACTAATACATGAGCTTAATCACATGATGGTCATTACAACTTAATTTTTACTGACCTACACTATTTATTTTTCACTCATCGAAAATTAATTTAAAAAAAAATATATTATAATTATTAACTCAATACTTAATATAATAATATTATTTCATATGACTATATATAAATGAAACATTTAATCATCAACATTAATCATCACAAAACTAATTTTCGGAACATATTTATATACAACATTTTTTCCCATTTAAAGAGACAAATTTATAGCACATTTTTTAAAATAGTAATTGAGTATATTGTATGCACGTGATGTCTAAGATCAAATCATTTATATTCAATATACCACTGAAAATCAAAACCAGTCCTCCAACCAACGGAAAAATAAATAATTAAAAAGAAAAAAAGAAGATACACACGATGTCAATGAAAAAGTGTGATGGAAAATATGTAGAGTACCACATAATTACGTGAGTTGAGACAGATAAATTTGAAAAAGTCATATCCAATTAAGACTATACAATACAATCTTAAATAAAAAGTAGCTGCATTATTGATTATGGGGTTTATTAAATAATTAATATTTTTTTAATTGAAAATTGTGAAAATAATATACTTTAAAAATAAATTGCGTTTTTGGATCGTGACGCCTTTCCCAAGGGCGTCCCGGGTATGTTTGGTCCAAAAAACTTTTTTAGGGCTCAAATGAAAAAAAATAATTTTGGGGGCACAAATTTAATTATTCACATAATATTTTATAAATATTGACACTGAAATTGACATATTAACAAATTTAATTATAAATATTGACACATAATGAATAATTTTATCACAAATCAATAAAATTAAATTTCACAAGTAATTAACAACTAAAGTTCACAAACATATAAATTGACATTTAATTTAAATAAAAAAAATTCATAAACATATAAATTTAATAAAGAAAAAATAACTATCCATTTTACAAATAAATGGAGAATACTAACCATATTTGGTCCAAAACGCCCTTTTGGGCAAAATTATTTAATTCAGGTAATAAAAATCGTATTGTGAGGTAGGAATAAGTAATAGATTTAATAATAGTATTAAAATTGGATTAATAAAATTACATGCCAGATATCGTCATTCAATTTACATAGTATAACGTATAATTGAAAAGCTTTCTTACTTTTAATATTATTTGGAACTTGTTGAACAATATAACTCGAAGCTTTGGCCTACATATATAGACTACAAATGTATTTGCCTCATTTTAAATAAATATTTATAATATTTATACTTGTATAAAAACTACATATAAGTATCCAGTGATTGTCAAACGAGAAAAATAAGAACCATAGTAATTTAGAAAAATATAATTATTAATGTCAAATTCCCAAATACTTATTTGTTATGTGATATATGCAAAAGTAATTTTGGGATATAATTGGATTATTTATTATCTTTTAAGAATTTATTATATTTTAAAGGTATCTTGATTGTTTTGGTATTCTGTTTTACTAGTTTAACGTTAATGTATTACTGGAATTTATCAAAAAAATAAATATAAAAATATTTGTGATAATTATAAAACTTTAAATCTAAAATAATAAAAATTCAAATGACGTATTCTAATTAAATAATTATTTTTTAATATTTAGATTAAATTCGTTAATAATTTTATTACATACTAAAAAAATTCAAAATATGCCACACTCTAAATCTGTGTCTAATCTCTATTAATTAATTACTATTATTAAGTTATTTTATATTTTAATATTTAAATTAAACTCGTTAATAATTATTCGTTACATACTTTGAAAAACTAAAAAAAAATGGCATACTCTCAACCCGTATATCCAATCGAAATTAATTAATTAATAATAATAATTACTCACTCCGTCTCATTCTATCTGTCGTGATTGATCATTTCATGATTAAGAAGAATAATTGGTGTTATAATTATATATATCAAATGATCGTGATATCATTTCGTTTAGAAGAAATAAAATGTGAAATAATAAAGAGAGTAGTAAAAGTATTATTGGAAGATTAAAAAGTAGCAATCATTCTCTATTGAAAAAGCAAATTTGACAGATAGAACGAGACATGAAAACTTCTAAATTATGATTGATAGAATGGGATGAATGAAGTATTATTATTATATAATTTTATATTTTTATGTTTAAATTGAATTCATTATTAATATTTAATTACATACTTTTTTTATCATAAATTCGACTTATATAATTATTTTCGTAATAAAGTTTTTTTTTAATTAAAGCCATTTAATATGTAATTTGTATTTAATTAAACACAAATAATTTAGAACCTTTCTACTAATTATATATGACTTGTATATAATTTTATACTAGGATAATAAAAGGAAAATATTGAATTAAATAAAAGATAAATATTGAATTTGGCAAAATATAATAAAAGTAAAAGATTAAATTAGCCAATATATAATAAAAGTAAAATATTAAATTAGGTAGATATTAGGTTTGCATGATACTTAACTAACCGAAGTACCATAATTTTCATTTACAAACGAATTATACGAAGCAAACACATATATTAGGAAGATTTTATATTAATATATAACGAGTATTATTATTATCTTTTAAGATATCATATAATTTAGGAATTAATATATTTGTAGGGTTGTAATATGAATTGAGATTTGTCTGTATTTTTCGTGTTTTACTGTGTTCTTCCGGTATTTATCTAGAATAAATAGATTTTTACATTTTTAATCGCGAGTTATTTTTGTGTGTTTTTCCTGATATTCTCAGAATGAACGAAACTTCACAATTATATTTCACGGTCTGAATTATTTCACAAGAAGAAAACCACAGTACAATTACGATCCCTTAATTTGTACTTCAAACTCACCAAATTTAGACTAAAATTTATGGTGGACTTCACCTACTTTATGTGCTTTTGCTAACTGCTAAAACAGCTACGTGAAATAAATGGAGTAGAGAGAGTAGTTACTAGTGTCCAAATTTTGGTAGACAATACTCAACTATATAGAAATAGAAAACATGGAAAAAGATAGATGCTAACTTACTTTGATTTTGAATTTTGTCGTATTTAGAGTTTATTAAATAAATATTGTATTTTTTATTTAAAGTTGAAAAAATATTACAGAAAAAAAAATTTGAAAATTTAGGTAGGGACGCCACTCGAAGTGGCTCTCGGACCAATTTAAAAAAAAAAAATTCGGGGCAAAATTAAAAAAAAAAAAATGGCGTCCCGAGGTCGAATTGAAAAAACAAAAAGTAGGAGAGCGGAACGCCAGTCAGAGTGGCGTCCGATGCGAAAATGAAAAAACTCAATATTAATGATAATGCTTTTTTGGAATATACTCTCTCCCTCTAATTCTATTTTTATGACGTTTCATCTTTATGAATAATTATATATCTAATCAATCGTTTCCACTTCCCCATGTTAATTACTTTATCCGATCAATCATCATTTTCATTTCTTTTTCTTACCGCCATTTCTTTTTCTTAGTCTAATTTATGGGTACATGTATATTTATATGAATTTTTTTTTTAATATTTATCAAAACACTTGTGGTTCATTTTATTTGTAGAATATTTATCAAAATATGGTTTTTTGTTTTTTTTAGAATATTCATCAAACTTATTTGTTGTTTCATTTTTTTTAGAATATTCATAAAAAATATGGTTCCTTTTTCTTTAGAAAAAATATGGTTCATTTATTTTTTTAAGAATATTCATCAAAAATACTTATAAATTAACTGAATTTGTGGTTGAGATAAAATCGAGAAGATGATTTTTGGAGCAAACCTTCCTCCCAAATTTTAAAATATTTTAAGCACGCTGTAAATAAAAATAATAACCGAGAAGAGGATTTTATCTCCACAAATTCAGTTAATTTATAAGTATTTTTAATGAATATTCTAAAAAAACAAAGAACCATATTTTGATAAATATTCTATAAATAAAATGAACCATAAATCTTTTGATAAATATTAAAAAAAAAAACCATATAAATATAATTAACATGGGGAAGTGGGGAAGTGGAAGATTAGATATATAATTATTCATAAAGATAAGAGAGGGAGGGTACTTGTGGAAATAAAATAAAATTTTTAAGTAAAACGACATTTAATTAAACGCTAAAACGTCATAGAAATAGAACAAGAGGGAGAGAGTATATTCCAAAAAACACTATCATTAATATTGGCGTCCCGCTCTCCTACTTTTTTTTTCAATTCGACCTCGGGACGCCAGTCGAAGTGGCGTCCCGCTCCTCCCAATTTTATTTTTTAAATTCTGCCCCAAAACTTTTTTTTTTTAATTGGTCCGAGACTTCCCGACCTAAATTTTTAATTTTTTTTTTCTGTAATATTTTTTCAACTTTGAATAAAAAATACAATATTTATTTAATAAACCCCCGTATTTATGCACAATTTCCTAAATATTGAATATGGGGACAGCATATCTTTTTTTTTCCCCTCATGTTCAAATCTTGGTTATCTTATATTATTTTTGTTTAAATTAGTAGTCAACACCCATTTATCATGGGCATGTGAATTTTCTGCAATTGTGCTTACTGTATACTAGTATTTATTATCGCTATCATATAAATTAATAATATTACTATAATTAGTAATTTATTTTCTATTAATATTAATTTTTCATATTTTTATGCACATTATTTAATATAGTATAGATTAGATATAATAATAAAATAGATCGATGTAATTACAAAAATATTCTTCATTCAATTACATGTGTGTTTATAATACTCTATTGATAGATGTTTGATTTTTAATAATATAGTTTTTGTATCAAGAAAATAGTAATTCAAGTATACTCGTTTTAATTCAATGTTCAAAGTAAACTGGATTGGAGATGGATTTTAAGTAATGTGCAGGTATTACAGTATTTTAATCCAAAAATTGCGGTAAAATAGAGTTTTGAATTATAAATAGCTCAAGATATCAACTTCAGATGACTTGATTTTTGGTTATAAATTAAAATCTTTTCTCTTTTCTTTCCATGTGGTACGATCTTTAAAAAAGTAAAATGATAATGGTAAAATATTATATGGCCACGTGAATGCATACTAAAAAGGAAGGATAATTTAGGCAGACATTTTCTTGTGAAGATTGAATATATTATTATCACGTTGTACAAAAGTAAGAAAGAAGCATATTCCTTCAAAATGCATATAATGCTAACGAGTCATCTTTTTGTAAGCCTATTCTTTTCGACATATAATTTATTAGTAAGTATTAAGTTTTCAGGCCAAGCTGGAAAGTCCATTTCAATACTATTTTACGGATTACCCCATTTTATCAAGTTTTCAACGAGTGTCGAGAAGATAAAAAGTAAATATTATTGAATCAAAGTGAAATTGAGATGATATACGAGACAAAGTGCGACATGACAGAGAGGAGATAAATTGTGTTGGCTCAAGAGATTTTTTAAGGTCAAACTTACGTAATATTTGAGTACTTTGATTAAAAAATACTTATATTTAAACAACATATCACTCCTCATATTAACTTTTTGTGATACATATTTTTGTAATATTGACTCAAAATCGACAGAGAGACTCTCAGGAATCACCCTTCACCAGCATGAAATTGTTATAAAAAAAAAAAACCCAAAAATCATCAACATGAAGTTGTCAATATTTTTCAAGTAAAATACCATCTAAATGGCTATAATGCAAAATACATTTTCGAAAACAATACAACACGTGTGTTTATTTCCTTATTTTTCTTGCACAGGTAACAATAACATTTTTCTTTCCTGTTATATCGGAGCGTGGCAGAAAACTACAATTCACCACCCGAACAATTCAATTGCTAATGCCAGTTAAAATTACCAATGTTCACTCGATACGAATCGAAGAAACAGCATGTGTAACTTCAGTAGCTCGTGGATCGTTGCTCTCTAAGTGAACGCCACGTGGGTCCTCACTCACTAGCAACGCAAGAATGTTGAGCGAACTCCAAACTCGGATCACGTTGGCGCTTGAAGCCCCCAAGGTCACCGCAAAGACCGCATCGAATCCACCCGCACCAGGAACACCAGCCAATAGGACTCCTTCCATATTCATCGTGGTATCGAGCAACCGAGTTTGTGATTCGGGTTCTATCTGCAAAAAGGCGTATGCAAGATCGGGAAAAAGGGTTAAATTTGTACACTTGCATATGATACACCTTTGGTTTTGACGAAAAGTTCAAATTTTTAGTTTAGATTTGATATGATAAGATTGAACAGCTTCAAATTAAAATGTATCGCATGGTTTGCTCAAAAAAGTGAAAAAAAAAATAAAAATAAGAAAATTATTACATGGAGCAAAGAAACTAATTAAGCAGATAACTGTATGAAGTTCCAAAATCTCTCTATTTACTTGCTGATTTGGAGAGGATTTTTTTTTTAAAAGGTCACTCTTCAGGAATTTCTTGTAGGGAGAATTCCAATCAACATGCTTTAGAGTTTATCCTTAAAATAAATAAATGTGTAATTAGATCAAATGAACAGCCAATCCTATGAACATCAAAGTAGAATCACAATAACAGTTTTAAGGATAGACCAATGCAGAAGTTAAAAATCGTCAGCAACTTTGAGGTGAATTGGCATGCAACACATAAAACACGTTTTTACAATAGATCAAAAAAGAACTTACTGGAATTCCGGCAGCCTCTCCCATCTTGCGCATGTTACACCTGATCAACAGCATGGCATCTCGAGCTCCTAAAAGTGCTTTAATCACTTCTATTTGGTTTGATTCAACAACTCCCTCTGCCCACTGTTAAAAAAGTAGTTAGAAACATCATTCTGTGTATCTAGAAGGGATTTTACCTCTAAGGGCTTGAAAACAAAGTTGGCAAAATATACCTTTTCTGACGTGAGCGTGCTGCATTTGTTAATGGCAATTTTATAAGCCTCATAATTTGCTTCTGCCAATTGACTTAAGGTGTTGAAGTGCATTTCAAGTGCAGCATTTGCTTCTGACAAATTCTTCCATGTTTCAAGAGAGCCTTGAGGATCAGACTTTTGCCACTTCTTTACAGCACCAACCATAGATGGTGTTGACGATCCTCCTGTTCCTGGTTCTCCAAGCACCTGCACATGCAGATAGTTACTGCAAGCAACTAAGAAAACAAAACATGCACCACATATTATAGAGATTTCAACGCCAAAAACAGAAACCCCTGGTTTCTAAGTGTATATGTAGCATTTAGAGATGATCCCAAATATTCTTCTTTTTTTTTTCAGTTTCCCATTACATATATTAGGCAATCATCATTTGATATATATTTTATAAGACTTACTAATGTCATCATTGGAGGCAATGAAAATTTAGTCCTCTCATGATCCCAGTTGGATTTTAGCACGTCGCCTATGACCTTCTCTATTGACATCCCTTGACCAGCATCCTGCAATCCATTAGTGATCAATTTTCCGAGTGACACAATATTCTATCAAGAGGCACACTCCTCAGAAAACTAGACTAAGAAATAATAATAATAAATAAAAGAAACCTAAAATAATGGAAACTGAAAACAAAAAATAAAAACACAAATAAAAACCCTAAAAACTAGAAAATAAATATTTAAAAAAAAGCTGAAAAACTAAAAGTTGAACCATGTCTAACGGAATGTACTCCGTTAGGCGGTTTGGCACAAGTTTTTGTTTTCTATCAATCATCTTCAATCAGATCAGCAAGATAGAGAAGCATGCAAATTCCTCCTATATTTTCACAACATCCATTTTTCAGTTCAACAATTGTCAGTGCTTGCTCTAAGGATTAAATACTCCAGAAATATATTTAAAATATTTCACAAGTCTTCAAAGACTTATCAAGCAGAAACATGCATTTATACATAATTCCACATCGTACCAAAATTCTTCGGGAAAACAAGGAATTCGAATACCTGTGCAGAAGAAAGTACAGCTGGAGAAAATCTGATATACCGCTGACTACCATAAACAGCAGAACTCACATCAAAACCGCTACCAACTTTACCCTGTGCTATACAGTGAGCGGTTTGAGCAATAATATGCACAACATCCAATTCCTTGGAGACCTGATTCTCTTGAGGACTTAGATTGACTACTCCGAAGTATTGAAGTAAAGCAGCAACAACTGCAGTTGTCATAGCTGCAGACGAGCCCAATCCAGTTTTGGCCACTTCGGGTTTGCTATTTTGTTCATTAGATTCCTCTGCATTGAAGGTAATCGAAGTAAAAGGTGGAAGGGAAGCCAATGACTCGGGCGTTAGCGGCAGACCACGCGCTTCAATCTAAAAAAAAAGTATTAATATTACATGCTAAAATAAGTTTTTTGTTTTTCCAAGAAAAGAGAGTCGCATCCAATGTGCATATGTAACTTTCTAAATCCTTTAGGCTACGTTTGGACAAGGAGTTGGATTTATAAAGTTTTGTTGAATAGTAAAATCCTTGTTACTGTAGCATGTCAAACAATGTCTGATTTATTACATTCAAAACTTTCAATAGCCATAACTATTTTTTGTTTCTTATCTATTTTTAATGTATGATATATCAAATTAATCCTCTCTTTCAGACTTACAATTTGAAACCCAAATTGTCGAAATAAAAATAAAAGTACATATCTAACAGTTCAATTAGAGAGAAAGAGAGATAATTGTATTTTTTATTTTTTTAAATTTAAATTGAATAGTTAAACTAGTAGGGTTTGGAATTGGGATTTTGAAAGTCCAGGTACAATGTGAGAAAAAGCTAGTGTATATTATTAACACCTCATAAACATCATTAAAATGTGACCCAAATTTTGATTGCTTCTGCGTCTAACTTACTAACCCTTCAGAAATGAGAATACGACCACATTAAAATTAAACCACCGAATTTACTGGTAAAAATAACACGGGGGAATACTGTGGAAGCTGAATACCTGATTCCTATATGAATAGAACTCGTTGCAACCTAATATCGTAATGTCAAGACCTGCATGACTAGTCAGAACAGATATTAGAATTTTCAAAGGTCAGTTAAATTTAAAAAGAAACATCAAAAACTCTGTATCAGACTTTACCTAGCAACAGAAGTTTCTGTAACTCATCCTTTTTAGTATTGTCAAATGTGGCAAGTGCTGCTGCTACAACATATTGCAATGCATATTCTACAAACGGGTTCCTTGAATCACTGAGATCGTAGGCGATTGGCAAAAAAATAATATCATGTCAGCATTAAATGGGACATATGTTTTTTGTTTGAATTTGATGACAATTCATAGCAATCAGTTCAGTTGGACAGTTTTAATTCATTAACACAGGCAAACTCCGTGTATTGAACTCAATACTCAGAAAGATCTGTTGGTCAATTTAAATAAAAATCAAATTAAATAAATATTAAATGATGTTTCACCTTGAAGATACACTCTGCAGCCGCAGATTCTTGAGCGACAATTTGTACATAGTTTCTCTACCCATCTGAGGAGAAGTCAGTTTCACATCCGTCCACGCCTGAAAATGCAATTAAGGATTTGGTAAAAAAAATAAAAATCAGCAAAAGAACAAAGTTATTTGCCAGATAAGGAAAAGTGGATATCACACTCAGTTTATCCCATCAAACCACACAGTATCATGGATTACTTTTAACACATAACAATGTATTAAATCACTACCCATGCTTTAAGGCTAACAAGAAAAATCACAACAGCCATCTTTAAAAAAATAATAATTAAAAATTATAGAGTACCACGTACCCATGCCCAACTGTCAGATTTAATTTCCTCATGAAATGGCTTTACAATTGCGTAAAATCGGGCATTTGTACTCAGGACAATCCCTGCATTAGGCCTCTCTAAAATAAGGTATCCTCCGGTCATCAAAACCTTTCCCGGAGCAGAAGCAACCCTATCGATCATTAATGAAGTCATAATATCATCACCAATAAATAAAACGTAATATAACCAAATGTAAAAGAAACCGACTCACACTGCCATTTGTTAGCAATTGCCAATCACGTGTTCCCGGAGTGTCAATTTTATGCCTGAACAGAGCAACAACAACAACTCATCAAGCATTATTATGATTAAGAAACTTACGATTCCAACAATATCATTATGTTTTCTTAATTTGTGTGTAGTAAAAAAAAAGGGTAAATACGAAAATGTGCTTTCACCACTTAGGAACCTCTAAAACAACAGTGAGATTTGTTTGATTCTCCCACTAAGGCACAACTAACAATTTCCCCAAAACTACTTAAACGCTAACCCCAATCAAAACACTTTGTAATTACTAATCAGACAAAGGAATTAACCCAAACAAATAAATTGTTAAGTCGCCATTAATAAATTGAAAGAATTTGTGTGTGTTTGTGCGATAAGATCGATCAATGATAGACAAAATCAGAAAAATGATTCGGAATCTGCAGAATAGTATTGAATCGTGTAAACATGTAAATATGTGTATCTATCGAGTTTAGAAAGAGAAAGAAATACGAATACCTGGTTGGTCGATGTGAAAGATTTGCAGGAGCAAATGCAGGTGAAGGAGACAGACGATAACAACTATGAAGAACTGTGCTCTGTGCAGCAGTCAATTCCTTTTCATTTGGGTGCCAAATTTGACATTTTATTACTTTCTTTGTTCTTTAACACAAGATTGTCAAAGTTGTACCAAATTTACTATTATTTCAAAAAATATTTCTTTTTACCTAATGGGTGAGGCATATTTGATTCTACAAGTATTTTATGTAAAAATGTCCATACATATTTTTTTTTGTAATATAGCTCATAGAGCATTGCCAATGCATTGTTAATTAGATTAAAATATTTATCAAATAAACTAAAAAATTTTATGTGAAAAAGAAATTGTAGATAATGTCTATATATTGTCTTTTGACATATTTCCTATTTTTTTAATCATGTTATATTAATTAATTATTTCTTTAATTTCTTTAATCAATTAATAATTAATTATTCCCTACGACCCACATTTACCATTGAAAAAGTTTTTTTAATTATTTCTATTCTATTTTCCATGTCATTGACAATCCACAATGTAGCATTGAAGATGCTCTTATACTATGTTCCAAGTATTTTTTGCTCTTAAAAATCGACTTACGCACTGTTAGATCGATGTTATCAAAACCAGTTAAAACATTATCTTGGCCGAAAATTGGGTTATGTGAGGTAATTTATTAGGTGCACCTGCGTGCACCTTGATATGTGCACCCTGTAAAGATATATTATCATTCAATTATATGTGATGATATATGACAGTTATACGTGGTGATATAAGGTAGTTATATACGTGATGATATGTGACAAAAATTTAGAGTTTAGGTTTATTTTTTTATTTATTTTAGGGTTTAGTTTTTCATTTTTAGGGTTTAATTTTCCATTTTAAGTTTTCTTTTTCTTTTTCTATTTAATTTAATTTTCCATTTAGGGTCCCGACAATAATCTATCATTCTATCAGTTATATGTGATGATATGTGTCAATTATATGTGATGATATGTAATAGAAATTTAGAATTTAGGGTTCAATTTTCAATTTCAGCGTTTAGTTTTTTATTTTAGGGTTTAATCTTCCATTTTTAGGGTTTAGTTTCGTTTTAGGTTTACATTTTTAATTTTAGAATTTTAAATTTTAGATTTAGAATTTTAATTATTTGTGATGATATGTATCAGTTATATGTGATGATATGTGTCAGTTATAGGTGATGATATATGTCGGTTATATGCGATGATAAATTAAATTATTGGGTGAGATGCACCCAGGTGCATGGTATAATGACTCGTTATGTGGTCACCTAGGCAACAAAAAATAAAAAATAAATTATATTTTGAAAAAGAAAATTGGGTTTTTAGGCGACATCACCCAAACAAACAATTATAACTGATGGAAATAAATTGTGCAAACACCCAACGTTTGAGACCAAGATTGTTATATTTACAAGATCAAATATACCACACATTTATATTTACATAGATGTAATACGAGATATTTAGAGTTTGTTTGGGAATATTTTTGGTATAAAAGTCCATCTATAAAATGAACTTTTGGAAAAGTGCAATTTAAAAAAGTGTTTGTGAAAAATACGAAGTGTTTGGTAAAAACAATTTTAAAAGTCCATTCAACAAAAGTGTAGGAAATAAAACTCTGAAGTCATAAATTCACACTTCCTCAAAATGGACTTTTAGACAAGTTACTTTTATCAAAAGTCCATTTTAAAATAACCACCAAACATATTTTTCTTTTCTAAATGGACTTATTTGCAAAAAGTCCATTTCAAAATGGGTTCCAAACAAGCACTTAATCTTTTACAAAACTTATGTTTATCTTTCCAAAATTGCTTCAATCAAGAGGTGCCTGCAAGGTATAAGATAAAACACATGAATGAACTGCCCCTCCAATTCTAATTTGCAGAGATGCTTACAACCACGGCCCGCAAGGTATTTGATAAAATAATGTTTGCATTGTTTGTTTCAGTTCTCGGTGATTTACTCGCAACCAAAGTTAACCATTGGTACCCATATATATATTACTCCTGAATTATTGCATAAAAAGGAATATGTTGGATATATTTGCCATGACATCTGAAATTTGCAACCTTGACTTAGTACCAATGCGGAATTAGAAAGAAAATTATATATTGAAAAACACCAAAATCATGAAGGCTAAAACATCTGTTTACTAAAATTATGATCTTAATAATGCATTTGCTATCCCAACAAAAAATATATTTTCTTCTAATTTATACTTGTCAATGTAAAAAACACTTTGTTACTTGGGATGGTTGTTAATTAGCCTTTTTAGCTTTTGAAAGTTTCTCTGGTTGGACATAACTGGGTCAACTATGGTGGACGGGTTGTGGTGATTCTGGAATCTGTCTAGATTTTTGGTTCGGGTCACGACACGATGGTGAAGGTCACCCTTGTTCTTTTTCTTTCTTATTCTAATTTTTCCTCTGCTTCTGGTCTGGAATAAATTGTGTGTGTGTGTTTGTATGTTCATGTGCAGTGTGTTTGTTCATGTGTGTAAAATTTATTGTGGGTCAGGCTGTTGGGGGATAGAGCTGTTAGAAACTATTACAACTGAGTCGAGCACAAATAGGAAAGTAACTAAATAACCCGAGAAAACTGGAAAAATAGAAAACAAAAAACTGTAAATCAAAAGTCAAATCGAGTCGAGTAAACACTCTTTCCGCAAGACGAAATAGCCCCGGTAGTGCCCTTCAGTTTTGACTATTCGTCTCCAAATATGAAACGACTTCGTCTCTGGTATTACAGCACCGTAAATACCAGAGCTCCGGCGAACAGGATGAATATGGTCTGAGCTACGCAAGAAATAAAATGCAGAAATATGTGTGTACAATATGTTGTGTGTTCTTCGTATTCTCAGGTGTTTCAGGTGCGAAATGAACTGGAGCCTCTCACCCTTTTATATGGTTGTCATCTGGGAGGTAACAGCCTGCTCAATGACGTCTTTAAAGGCGTCATTAAGCCATTCAAACAGTCAGGTATAGCCAGCATGAACCTGGATGGGTTCAGCGTGTACATGCAATGCATGTTTGAATTCGTACGTTTAGAAACGTCTGAACGATCAGGTGCTAGCCGTTTCGTAACGGTCAGGAAGAGTTCAAAAGCTTAACAGGTGCGTGAAGGTTCAAAAAAGTAAACCTTGGTTGAACCAGGACCAGGACCCCACACGGACCATATTTGTACATATTTGTATGTGATTTTCGTGTGTTTTTGCATCGTATGTTATGTGCTTTTAGGGTGTTTAGGTTTATCTTTTTATGGTTTTTCTTCCTTTTGATGTTTTTCATATCGTTTGGTGTTTAATATGTTTTTACTTTATTTTATATGAAATAATCTAATTTTGCTTTATTTTAGTGTTATAGCTCAAGACGACGAAGGTTGAACGAGTAATGTGCTGTGCTGACACTGGGTTACCCAGTGTCCGAGTCCTGTCGACACTAGCTGCCGACGCCCGCAACCTGTGCCCGCGTGGATCGACGCACCGTCGACGCTTGGTCGACGCAAAGCTTCTGAAGCGTCGATCCTAGCTCTGTCGATCGACGCACTACCTATTGACGATTGCAGCTTGGCCCGCGTCGATCGACGCACCGTCGACGCAAGGCTTCTGAAGCGTCAATCCTAACTCCATCGATCGACGCACTGCCTGTCGACATGTGCAGCCTGGCCCGCGTCTATCAACGCTCCGTCGACGCTCCGGCAGTTTGAGCGGTTATTTTCGAAATTCTATAAAAAGCCGGTGGTTTCTTCGTTTTGAGAGTGCTGAAACGAGGGAAAAAGGTCCAGAACAATGTAGAGAACCCTCGGTTCATGCCACCCTTCCGAGTCAAGCAAAATTAGAGTTTAATAGTTCGTAGTTTTGTTATTTTGCTTACGTTCGTCGTTCAAGTCATTCCTCGTCGATGAAGGCTCATTCGAACGCTGATATTTTCTTTATATTATAAGTTTTTCTTAACTTTGTTATTTCCCTTTTGTATTTGGCTTTGTTATCTTTGAATGTTAATTATCTTTGAATGATTATGTTAATTTAGTTCGTATTCCTTTTACCATTTGATTATGTTCATGCTTTGTGTTGAAATTATTTTTTGCTCATGATGATGATTGTTGGCTAAGTTTATCGGTCTAGTGTGTTTAGGGTCATTTAGAACCATCGTAATTGACAATCCCGATCGTGGAGACGATTCCGACGCACTAGAACCTTTGTTTTCTTTATCGTTTTAAAAGCTTTCAATTTCATTGCTCGTAGATGTTAGAACACCTCAAACTCTACTTGGTCGAGTGTTTAGTTTAGTTTTTATTTTCATTTCTATGTACTTAAAATCGAACACCGAAATAGTTTCCGATTAGTCTTCCTTGTGATTTGACTCGAGTCAACTTATCGCCTACAATAGCTCCGTTCTCTTGCGGAGGAGCTTTTTATTTGCACAAACTTCAAATCACATACGTCCGTGTGAATTAATTCTAGAGGTGTCGTGCTCCTTTCTACCGATTTAAACGGTAACCCTGTCATTTTTGCTTCTACACAAATTTCACACTTACTTTTATTAACAAATTCATTTACCTTAAGTAAATTGAGATTTGACAAACGTTTTATTGCATTTAGATTAACGTGGCCTAATCTACAATGCCATAAACTAGAGCACTCAGTCAAGTAAGAGGAATCAGAAGCAATTTTATTAATGATAGGTTTTGGGCGTATAGCCATTACACTAAGTTTGAACAGTCCATCTGTAAGGTAACCCTTTCCCAAAGGTGTTCCAAACTTTGACAAAATAAACTTATTAGCCTCAAATACAAGTTTAAAATCACGACTAACTAGTATTGAACCAGAGACTAAATTCTTCCGGATGTCCGAAACGTGCAGCACCTTATTCAGAGTGATCTCCTTGCCAGAGGTCATTTTTAGGACAACCGAGACAACACCTGCAACTTGCGAAGACGCTTGGTTTCCCATGTTCAGTTTCCTTCCCTCACAGGGATGGTATTTGGAGAACAAGTTCCGGTCTGCACACACATGGGCAGTTGCAGCAGTATCGATGAACCATTGACCACGGTTCTCGATCATGTTATCTTCCTCAGTGATGAGCGCAATGAGATCATCACTAGTCATCTCCCTCTTGGCTAGTTGGGCACTCGGGTTGGCCTTCTTCTGCTTTTGCTTGCGACAATTCTTAGACATGTGTCCAGGATAACCGCAATTATAGCATTTGCCTTCGAACTTCTTAGAAGAAGGAGCTTTAGGCTTAGTGTTGCCAGGACACGGCCTCTTCTTCGAGTTGTCTCCACTTTCAAGTAGGTTTACCCGAGGTTCATCCGAGCTTTTCGATTTCTTGTATTGAGTTCGAATTTCGAACTCAATTCGTACCTTCCAGATAATATCTTCAAGAGACATCACCTTTCGCTTGTGCTTGAGATACGTCTTGAAATCTTTCCAGCTTGGAGGAAGCTTATCAATCATGGCAGAAGCCGTGAAAGTATCAGGAAGTATCATCCCCTCGGCGTGGACGTCATTCACCAGCATTAGGAACTTTTGAACTTGTTCCATAACCGGGCGAGAATCAATCATCTTGTAGTCCATGAAATTCGTGACTATAAATTTCCTAGTTCCAGCCTCGTCGGAACTGTATTTCTTCTCAAGTGCCTCCCAGATATTCTTGGAGGTCTTTGCGTCCGAGTACAAATTGCTCAAACTATATTCTAGGCTACTTAGGAGAAAGCCTTTACACAGATAGTCGCTATTGTGCCAGTTATCGTAGGCGGCACGAACGTTGAAGTTGGTCTCGGACTCATCCGGAGTAGGTGGTTCGTCTTCCTTCACGAAGTTAGCAAAGCCAAGCATCGTAAGGTAGAACAGCATCTTTTGTTGCCATCTCTTGAAGCCTTTCCCATTGAATTGTGGAGGCTTATCTGCGGCGGGCATGATCCGAGAGGAGTGCACCAGAGCGGTCATTGTTGGAACAAAGGTTCCCATCGTACTCGTTGAGTGGGTAACTGAAACATGTGAGTACGTTGGCGGAGCCGTTGCAAACATGTTCAGAACCGAAGTTCCCAACATCCCAGAATGATGGATTCCAGCCGAAGCTGACGTATTTTGGACCGAAGTCCCCATCCCATAAGGGAATGATCCAGCGGCCGAAACAGTGGCTGAAAACATACTTGGAACCGTAGTTCCCGTCATCCCAAAAGGATGGATCACATCCGAAGCTGACACAGATTGGACCGAAGTCCCTATCCCATAAGGGAACGATCCCGAGTTCGGGTTGTTTGCCGAGATGCGCCTCGACAGAGTCTCCAAGAGGGTGTCAATGGTCCTTTGGCTGAAGAGGAAGTCAGCATGACTCATGGTCATGTTTGGCGTAGAGTCGCCAACCGTCGTGGTGTTCGTGACTGCATGGGCAGTGGTCGTCGTCGAAATGGTAGAGGTAACGACAGGATCGGTCGAACTGATCGGAGTGCTGGAGGTCAACATTTTTCCAGTTAGGGATATTAAAATAGTAGATTACAAATTACAAAATATTTCATCTTGCGATTGTTAGAAACTATTACAACTGAGTCGAGTACAAATAGAAAAGTAACTAAATAACCCGAGAAAACTGGAAAAATAGAAAATAGAAAACTGTAAATCAAAAGTCGAGTCGAGTAAACACTCTGTCCGCAAGACGAAATAGCCCCGGTAGTGCCCTTCGGTTTTGCTATTCGTCTCCAAAGATGAAAAGACTTCGTCTCTGGTATTACAGTACCGTAAATACCAGAGCTCCGGCGAACAGGATGAATATGGTCTGAGTTACGTAAGAAATAAAATGCAGAAATATGTGTATACAATATGCTGTGTGTTCTTCGTATTCTCAGGTGTTTCAAGTGCGAAATGAACTGGAGCCTCTCACCCTTTTATAGGGTTGTCATCTGGGAGGTAACAGCCTGCTTAATGACGTCCTTAAAAGCGTCATTAAGCCATTCAAACAGTCAGGTATAGCCAGCATGAACCTGGACGGGTTCAGCGTGCACATGCAATGAATGTTTGAATTCGTACGTTTAGAAACGTCTGAACGGTCAGGTGTCAGCCGTTTCGTAACGGTACCAGGACCCCATACGGACCACCTCAATCGGACCAACCAATTCGGACCAATTGCCCAAGACCCAAGTCCCAAGCCCAGGACCCAGGTTCGGATCCGGGACCGAAAACGAGCTCGGGCTCGGATCCGCCGAAAGCGGACTGGCGAACCCAAGTCCAAGAGCCCGCGTGAATTTTGTTTACACAAATCCCACAACACTCTCTGGCCCACTTGATGTACATTAAAGAAATATAATCATTTTTAAACTCCCTTCCACATACACTGTAACATCCCAAATTTTTATTACGTATATATTTTAGTTTTTAAGTTCAATTAGTAGAATTCCATGTATTTATTTATAAATAAGTTCATATTCAAGTTATTGGGCTTTACTTTTAAATTGAAATTTATGGGCTCATTTCATGAATGGCCAACAAAAAGAACGTCAATACTAGAAGATTAGAACTCCTAAACCTAAAGTTTAAAACTCCAAAACCTAAGGTTTTTAACCAAAACCCTTTTTAAACACTTTACAATCGGCCACGACCAAAAACAAACAATATTTCTCAGAACACACAAAGTTAGAAAATACAAAAAAATACGAAGTACTATTGCCGTCGTTTACAAAATTAAGGGGTCGTCATTTAGTCGCAGCGTGGTCGTCTCCCTCAAGCAGGTAACTCCTCTGAATCCAATTCTTCTTGCAAAATTAGTTTTTACGTTTTCTTGGCGTACGATGACCACAAACTCCTGAAAAATCATAGAAAATAACCAGTCTTAGAAAATAAGCAAACCCGAACGAAACCAACTCCATCCCTAATAGAGTTAGGCAGAGAACCCAAAATCTTTGCGACAAATTCAGACGTTTTTATATAAAAAAAAATGGGAACTAAACTTTTCAAACCCAGAAATAATTGAGGCCTGGAAGCCCGAGTCAACCGAGTTGATCTGAGCCAACCACTGTTGCAGCCGAGTCGACCCATTAGAATTTCCAACCAAATCGGATGCAACCTGTAACCGAGAATCTGCAATTTCACTCACCTCAATCCCAAAACGGCTGGGCCCGTAACCCATCGAACCAAAGTCAGCCAATCAAACCCGTCGCTCCTATTCCGGTCCGGCCGTACGCGGCCCTGTGGTGAGCAAGCGAGCGTCGTTTTGTGTGTGAGTCGGTGGCAGGCGTGATGCTTCGATCCAGTTTTGTTCGTCATTTGTTTTCGAGTTTCAGAATTTTGGGGATTTTTGAATTAAGATTTGGTTTTCAAATTGAGGGTTTGATTTTCAAAGAAAGGTTTGGGATTTCTCTAATTTTGTTGCCTCTGAATTGTTGGATTTGCTTTTGTTTTGTTTTGGGTGTGTGTGTGTGAGCGTGTTTTTGAGAGCAGGGAAAGAATGGAGGAGAGAGGGAGACAAGAGGTTGATGTTTTGCAGATGTGTGAGAAGGTGGGTGACGTGAGGGGAGTATGTATATTGTGTTGGGTTTGTAGAAGTGGTGTGGGCTTGGGCCTGTAAGTCTTGGGTTGGGTTGAGCCTTATAAGAGAAGTGGGTTTAGTCTTGGTTTTAGGAACCCTTTTTCTTGAGCCCGTTTCAATTCTTTTTCCAAGCCTATTTTCATTTATTTTATTTTAACTTTATTTTAAAATTGTTTTCTAAAAATTTAATTGTTCTATCGTTAAGGAAACGAGAATTCTGAGGACTAGGATCATTTCACGTGTTGCATTCAAGTCAAGCTATTTTTCTGCATAAACGAGGTGGGGATATTTAACTCAAAATCCTTTTTAAATTCAAGTTCATATTAATTGCTCGATATGTTATAGTTTATGGTGATTTCATGACAATGATACAATTATAAAATGACTATGTATACATAGAGTCGCGCGACAGCACAGAACAATTATCGGTCAGGGACCTTAATGGGTCCGGGGTCTACGGATCCTTGAGATGGCCCACCGTACCGCATAGAACAATTTTTGGTCAGGGACCTTAATGGGTCCGGGGTCTACGGATCCTTGGGATGGCCCACCGTACCGCACAAAACAATTTTTGGTCAGGGACTTTAATGAGTCCGGGGTCTACGGATCCTTGGGATGGCCCATCGCACTGCACAGAACAATTATTTCTATGTATTATTTCCATGTTTTACTATGATGCTATGTTATGTTGAGAAATTAATTATGAACTGTATCTCCACTGAGTCGTTGTATACTCATCCCTTTCATCAAACATTTTTCAGGTGAAGTGAAGCGCAGCGTAAGTGTGGTGGTGGCGACGATAATAAAATATAATTTAAAGTTTATATGTTTCTATTTCCAAATCATGATCAAATAGTCATATTTTATACATGTTGGATTTATTCGAGAGCTATTTATAAAATGTCATATTATTATTATTATTATTATTATTATTTTATTTATTATGTTCAAATGATATTATATGTATTTGTTTTCTTTAAAGTGATATTATTTCATACAAATTATTTTTCATAATTTGTTTATCTTAAAAATTAATCAAAGGCGTTTATTGAAAGTAACGTCCCCCATATTACTTTTATTAGAATATAACTGCTTTCGCTTGTGTTTTCGCTATGAAAAATTGGGGCGTTAGATTGACTAACATTCAATGTGGGATAACCGATAAAACATTAAAGCAAATCGTTCAACTTCCAAGCATCATTTCTCACTCACCAATAAATGAATTTGAGAAATTCAAAATGCTATGATTACACGTAAATTAATCCTATACAATTCGTTACAACGAATTTTTGCTGCACCATTTAATTAGAATAAATCCAATTTTATAACAAGAGCCTGTGCATTTGGCAAGGACGGTCCATGTGGCGATTGGCTTCGATTTTTAATTTATTGAATGTATGTGTGAGTTTGGGAAACAGAGTTAGAAATTGAAAAAAAATTTGAACTTTGTATGGAGTTTTGTTATTTTTGAGCTAATTTTTTTTATTGTTGTTGTGAGTGCAGGGGTTTGAGCCTTTATTGAATGTTACAGACTTACAGTGAAGTTTTCTTAAGAGGCATTTGAGATGACTTTGATTACTTCGAATAATGCATTGGAATGAACATATGCATTTTTTGAAGGTGTATATGTCTATATTTTCTTTTTAATGTTGATTTGAGTGTACTTTAGTTATTGGACATGAGTAATGGTTGGTATTGTTTTGTGTATAGTGACTTCTTGTATAGCTTGTTATGCTACATCGAGATTTCACATGATATGTTGTTAGTGTTTGTAGTATATGTATCAAAAAATAATTTAAAGTATCACAATTTTAGGTAAAAGTTATCACTTAAAAGGTGCGTTTGGTTGGCCTTAATAGGCTTGATATTGTGGTACTTTAATTATGCGATATGATACTTTAATAATCTTTTATGATACTTAAACATATTAAGTTACAAACATAGAAAAATAAAAACCACATATCAACAATTTGTGATACTTTAACTGTGTATTGTAATACTTTGCTAATATATTGTATTACATTAACTACCTTGTATAAAAAATCATAGATATAGAACTTTGACCTTCAATATACAATGATCACCTGGTCAAACTTTGATCGATCGCAATCTATCAACTCCTCTCGTTCCACTCTACAAAACTGCCATTTCAAATTACAAAAAATGTCGTTGAAAAAATACGTCGGAATTTGCTCATATGAAAGTATTACAAAATTATCTAAAAGTATCACAAATGCAATTATAAGTTAAAAAAAAAAAACATATCAGAATTTTTCCAATATAAAGTATCACAAATTCAACTAAAAGTATCACAACAAATTCAAGCAAAGTAAAACACATTGTATTTTCATTTTTACGTCTATTTTTTCTCACAAAATGAAAGTATCATAGAAAACCCATTAGAATATTATTATAAAAATATAGTTAAAATATCACCTCTCTCTCTCTCTCTATCTATCTATTTATATGCCTTTTATACTTAGATAATTAAAAGTATCACAGAAGATTGATCATGTATCACAAAACATAATTGAAGTATCACACGTTTTCTTATACTTTTACTGTATTTTGTAATATTCGATAAAGAACTATAACATACAATGTTTGTACATAAAAACTGGGGCTAATTTTTTTTTGCCCCCCAATGTATGCAGTTTTTTTCACTTTGCCCCCCGAAGTATTTTTTGTTCCACTTTGCCCCCTGATGTACAATAATTTTCGACGTTGCCCCTCAAACTTTATTTCCGGCAGAATATTCCTTCTAGATTTCATCGGCGGGCAGTTGGGGGGCAAAGTGAAAGAATCTTATAGTTTGGGGGGTAAAGTGCAAAAAATCTTATAGTTTGGGGGGAGTTAAAATAATATAAATATTTAAAAATTTTATATTTGGAAAAGATATATAATTTTTATCTTATACTCACACACACACAAAGTTGTCGATACAATTCCAAATTAAAAAAAAAATCCATAAATTTCCAATTAATATTTATAATTTTCTAAATATAAATATTGTCAATACGTCTTTAATATTATTAATTATTAAACACATGACTAAGTATTATGTAAATTATTATAATACAAAAAATAAAATTATCATTCAATATTATTGTTTGTATAAAAAGTGTGATTAAATATTATATTAATCACGAGTACATTAATTATTATATAAGATTATAATCATCGAATGATTAATATAATTAAAATCTTTTAATATCAAGATTTTAATCATATTAATCATTCGATAATTATAATCTTATATAATAATGTACTCATGATTAATATAGTATTTAATCACACCTTTTATACAAATAATAATATCTAATGATAATTTTGTTTTTCGTATCATAATATTATAATGCATATACGAAATGCACCTTTATTTTATTTTGTTCAATCATAATACATAATAATATATTATTATGTTACTTATCCTAATAATTTACATAATACTTAGTCATGTGTTTCATATTTAATAATATAAAAGATGTATTGACAATATTTATATTTAGAAGATTATAAATATTAATTGAAAATTTATGGTTTTTTTTTAAAATTGAAATTGTATTGACAACTTTGTGTGTGTGTGAGTATAAGATAAAAATTATATATTTTGTTCAAATATAAAATTTTAAAACAAAAATTTAATATTTATATTATTTTAATTTGGCCCCCAAACTATAAGATTTTTGCACTTTACCCCCCAGACTATAAGATTCTTTCACTTTGCCCCCCAACTGCCCGCCGATGGAATCTAAAAGGAATATTCTGCCGGAAATAAAGTTTGGGGGGCAACGTAGAAAATTATTGTACATCAGGGGGCAAATTGGAAAAAAAAATACTTTGGGGGGCAAAATGAAAAAAACTGCATACATTGGGGGGCAAAACAAAATTAGCCCTAAAAACTGTGATATTTCTGCATTTTTGTTCGAAACAAGTTATTTTACCTCGAGAAAACTACAACGGGGGCTAAATAGCCACAGATCATCTTGATTTTTTTTGCGATATAACTATCTTTTTTTGATCTTTAACTATTTTATGTGATATTTAACTACCTATAAAAAACATACATGTAAACAAATAAAAATCATACATTAGAAATTTGTAATACTTTAACTATATTTTGCGATACTCTAATAATATTTTGTGATACTATAACAATCTTTTATGATGATTTGAAAACCTATTGCAACAAAAATATAGACGTTAAAATATAAATTAGACATCTAAGACTTGTGACACTTTATATATGTTTTGTGAAACTTTAAAATTATTGTGTGATACTTTAAATATATAGTATAATAAATAAATGTAAGAATACAAATTAGATATCAAAAATTTATGAAACGTTAAATATGTGTTGTAATATTTTAATTACCTTTTGTAATACTTTAACTATTTCTTGTATTTTTTTTATATAAAACATATTGTGTTATGCCTTTCTCTGAAGTTGTGATGGTTTTAGCTGGAATTGTAATACATTTACTGCAGTTTATAATACTTTTATGTAAACTATAATATGTAATACTATTACCTAAATTTGTGATACTTCAAAATAAGTTTTTGATATTTTCTTTTAACCATTTTTGATACTATATATAGAAATATAATATAAAATATTTTTACGTAATGTTGCAATACTTTTAATTTAGATAATGATACTTCTAACTAGATTTGTGATTTTTTTTAATGCAATTTTTAAAATATCTATATGAAAATATCATAACAATTTGTAATACTTTTGCATTAATTCATGAGACTTTTAACTCATTTTGTAATAATTCTGAATTCTTACTGAAATATCAACAATTTTTGTTTACCTCAATTTCAATGACAATTAAAAACAAATATTAAGGGGTCCTTAATATTTTCGCAATTTCGATTTTCTTCGGGTTTGAACATCACATTAAGAGTAATTTGCTATATTTAACAACTAATCCCGTTGATTGCATGTATAAATGCACTCGAATATTATTTATTGTAAAAATAATATGATGTAAATAGATATATACCAGAACTTGAACGATTTTTATATTGGAACGAGACGCCACATAAGTTTAAAATACAATCATACTTTAAGACTTTTTATTTTATTTTTATAGCTATCACAAATCTTTCAAAAGTGTCATTATAAAACCCGCGTATAATGCACAAGTAATCTTTTTTTCACAATATTGATAGTTAAAAGCATAAAAGATTGGAAATTATTTGTTACGACGAAAATTATATCATTATAAACAAAACAGCTAATGTAGTATAAAAAAATTCAAAATTTAAAGTGAACAACATTTTTTTTCTTTTTGATATAATAATTCATATTTTAATTATTTTTTGATAAATTTTATTTTTTTAACATTTTTAATATTTACCTGCGATTTTGGCGGCTTCACACTAATTGAGAATCTAATGCTGTTATCTACTTTCAAAGTCCATTTTAGAGAGAGACAAGCAAAAAAGTGGTGGGTCTCTCTTTATTTATATTTTTTGATTTTTACTCCCAAAATTATATTTCTCAAATTTATCTCTTTTTTCTTTCAAAATGGTCTATTTGCAAGTGCACAAATATTCTGTCTTTTACACTTTTTCACTATTATTTTATTATTATTTTTTATATGTTTCTTTCCCTCTCCTCTTTTTTACATTTCCCTCTATTTTTTCTTATCAAACTTTATATTTCTTTTATAGTAAAATAATCATCCTCTTTCCATCTCTCTCCAAAATGAATATAGTGTTGGATTTGTGTCCAGTTTACCATAGTGCAATGCACAAGTATCATGCTCGGAATAAAGGGTTAAAATTTTTGGTCAACGGCTTAAAAGGCTTATAAGGCGCCACTGGTCGGTTCCATACGAGGCTTAAACACTTATAGGTGGTGCATCAGCGGGTTTGACCATGCCTAAGTCGCTCATTAGCGAGTCTAAATGTGAATATCAATTTCTTTTTATATTTTTTTAACCAAACTATGTTTCAAAAGTTATTTTTGAGCTCATTTTCCATTTTCTGTTTATTTTTGATAATTTTGAAATTGAATTTGTTAAAATTATCAAGTAAGTATTATATTTATAATTTTAGACATATTTTCTAATTAGAAACCTAAATTCATTTATTTAACATTTTTATCTAATAAAATCTAAAAAAATAAAATTAAAACTCATGCCTATGCTTCGCATCATGCTTTTTAGAACTTGCCAGAATATAGATATTCGGGTTTAAGCCCACTCGATGTTGGCCCGACCCGATTAGACATAGCTGCATTCAGTCCAGATTCGATCAACCTCGCCGAAACCCCATCAAATTTCTCTGCTGATTTTTCCGCTTTCAAATTTTGGTTTAATCCGAAAGGCAAAGAGCGGATATGCAGACGCTGGGTGAATTCAAGCTGCCACATTTCTTTAATTACCCTCCTTATTTCACGTAATATTTCTTGCCCCGTTCTTTCACCATTCTCGCAACTTTTTAGTATGAATTTTGTTTTGATTATGGGAATGTGGCGATTAATTTCCTTTGTTTAAAAAAAATATTTTTTATCAAGTGCGATTCAATGTTATTTAACTGGCTTGAGTTTCAGCTCTCTCTTTCCCACCCTTAATGTTCTTGCCCTGTAATTTTCAATACCGAGATTGATTTATTGCTGAAGCTTGATTTGGATGCAAGATTTTGATCGAGATTGATTTATTATGGTCCTTCTTGAATATTTTGTTTGTTTGCTGAATCAAGTGAAATCAAACTCATTTGGGCTCCTGGGTTTGCTTTTGTTTCTGTGACTTATCTACCTGACTCATTTATTCGTTTATTTGGATGGTACTCGCTGATCTATGACGTAGACTTAATAATTAAAAGTTAAATTTACTTGGTGAAAGGATTTTACTTTGAAGTGATTTGTTTATTAAAGTTTTCCTTTCCTGTGGTGCCAATAATTTTTTCCAATTGCCGTAGTTTGCAGCCGGTTAAAGACACTAGAGAGAAGCAGATACAGCTCTGGAGGGAGCTGATACTTGATTATTGTCGGACTCAAAAAGTTTTTGTGGTTGGACTCGATGAAGATTTCCCGTTGTTTAGCAATCCGGCGATTGAAAGTGAGCAATATTTCTCTTTGAACATATTGATTTGCTTTTTCAGATTTTTGCCAGCTTAGCTAAAAGAAAAAAATCGAAAGGTTAGACAAAAAAGGCGTTAATACTGAAAAACAAAACAAAACAAAACTGCAGAGTGTTTTCTGGTTTGAATTTAGTGGTTAATCTCGAGTTGACCAATCCAGTATGTCTACAGGAACTGATTTACAGCTTTACTATTTCTATGTAGTATATTTACGTTTAGACCCAGACTGGGGGCTTAACTAGTTTCACTCTCGAGTCTGATTCGCGTTCTTGATGTGTTTCTTCTGAGGTGGCCTTCGTATTATCATATAACATTATGAATTTATGATTGTCTCAAGATTCATCTTTCATAGATGCAGGAATACATATATTTATAGCTTTCTTAGTAAATAGAGATGACTGCGTTTTTCATAGTTACCATATTATGTATGATAGTAAATTCCTTACTTCCCTTTCTTTTCTTTTTTTTAGTGAAGTTGAGTTTTTAACAAAGTGTCTCCATCTCTTCTTCATTTTCCGACTGCAGAATGTTTGTTTATATTTGCATCCTGGGCTGATATAATGACTCGGTTTGTGATTGTGCAGGATCTCTAAGTCATGAAGCTAGGGAGGCATTTCTCTCGGCCTTAGTTGCTGAAGGTTTGTTTTTCCATTGTGATAGAACATAGTTGGTTAATGGGTTTATTATGTTTTACATGCAACCCCATTTTGTTGTTCACTTGAAATAAGGTCAAAATGACAGGACGGGCAGAATGGTTGGATAAAAATCACAGGAAATGTCTAATCCTTTGGCATCGGATTCAAGATTGGGCCGACTTGATAATACGTTTTGTTAGTATTTCCCCCCCTTTTTCTTTGCAGTGTTTGATTCAGATCCAGTGATTGATTTACGCATGACGTTTTGTTTCTTTTTTACTAGGTTAAGGATAATGGACTTGAGGACAGTGTTATGACAGTTGAGGAAATACGTTCAGGGATTGAGTCTCGAGGGACAGGTAAGCTTTGGTTTTTGTGAGTTGCTTAGTGCGTACTCTCAATATTACAAAAACTACCTTGATTTTTGTTCAAATTACAGAAAAACCTAGCTAACTTTGAAAATCATAAAAACCACCATTGATGTTACACTTATTTACATTTTGCACCTGCCGTTGCCCGTTAGTTGAGCTAAAGGATATTGCTGAGGTCACATCAAATGTTTTTACAATTACATCCCTCAGCTTTTTTTGTATATTACAAATGGTCAGATGAAAAGTTGGGGCTTTGGTGCTATTTGTAATATTTTGAATAGTTGAAGGGTGTACTTGTAGTATATTTGATGATGTAAACAAATTTTGTCTAGGTCAACAAACGGTTGGGCCAACATTTAAGTGGAATCAAACCTCAAGGGTGGTTTTCTTAGTTTTCAAAGTTTTTTTTTTTTTGTGTGTGTGCGCGCGTGTAAAATATCTTTGTAATATCGAAAGATAACTGAGTTTTTTTTGGTTAATAGGCTAAACCACATGGGTAGATTTGGTAATTTTATACTCTCTCTTATGTTCATTTGTTGTACAGAGCTTCATGGAGTGGACCGTACTATACTTATGCGAGCTTTGAAACAGCTAGAACACAAGGGGAAGCTCGCAATTTTCAAAGGGACTTCTGCTGATGATGAAGGCGTCAAATTTTCGATATAGATATTATTTATTTCCATATAATAATATCATTGCAGAAACTTCGTTTTTGGTGTTGTATGTGATTCTAGTGACTTTATGTACAGCTTTTTTCATATCAATTGTTGTATCATTACACTTTAAACTTGTGTCTTTGAAGACACGCAACTGGAATTCCTTAGCAGATTGTATGTTTTTTTTTTTAATTTAATTTTTTTAAATAAAATTAACAAATCTATGTTTTGTAAATGCTGGTTTTCCCAATAACTAATTAGCTTATGACCACCGAACAAACTTTGCTATCAATGCCATTTGGTTTATCGGCGTACTGAAATAAACTTATTGGCTTCCTCTCTCACATGCCATACATATTCCATAAGGTGAAGCAAGAGTCTGTGAGACCGCAGGAAGAGCTCCGCTCAATCAGAAGACGATATTTATGTTCTTTATTGTTGTTAAAACGTGAGTCAGGCAAACTAAATGATGTTACATTCAAGAAAAATATAATAGTAATCCAAATTCGATGTGTTAGGTTTCTGAATGGATTCGTGCAGTGGAAAAATGTTGTTCATCATGTTCATGTCAAAGTACAAAATTTGCAGATGAAGTTTTTTGTTAGATTTCGGCTAGTTCTAATAATGAAATGATTCTTTAATTTTCTTTTAGCCATAATTTTAAGATTTACTCATTCAAAAAAATCAAGTCTGAGTAAAGTAGCCGTTTTAGACGGCAATTAAAGTAAAGATCACACAATTACCGTCAAGAACTAATAAATATCCGAATCTCAAAAGATATCATACAGAGATGGTAAATACTACATTAAGCTTTGAGTTTACTGTAATTGTAATGATAATATGCATTTTAGTACTGATTAAGAAAATAATAAGATGGACCTAATCTCGTTAGTTGATTGGGCGAGGCGAGATATAGGTATCAAAATGGGTCAAAGCCCGCGGCCGGCCCGTTAGCCCGCGTAAATGGACGGATTTGGGCTTCCATTTCTCAAATTCATTTAATCGCCGGCTTTTTTGGCCCGCCTCGTTGAGCCCACGGGCTGACCTTTTTTTTTTTAAAAAATATTTTATTATAAATTTATAATTATAATTTATATTGGTTAAATTTGAATACATATTTGTATTCTTTTATTTTCTATCTACCCGTTCGAAGACTCTAAATATTAAAATAAATTCTTTTTCTAAAATTTTTAATTCTTAACATAAAAAGAAAATTTTATTTAAAAAAAATAAAAACTGACCATCCAACGAGCCTTTAATCGTGGGCCGCGAACTTAGATTTTCCCAACACGTGGAAAAACGGGTCAGACCCGTCCCGCCTCGTTTTGGGGCAGCCCGCAATGGCCGGAGCGGGTTGACAGTGCTAGCGAGATACTTTAGTTTGAAAAAAGACTGCAAAAGAGTACCCGTTAGGCAAGTTAAGGATGCTCCTAATTAAGACCCTCCGATTTCTAAGTCAGAAGCAGACTTGTGAGAGGAATTACCATAATGTATGAGGTACTGTGCATATTTATAGAATTTGTTATAGTAGATTGTACGAGCTAGGTGACATGTAGAGGAATCAAGGCCTTGAAGGCGTATTTTGTACTAGATTCGATCAACGACCTAGATTAGCGGGTCGATTCGACTCGAGGTCAGGACTGGGTAGTTGTTTGAAGCTAGGTCTTCAGACTTAGTCAGTTCCTTATCGTACTCTAGGTATTACAAAGTATAATGATTGTTAGTATTTCTCATATCATTACTCTCCTAGTTATTTTAGTATTTGTAATACTAAAGCAACTTTCAGTGCGAGCCTTTGACTTTGAGTGGACATCTCAATCACACAGTATAATAATTTAATTTCTTAAGCTCAGTAGCCATTGACTCACCAAAATTTATTCCACACATTTTTGTCTTTTTTGGAATATATACGTAGGTGGCCTATTGGGATTTCCATTACTGTGAGCTCGTCCTCTTATAATCTAACCTAGTTATTATTGTTAATCTGAAAATAAATATCTAAATGGGTTTCTAGAAACTCCTTTGGTGGGATCTCGTTCTCCTGAGACCTCACACATATATATTTTTTTTAAATAAACACCCTAGGTTATTATTTGGACTTCTCTTAATGGAAGCTCGTCCCTACGTGACTTCACCTATTTATTGTGTTATTTTAAATTAGACATGTAGGTGAGTTTTGGGATTTCCATTAAAGGGAGTTCGTTTCTTTGGGACCTCACCTAATTATTGTGTTATTTTAAAATAAACACCTGGGTGAATTTTTGGGATCTCCCTTGATGGGAGCTCGTCCCTTTGGGACCTCACCTAGATATTGTGTTATTTTAATCAACAACTAGGTGGGTTTTGAGACCTTCCTTGATTGGAGCTCGTCCCATTGGGACCTCACTTAGTTATTGTGTTATTTTAAACAAACACTTAGGTGGTTTTGGGGACCTCCAAATATTATACGAGTATTTTACAAAATTCCAATATATATATTATATATCAATCATTTTAATAAATCCAAACATAAAATAAATTAATTAAAATAAGAGTGTTTTACAATATGAATCTCAACCAAACTAATCATTTGAACCGACACTTTCACTATTAAAGTTATCACCAAACTCATCTTCATCTGTACCTTGATCTGTATCTTGATCGGTGAGTAACTCTTCTCCTGCATCATCATCTGTCTCGTCACCAAGTTCATCAACGTCATTATCGTTGGGGCCTTGCAACTGAAAATCGACATCGTCTAGTTGGAGTGGATTGCGTGTATCTATAGCTTCCTCTTGAACTGATTCCACAGGAAATTTCAAACTCCAGCCCTACGCCGTGCTTGATAGCCGTAAAATCCTCCGTCGGGGGGATATGGTACCCCAATTACTCGTTCGTTGGGACAAGGCTGAGTCTCCGACTGCTACTTGGGAAGACCTCAGTTACATCTACCAAAAGTTTCCATCTTTTGACTCTCGAGGATGAGAATCACAAAATCCCGGGGGTATTGTTGTGAGCAAGGTTGGGAAATTGCAAGGAAAGGAAATGGAGGGGACGAACCCTAATTTGGAAATGAAGTCGGTTCAATTTGGGGAAAATGAAGGACGGGCTATCGGTCAAGATGAAGAGATGCATCAAACCAATAGGGTGAGGACATGTGGCGATGAAAGGAGACAGTTGGCTATGAAGCCTAGGACAGACACTGAGGTGGAAGGAGGGTCAATTTCGTAAATTCTAATTAATTCTTGTTAAGTGACTTGTTTGTTTTATGAGGGAAAATAGATATTTTGGGGTTGTTATGTAGTTGTCCCAAAGAAGTGTGAACAATTTTCTCATTTAAAGGAAGAATGACGGAAATGAAATTAAGCTTTGGAAATTATTCCGTTTTACTCTCCTTTCTCTCTCTAGTTCTCATCTCATTATCTTCTTCTTCAAGCAGCTTTCTGTTTCTACAACAATTCTTTTTACAAAAATTACTAAATACAACATATTACTTGCCATCGGGCTCCATCACCACGTGGGGAGCATTAGAAAGAATATTTTTACAGAGATATTTTCCCGCCTCTCGAGTGGCAAACCTTCGTAAGGACATTTGTGCAGCGAGACAAGCACAGGGGGAAACATTACATGAGTATTGTGAGCGTTTCAAGAGGCTCATCGCTAGTTGTCCGCAACATGAAATGGGCGAGCAGTTGTTGATACAATACTTTCATGAGGGTCTGTGTCTCACGGATAGAAACATGATAGATGCGGCAAGTGGAGGCACACTCATGGACAAGACTCAACCGGCAGCAAAGGAGTTGATATTGAACATGGCAGCAAATTCCCAATAATTCGGCAGTCGTGATGTTTCGTTGAAGTCATTAAATGAGGTAGACATTGTTTCGTTGCAAGCTCAGATAAATGATTTGACATCTGTGATCACTAGAATGGCTACGGGGGGACTTCCTAAGGTTCGACCATGCGTGCTTTGTCAAATAGTGGATCATGTCATCGATGATTGCCCAACAATACACGCCGAGATTGAAGCACATGCTAATGTGGTGGGGACTGGTAACGGGCAAGGGAGGAAATATGAACCATATTCTAACACTTACAACCCAGGCTGGAGAGACCATTCGAATGTTAGCTATCAAAATCAGCCCGGGAATTCCTTGGGCTATTAAGACTAGAGACCAACTCAGAATTTCCAAAGGGGGAATTTTTTTTGAGATAACATAATAATCGCCCTCAAGCAAAAGATTCATCCCCATCGCTCGAGGAGATGGTGAAAACCATGGCATCAAATACCTTGAAACTTCAACAGAAGATGGACGAGTACCAGCACGACAATTGGTCCAGTATAAAGAATCTAGAAACTCAAGTGAGTTAAATGGCGAATCACATAAGCCGACTGTATGCGCGAGGAGGTGGCCAATTGCCTTCTAAACCCAAGAAAAATCCAAAAAATGTGAGTGCCATCATGCTACAAAATGGTAAGAAACTAGAAGGCCCAGAGAATCTAACACCTGAATCGGAGGATGGAAATGAGAAAGAGAAAGGAGAAATGGAGCAGACACACGCTGATAATAGTCTGCTAAACCTACAAATGATGTCCATAATTCTGTCATTTTTCCTATCAGAGCTGAGCCATTACCATTTCCATCACGGATTAAGCGCCAAGTGAGGGAGGACACGGAGAAGCATGTGCGAGATGTTTTCAAGAAGGTGGAGATCACTATTTACCTTACCGATGCGATAAAGCAAATTCCTAATTATGCCAAATTTCTCAAGGATCTATGCACCCACAAGAGAAGGTTAAAGGGAGACGAAAAAGTTCTATGGTGGAGAATGTATCGGCTCGTGTTTCAAAAGAATTTACCGCAGAAACCAAAATGACTTGGGTATGTTCTTTATTCCATGCACAATCGGTAATTTGAGAGTGGAGCAGGCCATGTTAGATTTGGGTGCTTCGATCAATGTTATGCCGCGTGCTATTTTTGATTGCTTGAACGTGGGCTCTTTGAAGAAGACTAGAGTATTAATCCAACTTGCCAACCGTAGCACCACACACCCTGATGGTGTCATCGAAGATGTTCTTGTAAAAGTTAATGAGCTAGTCTTTCTGGCTGATTTTTATGTGCTAAGTATGAATGACACGGCCTCAAAATTTCCACCTATCTTGTTAGGGCAACCCTTCTTGATTATTGCTCAGACAAAATTTGATGTTCCTCGAGGCAATCTCACGATGGAGTTTGACGATCACATCATCCAATTCAATATTTTTGACGCTATGAAACTTCCTGATTGTGATAACTCTGTATATGCACTTGATTGTTTTGACTATTTAGCCCAGGAATTTCTAGAGGTACACAATAGAGACAAGCTCGAGATGACTATCATAATAAGTTTGGTGGAAAACTCTCTGTTATCGGGTCACCCGATAATAGAACCAAGTTGGAAGAATGAGGTGCATGAGATGATCTTGGCCTTGAAAGTACTCAAGCCGGAACCTAGTAAATATGCAGTTAACTTTGTTAAACTTCCTGAATCACACCAAAAGGTTATGCCATCTACTATACAAGCGCCGGATCTCGAACTTAAGTCCCTACCGAAACACTTAAAATATGTCTTATGGGGAGAGAACGAGACGTTGCCTGTGATTGTATCATCACGGTCAGACACTTTTCAGGAGGCGTCCTTGTTACGAGTATTGAAAGACAACAAACAAGCAATTGGGTGGACGATAGCGGACTTGTGTGGAATAAGTCCATCCGTATGCATGCACCGCATCTTGCTCGAGGAAGGTGCCGGACCATCCAGGGAGCCTCAACGATGGCTGAATCCACCCATGCTGGAGGTGGTAAAAAAGGAAATCCTCAAGTTGTTAGACGAAGGAGTGATCTATCCAATTTCTGACAGCCGATGGGTAAACCCTACTCAAGTTGTTCCTAAGAAGTCAGGGGTAACCGTTGTTCAAAATCAAGATGGAGATTTGGTGCCCACCCAAATGCAAACTGGATGGAGAGTTTGTATCGACTACCGTAAGATGAATGCCATGACTCGTAAAGATCACTTTCCTTTGCCATTTATTGATCAGATGCTCGAGAGGTTGGCAGGTCACTCTTTCTATTATTTCTTGGATGGTTTCTCGGAGTATTTTCAAATCCCTATAGCTCCCGAGGACCAAGAGAAGACGACCTTCATGTGCCCCTTTAGCACATTCGCTTATCGTCGTATGCCATTCGGACTATGCAATGCATCGTCCACATTACAGAGATGTATGGTAAGTATTTTTTCGGAATATGTTGACGACATCATAGAGGTTTTTATGGATGATTTCAGCGTTTATGGCGATTCTTTTGAGGTATGTCTCGAAAATCTTTTTTTAATATTGAAACGATGTTTTGAAACCAACCTTGTATTAAATTGGGAAAAATGCCATTTTATGGTGGAACAAGATATAGTTTTAGGACACATCATCTCGTTGAAAGGAATTGAAGTCGATAAATCTAAGATTGATATTATAATTGCGTTGCTTACCCCGCAAATGTGTTGGAAGTTTGTTCTTTTCTTGGCCATGCAGGGTTTTACCGATGATTCATTAAGGATTTTCGAAGATAGCATCCCCGTTATGTATGCTCTTATAAAATGATGTGGAGTTCAGCCTCGATGACGATTGCAAGATGGTTTTTGAAACATTAAAGAATCATCTGACCACTTTTCCAATAATCCAACCGCCAAGGTGGGACCCACCATTCGAAATCATGTGTGACGCTAGTGATTTTGCTGTGGGAGATGTGTTGGGGCAAAGAATTTATAAGTCGGCTCATGTGATTTACTATGCTTCGAAAACTTTGAATCCCACCCAAGAAAATTATACAAGTACTGAAAAAGAGCTCCTAGCCGTTGTTTTTGCTCTCGAGAAATTCCGCTCAAATCTCGTGGGCACCACTATTTACTAATCATGCGGCTCTTTGACATCTCCTTACGAAGAAGGAGACGAAACCAAGACTTATACGATGGATATTTTTGCTCCAAGAGCTTGATTTGGAAATCAAGGACAAGAAAGGTGCCGAGAATGCCGTTGCAGACCATCTAAGTCATTTAATGCATGTGGAGGACAAATTGAAACTCAACGAGAGCTCTCTGGACAAGTAGCTACTGGCGATTGGAAGTTACCAACAAAACTCTCTGTTATCGGGTCACCCGATAACAGCAACCTCGGAGCCCTGGTACGCATATTTGATGAGTTTCCTCGTCGCTCATATTTTTCCAACAAAGATGGTTAAAGCAAGGAGAGACAAGCCAAAAAGTGATGCCAAATACTACGTGTGGGATGATCAATATCTCTCGAAGCATTGCGCAAATCAAGTAATTCGAAGATGCGTTCCAAATTTTGAGTTCCATTCGATTCTATCATTTCGTCACGCTCATGCCTGCAGGGGACACTTTGGATCCAAGAGAACAACCCATAAGGTGCTCGATAGTGGTTTCTACTGGCCGACTCTTTTTCGAGATGCGCATTATATTTGTAAGTCATGTGATAATTGTCAAAGAACGGGGAATATTTCGAAAATAAATCAAATGCCCAAAAATCCGATAATAATTTGTGAAATTCTCGATGTGTGGGGTATAGATTTTATGGGCCCCTTTCTACTTTCTTTCAAGAACCTCTACATATTACTCGCAGTTGATTATGTCTTGAAATAGGTGGAAGCAAAGGCCACTCAGACTAACGACTCGAAGGTGGTTGCATGTTTTATTAAATCTCGAATCTTCTCGAGATTTGGAATTCCTCGGGAAATGATAAGCAATCGCGGAACTCATTTTTGTAATAAGACAGTGGATGCGTTGCTAAGGAAGTATGGTGTTGTCCATAGGCTTTCTACAACGTATCATCCGCAGACGAGTGGTCAGGCCGAGACTTCGAATCGAGAAATCAAATCTATCTTAGAGAACACCGTCAATGCGAACCTAAAGGATTGGAGCATCAAACTAAAAGACGCACTTTGGGCGTATAAGACAGCTTATAAGACACCAATTTGGATATCTCCATACCGACTCATTTTTGGGAAGCCATGCCACTTGCCGTTGGAACTCCAGCATAAGACATTTTGGGCAGTGCAGCAGTGCAATTGTGAGTATGATGGAGATGGGTTACATCAAAAGTTGCAGCTGTGAGAACTAGAAGAGATTAAGAATGAAGCGTTTGAAAATTTCTTGATTTACAAAGAAAAGACGAAGGCTTTCCATGACCTGAAAATTTCAAGAAAACATTTTGTCGAGGGTGAGAAAGTGCTACTTTTTCATTCTCGCCTTAAGTTGTTTCCAGGGAAGTTGCGTTCTCGGTGGGTTGGGCCGTTTGTCATTACTCATGTATTACCTCATGGCGCAATGGAGATTTATAGCCCTAAGACGAGCAAAACGTTCAAGGTGAATGAACATTAACTCAAGCCGTATTATGAAGAGTTTAACACAGTTAACGAAGAACGGATGGAGTTGGAAGCACCACCTTCGACTTAAACAAGGGCGTAAGAAGTCGAGCGAACGACTTTAAAAAAAGGCGCTTGTTGGGAGGCAACCCAATATTTACATTGTTTTCATGTTTTCAATTATTTATTTTCCTTTCTACCTCATAGTTTGCATACTACAACATCTAGGTTTGGAAACAGAGCTAGCTAGACTTCTTCACGTTGAAGGGGGAGAAAAGTTTAGTTGAAGAACTTGGATGATTGGGCTTATTTTGTGAAGAAAGATCATCATGGTTGTCCAGAATCGGGACTTTCTCTCCATTTACTCGGGTGATTTCTATTCCTACTCTTCCCTCATATTGAATATTGATTTGATTATTATTATTTTATGCTTGCTTGAGGACAAGCTTAAGTTTGAGTTTGGGGAGGGGGGAGTTAATGGTCTATATTTTGTGGTGGTGTTTGCATTAAATCTTAGGACTTGAATTGTACATGATTTTATTTTTGGTAGATGCACTTTTATTTTTTGTTAATTAATTAAAAGAAAAAAAATGCTAATAAGATAATAAGTGGTATTTACGATGATGATCCATGAGTTGAATTATAATATTAATAGTACTTACTTGCATTGGTTAGGCGAATTATGTTCCGGTTAAAGTCTTTAGGCATTATTTGATTTAGGGACCAATAACATGATTGTTAATACTTTGGTGATTCATTTGCGGGGCGTCAATCCTAACTTGTTTGCATTGTTGAGGTGTCATAGTGATTGCTGTACTCAATACGAGTTTGTGTGGGGCCTTGAATTTGACGGTTGTTCGAGAATATCTCGTTAGTTGAAACATAATTTATTGAAGTCCGGTTGGAGAATACCGACGGGTTTTAGTCGATAAGTGAAAAAAAAAGAAAAAAATTTGAGGTGCTGAAACAGCTGCCTATCCGTGGCTTACCTAGTGCGTTTCGCTTATACTACGGGCGATTTCCAACGAAGATACGACCAGCAGCCCAAAAATTTATGTACGTATGCATATACTTAAATGGCGCATACTAATCTTAATTCCAATACATCGGAGGTAAAGCTTGAAAAATCGAATGCTTAACTAACACGATCCTCCTATTCAATGCCTGGTCCTAAATATCAAGTCAAGAACGGTAGTGCGGAGCTGCAGGCCTCAATAAAAAAATTTATTAATAAATGGGTGGACGAGATATTTGATCACAACCAACAATGGATAGTTGTCAAACCATCGAGTAACGAGGGGGCACCATAGTACATTGACGTGACGTATGCAAAAAGGGGTTGCTAATCTACTAGGATTAGTCGATACATGAAACGCTTGCGATTTCTAAAAACATAAGGGTGTCTAGAGTTCGAATGAGTTCGTTTGAGCAATTCGAGTGATTTACTAGTGCGAAAGTGTGAGAACCTAAGCAAATGACCACTTAATTTTCTTGGCGTTATTTTACATGCGTGTTTTGTGCTATAATTCTAAATTGCTTGGGGACAAGCAATGGTTTAAGTTTGGGGGAGTTTGATATGCGAGAAATTATGTGGTAAATAATGATTTAAAAATATATTTTTGTACACTTCTTATTGTCCTATATATATATAATTATTTATTTATTTATTTCTCGTATATATATTATTGTGGATGAACGAGTACCAATTGCATATTTTTTTATTTATTTTGCAGTATTTAGTTACTCTATTGGTGTGACGATGATCGAATGATAGTTCGTGGATTGATTTTGACAAAACTCTTTATTATCGGATTGTTGGAAAATGTGGGCTCAAAATAAATGCTAGCGGAAAAAATATAAATACTCTTGTTTATTCTCTCAATCACACAATTATTAAATGAACTCTCTTGTACAAAACTCATACAAAACTAATACTTGCAAATGAAAATTTACATGGCTATTTATAGGACTAAACTATAAAAATGAAAAGACACAACTAATCATGTAAATGCACAAAATATGAAAGGACACACATGTTCATGAATGGACACTATATCAAAAGTCACATCCATTAATTTAACCATGAATCTAACTTATATATATCCTTCAACTTTCAACATCCCCCCTTAAGCTTGATTCTCTCGCATTCCAAGTTTGTGCCTCAACTTCTCAAAAGTTTCGTGTTTGAGGGGCTTCGTGAAAATGTCCGCCACTTGGTCTTCGGATTTCACAAACTTAATTTGAACATCTTTTTTGCAATGCATTCTCTAATGTAGTGAAACCTTGTATAGATTTGTTTGCTACGATCATGAAAAACAGGATTTTTTGCTAGTGCAATCGCTGATTTGTTATCGACAAATACTTCCGTTGATTCCATGTCACCAAGGTGAAGTTCTGTAAGCAAACTCCTTAACCACACAGCATGACAAACACTTGACGTTGCAGCAACATACTCAGCTTCACATGTCGAAAGAGTAACTATTGGCTGCTTCTTCGATGACCATGTGAATGCACATCCTCCAAAATAAAATACAAAACCACTCGTGCTCTTACGATCATCGGGATCTCCGGCCCAGTCGCTATCACTATATCCGAACAATTTCATTTCTCCAGTTTCTGGATAAAACAAACCAAAATTGATCGTACCTTTGACATACTGAAGTATTTGCTTAGCCACTTTGAAATGATAATTAGTAGGATTCTTCATATAACGACTAATGAGATCAACTGCATATAAAATATCGGGCCTCGTGCAAGTCGAATATCGCAAACTTCCAACCAAGCTTTTAAATAAAGTTGGGTCGACACGATCTCCATTTATATCCTTCGAAAGTTTGGTCCCAACATTAATTGGAATATTGGTTGGAACGCATTTCTCCATCTTGAATTTCTTTAAAATCCCCTTTGCATAGCCTTCTTGGGAAATGAATATCCTATCTTTCTTTTGATGCACCTCAATTCCAAGATAATATGCCATTAGACCAATGTCCGTCATCTCGTATTCTTTAGTCATCTCTTGTTTGAATTCGTCAAACCACTCCTCATTATTTCTTGTAAAAATAAGGTCATCTACGTACAAACACACAATCAACATGTTACCTTTATCATCAACTTTCACGTAAAGGGCATGTTCATGAGGGCATTTCTTAAATCCTTTCTCCATAAAAGTTTGGTCGATTCGGCTATACCAAGCTCTTGGCGCTTGCTTCAAATCATACAACGCTTTCTTTAACTTCAACACTTTTCCCTCATGGCCTGGTAACAAGTAACCTTCTGGTTGATCTATGTAAACTTCTTCTTCAAGTACTCCATTCAAGAATGCCGACTTCACATCCATTTGATGAATCTTCCACTTGTTTTGGGCTGCCAATGAGATCAAAAAACGGATGGTTTCCAAACGAGCTACAGGGGCAAAAACTTCATCATAGTCAATTCCAGCCTTTTGTTTGTATCCTTTGACTACGAGCCTTGCCTTGTATCATTCTATCTCTCCTTTTGAATTCTTCTTCGCCTTGTAAACCCATTTGACTCCAATGTATTGTTGCCCTTTCGGAAGAGAAGAAAGTTCCCAAGTCTCATTCTTCTTAATTGCACTAATCTCATCATCCATGGCTTTCTTCCACTTTTGACTCTTTGACGCCTCTTCAAAGTTTATGGGTTCAGTATCAGCAAACAAGCAGAACAAGTTTGGATTTTAATTGAACTCGTAAATTTCTCTCAACGATCTTGTCTTTTGAGGTCTTCCGCTACTTGAACTCTCGCTTTCCGGTGAAGGTTGATCACATGGGGGTGGAGATGGAGGACTCAAGGGCTCCATCGGCTCTTCTTTGACTTCTTTCGAAATAGACTCAAAAGGGTAAAATGTATATTGCTCCTTATCTTGAGTACTCCAGTCCCAAGAATTCTTTTCGTCGAACACGACATCACGACTAAGCTCCTTTTCTTCTCAATTGGATCATACAATTTATAGCCTTTTCGATGCTTGATCATAACCAACAAAAATATATTTTTGACTCTTCGCATCAAGCTTGCTCCTGTTTTGATCTGGTATGTGGGCATGTGCAATGCTACCAAAAACTCGCAAATGTGAGATGCTTGGTTTGAAACCACTCCACTTCTCTTGTGGTGTTTGATCACGAACACTTCTTGTCGAACTCCTATTGGACAAATAAACAGCACATTCCACAACTTCTGCCCAAAATTCTTTTGGCAAATCTTTGCTCTTCAACATGCATCGAACCATATTCATAATTGATCGATTCTTCCTTTCCGCGACACCGTTTTGTTGTGGAGAATAAGCAACGGTAAGAGATTTTCGAATACCATTCTCTTCACAAAATTTCTGGAACTCCGTTGAAGTGAACTCGCCTCCATTATCTGACCTTATTGCCTTAATTTGATAATCACTTTGCTTTTCGACTAGAGACTTGAACCTTTTGAAGGTTGTAAATGCCTCTGACTTGTTCTTCAAGAAAAACACCCAAGTCTTTCGACTAAAATCATCAATGAAGGTCAGAAAATACCAATTATTTCCAAGTGATGATGGTTCGATAGGTCCGCATATGTCCGTATGGATTAGCTCCAGCGGTTTCTTCGCTCTTGAGAGAGATTCTTTTGGAAAGGAGTGTCGATGTTGTTTCCCTTCAAGACATCCTTGACAGATCTGATCAGGATGATTTATCACAGGTAGTCCTCTTACTAACTTCTAGGACGACATCATCCTCAATCCACCAGAATTTATGTGGCCGAGCCTCAAGTGCCATAACCATGACTCGTCTTCAAAACACACTTTCAAGCACTTTGCCATGTCGTGCTGAATTTTCAACATGAACATTCTATTATTTGACATTTGTACCTTAGCTATCAACCTCCCTTCGGAATTCCTTAGGTACAAGCTTTGGCCCTTCATGTGCACGTCGTACCCTTTTTCGAGCAATTGCCCAATGCTCAAAATATTTGCTTTCATCCCAGGTACATAGTAAATATTTTCGATGAATTGGTGTCCGCCATTCTTCAATCGAATGAGAATCCTTCCTTTTCCTTGGATGGTGATTTTTTACATATCACCAAATGTGATATTTCCGGCAACAGTAGCATCAATGTCAACGAACATGTGCTTCTCCCCGCACATGTGATTACTCGCACCCGAGTCGAGGTACCACGAAGTATTTTCTTCTTCGATTGACGCTTTCAATGCCAACAACGATTTGTCAGAATCTTTTTCGACAAGATGAGCCTTTTCAAAGTTAGACTCATTTCGGCACTCCGAAGCATAGTGCCCAAACTTGTGACAATTATAACATTCGACATCTCGCTTATTTTGATGATGATTAAATCCACCTCTTCCGCGAGTTCGTGATTGACGAGGTCCCGATTGTGACTCTTCATTTTTGTATGAACTTTGTTCTTCTTGACCTTGTTCACGGCCACGACCGCATCCTTGTCCATGACCACGGCCTCTCCCATGACCGCGATATCCAAAGTTACTAGATTTATGTTGGTCGGAATTGATCGTCATTGCTTGAAGAGATTGCTCGACTTCCGGTTCTCTCATTCGTCTTTTTAATTTTTCTTCATGCACTTGTAATTTTCCGAGCAACTCATTCAAGTTAAGAGTCTCGACATCATTCGATTCTTCAATGGCTATTAAAATGTAGTCGAATTTCTGCACAAGAGATCGAAGTACCTTTTCAACAACTCGCTTTTCTTCTAACTTTTCTCCATTGCTTTCGAGTTGGTTAACAACAATCACAACTCTTGAGATGTAGTCGGATACTTTTTCGGATTCTTTCATCTTCAAGGACTCAAACTCTCCTCGTAGTGATTGGAGTCGAACTTTCTTAACTTT
>BMAC01000007.1:599305-639722 GCA_014905375.1 Phtheirospermum japonicum | reverse complement strand
CTTCTCTGCAATACGCTTCCATGAATCTTTGAGAATGGCTTGCATACGTATAATTCTGAAAAACCAAATCCTAATATGGGTGACCGTACCCAAAGATCACTACAATGTCGTATGCAAGCCATTCTCAAAGATTCAAGAAAATTCAATGGTTGTCTTCAACAAATTGAATATCTGAATCCAAGTGGTGCAAATGAACAAATACTCGTAAGTAGTTATTTAAATATGCTTTATTTCTATTTCTTTGTCCAGTAAAATTTCTCTAATTTCTAGCATCTTTGCAAAATTTGACCACGTATGGTCTCTTATGAAAAATTATGTGCAAAGTGAAACAATTGGTGGAGTTAATTCATTTGCAGAAGAAGAAAATGTGTCGGAGTCACCTAATCCTTCAAATCCTTCGTTATCTTCATTTTCTATCAATTTAAGTGATGAAGATGAAAATATTAATAGTGGAGGTTCTTCTTCACAACGACCCGAAGGGGTCAAAAAATCCAAATTGAAAAGGAAACAGAATGAGGATGCATCTATTTTTGCAAAAACGCTTAAGGAAGAAAACGAGAAATTTCGAGAAATATTATTAAGTTCAGCCGCAAAAAGAGATCGTGATATTGAAGTTCAAATGAAAAAAATTGAAGTAAGAAATCGTAAATCTAAAATAAATGAATTGATGAGAGAAGATAACATTTTAATGATGAATTTGGATACCATTTCTGATCCAGTACGACGCGAATTCTTCCGATCGGAGCAACATCAAATTATGCAGAAGCGAAGACAAGCACAACAATCAGACCAACAAGGCTCTAGCACATATAATATGTTTGGTCAATTTTTTCCAGATGTTGGAGGGGATGGAGCTGGTCTTCCAGATTATTAAGAAAATATTATGTGTGTTTTATTTGTATTTTTAATTATTTTCTATTTAGTTGTCGTATGTAATTTTAATTTGGTAATTCTATGTTATAAATGTGTGTATTTTATTTGTATTTTTAATAATTTTGTATTCAGTTGTCTTATGTAATTTTAACATGTATTGGTAATTCTATGTTTCTACATTTTAGATTGTAATTTTATGTGTTGTCTTTTTAATATTTTTACATTTATTATTATTATTATTATTATTATTATTATTATTATTATTATTATTATTATTATTATATTACATTAAATTAAAAATAATATATAGATTACATAAAAAATATAATATATATATATATATATATATATATATATATTACATTAAATATATATTACACTAAATTAAAAATAATATATATTACATAAAAAAGATAACATAAATATATATATATATATATATATATATATAATATATATATATATATATAAAACATAAAAAAGATATAAGTATATATATTATGTTAAAGTACAAAAAAAATAAAATAAGGATAGCGCAGCGCTAAAATTGGCGCTGCACTGTGTATTAACCCTATAATAGCGCATGAATTGGCGCACTGTTGGAGCGCAATTCTGCTATAAAATACCGTCACACGCTATTCTGCCGCACTGCTGGAGCTGCTCTAAGGAGCAACCGTATTTGACTGCAGGCAATTGGCAATCAAGAGGGCAACCATTTATTTACTCTAATCCTTCTTCCCCTTCTTTATCAAGAACTAATGCTTATTGATTAATTCTTTACTATATATTTCTATGAACACTACGTGTGAGTACTTTAATTAATTTCAATTTTTGTGACGTTGAACTCTATCGTTTGATTATATTCTAATTAATTCACATAATATTTGTTTTAATATTCTTATAAAATTGTTTGTGTTATTCTATTTTCATGTCATGATCATTTAATTTCTAATTTAGATTGATCACCTAAATTAAGGTTAGATATCAATTGCTAAAAATATGGCTACAATCTGTAAATTGTTATCGTTTCTATTTCACTTGTAGCAACTAATGGTCGCGCACTATTAGGGATAACAAAACATAAGTTAAATAAACCGAGTTTATGAGTTTATTGCTTAGATTAGCCTATTTGCCTAGATTCTAATGCTTTTATTGGATTAAATATAGAGAGCTTATTTTAGGTTGCTCATTAATTAGGTTTGATCGAAGAGCTTGCTTCGATTAAATATTCGGTAAGGGTAAATTCGAGTAGCAGACCTTGTTGCTATTTAGGGCTAGTAGTTTCATATGAAAAATGAATTATAATATTACAATTGATTAAATGAATCGATCGAGAGCGGAAATCGAACTTTGACTGGAGTTTTCTCATCATTATTAATTTCATATCAATTTCTCTTATGTGTTTCGTTTGGTTGAGTTAATTACTTTGATTTTCTTTCTTTCTTTATTTAGTAAGTAAGTTAGTCCTCATTAGTTATTTCATCATCTTTTACCCCCTTTTAATATTTCATTAAATACGAATAATCACAAATTAATCCACACTTCTCGTGGGATCGACCCTCACTTGCCACTTCTACTAGTTAGTTGAGAAAAGTTGAAAAAAAAAAGAGAAATATTAAATTTACCGCGTAACGACGCGCCTTCAATAATTTTAATTACAAAAGAAAAACTTAACTATGATATCTAAATAAGTTGTATTTACAATAAAAGCTAAAAATAATTCTATTCCTATAATATCAAATATAAAATATAAGTAAAAATAAGCTATTTTCAATAATCTAATAACGTACCTAAATATTATTAATGAATTAAATCTAAAAATAAAAATACAAAATTATATAATAATAATAATTGATCAATATTAATTACACACGGTTATGTGATAATGGTTGAGAATATAGTATTTTTTGAATTATTATAAGTATGTAATTGAAAATATTAACGAAATTAATCTAAATATTAAATAAAAAAGTATTTAATACTAATAATAATAACTAATTAGTAGATATTAGATACGAGTTGAAAATGTGACAATTTTTTAAAATTTTCTAAATATGTAAATAAAATTATTAACGAATTTAAATGAAATATTAAAATATAAATTTAGTTAAAAATAATTCAGGTTGAGTAGCCACCATGGATGAATAACCGATTGACCAACTAGAAGTTTTTGATATCCTTATATATGTTTTTAATCTCTTTCTTGATGGACTGTTTAGTTAGCTCATATCCTGTATCTATTAATAGGTTTTCTTAAGTAGCAGTGAATAGCTTATATACCAATGCACATGGGCTGTGGCTCACCATTTTACCTAAATAAGCTACTTGTCAATTAAATTGTATGAAACAAAAATACTCGCCAAGAGTGTTTTTTCTTTTTTGGTGCTAATTCAACTAATTATATCCTTGGATGTTTTATATTGATCCTTGATTAATGGTACTCGGTTTTGTACTATCTTAATTTTCACACCACATATACATATTAGAGGCATAAAAGTCCAGAATACCCTTAATGGTAGATGACGAGCATAGTTATGTAAGGTAAAACAATCTCTGTTCCATATATTTGCTTTCATTTAGTTGTGGATGTCTTTTCTTTTTTCTTAGAAATTGATTTGTTTCAGGGTTACATTTACTCCAACCGTAGAGCATTTGCAGCATGGCCACCAAGATCGGCTTATGCTTGCGGGTCAAACTTACGCGCTCTTTACCACTTCGTTTCAAAGTATGCTTGACAATCACTTATAGAAATTAATGTAGTGAAGGTATCATTTGTCACATTTTCTCACCTATTATCAACCGTTATAACTATTAAAAGATGAATGGATGTAAATACACGTGGGATGGGTGGCATGATACCGTGAAGGTACCGTAGTCATTTCCACAATTACATATACAGCTAATTGCTTGTATTGCTATATTACGAAAAATCACTAATAAGCTGATATCTTTTATAAAACAGGGTTAATTACTAGAAGTACCCTTGCGGTTGAAGAATAAAAAAATCATCTAATTTCCAATATTACACACACACACAAAAAACCCCTGAGATGTTATTTCGTCTTACACTTACCCCTTCCAAAGCCAAAANAAAAAAATTCAAAACACTCCTCATCTTTATAAAAAAAAGTCACAGTTAGCCCCTTAATTTTAGCATTGATCAAATTTTGGGGCATTTTTGTGGTTTCGAAAGGTTTATTTATTTGTTTTTCAAATTAGGTCAAACCTTAACAGTGCCTTTTGTAATTATCCCTACTTTTTTAATTTTCGTAAGAATTTTGATGTTTAATTTGCCATGATCTTTTTACATTATGTAATGATATATGCATTTTTTTTTTGTCCCCAGGTGGATATTAGAGTTGCACTTGGTACTCACGTCACCGAAGCTGGAGGTTTCTTTCTCTCTTTCTCTCTAACTATCCATCTCTAGAGAAATTAATATTATTTTTCCTCAGCATTTCTTTATGCGGCTGCAACACATACAATAATATACATAATTAATTCTATTTATCAGTTCATACCCCAAACACAGACACACACAAAAAAAGAAAGAAAGAAAGAATAAATACAAAAAAACATACAATAATATACATAATTTATAATATTATACTATGTAAACACCAATTAATAACACATAGCGATTATTCTAAATTACATGCTATATATATACTTATATGACAAGAATGTAAATTTTATAAAAAGTAACCCGCCTTAAATGTAGTATTAGAATCCTTCTGTTATTCTGTTTCCTTTGGATAATTTGATCACACAAAATTAAATGCAATTTCAAATAAAGTCAATTTTATATTTCAAAAATAAAATTAAACATTGTATTTCTCCAGTAATAACTTGGATTCGTATTTTACCATAAGGGTAATTTATACCATTTTAATGAATACTCGGAATAAATCGAATATTTTCATAGTCTCGTATCTAATTGAATAACATAATCGAAAACTTAGGCATGGCGGAGACGACGGAGGGTAGACACTCCAAATCTAGACGCACCACCACCGTCAAGCTCCTCATCACATCAGTGGACTGCGATCCCAAAGCGGAGCTATTATTCTCCGGCCACCACCACCCACCGCTAATTATCAATTGGAACGACGTCGTCGACGCCCTAGACCGCGCCAAGTACTCCTTCGCCATGCACCGCCTCCGCCTCCCTCCGCCGCAAAACACCACCACCGCCAACCGGAACCCTAATTCCCGGAACTTCCCAACAGAGGTCGCTTTTCTCGGCCTCCTCGCCGCCAAAAAAGTAGCTTTCTTCTACGGCGGCGATTGCACGGGCACGAATCGCTACCAAATCACCTACGACGAGAGTCTGATGAACGATTTGCCATCTCACGTCAATCTCAAAGGCCTGCCTCGATTACACCTCTTCAGTGCCCTGCCGGTGGATCTGCAGTGGGCGGTCGCCGAGCAGTGCGACGACGTCGGATTCGCCAGGATGCGGTGCGTCAACCGCCGTCTGAGCAAAATGTGGCGGAACCCTAATATGAGCAATAATAAGCAGCGAGAGGCGGAAAATAAGTCAAATGGCGGTGTAAGTGGCGGCAAAGGTAATTGTTCCGGCTATAATGGCTTTCTCCGATTAGCTTCCGCCGTTTGTTTGGTGGTGGTGGTGTGTTTCATTGCTAATCAAGTCCAATCTGCAGGCGAATATGTATACTACGACGAGGATGAGGATGAGGATGATGATGAGTATGATTAAATTATTAGTTGTGTATTTATGCACAGGCTTGCTAGATATTTCAAGTTTGACTTATCTTACAGAATTGTGACACTAATTTAAGGTGTGATAATTTTACGTTATACAATTGGATATTTAATTATTGGGTTACATTGGAAATCTCATGAATTTCTGCTGGAATCGCCCCAAAATTATGGGGATCTCGAATATTTTCGGCCAATTTTGTTGAGACCCAATTTGTATTGTACTGTCTTGTCTTGTTTTAATTATAATTAGTAGTGAAAATTTATTTGAAAACTATAATGTTAAAAAGGATCACTTCATGCACAGAGGAAATAGAAAATACCATTAAAGCTGCCATAAAAACTGTTGAACAGGAAGTAAAAGCTTAAGAAAAAGTTTGGAAACATATTTTCTGTATATCCATCTCAACACTGTACATTCCATATATATACAAGAAGAAGGAAGGATTTAGACTCCCTAAGAATACGGATCAAGCACGTTTTTCCTCCTGCATGATATCACCCTGCGTCATCCATCTACCAGATATTTTTACAACGGATTTGTTTGTCATTTTCCTCAACTGGACGGGAGCTGCTATCTGCTGCTGCATGGGCTGCATGCACCTGCGTCTGCATGCGATTTGCCTCTCCATTTTGACACTCCCCCTCAAGATGAACATATATGTTAAGGATGTTCATCTTGGACAACAAGAAAACAGTCTGTTGACAGCTCAAAGCTTTAGTAAAGATATCAACTATATTATTTGCAGATTTTATGTATGTCGGCTTGATGATCCCTTCAACTGTTTTCTCTCTGATGAAATGACAGTCAATCTCCACATGTTTTGTCCTCTCATGAAACACTGTATTTTTTGATAGATGAATTGTCGCTTGATTATCACAGTGAATTGTCACAGGTTCCCTTTGTTCAATTCTAAACTCCTTCAATAGACCAATTATCCAAATCACTTCACAACTTGTGTGTGCTAAGGCTCTATATTCAGCTTCAGCCGAAGACCTTGATACTACACTTTGCTTCTTCGATCTCCAGCTAACTAGTGAGTTTCCTACAAAAACACAGTAGCCTGTTGTAGATTTTCTTGTTTCAGGGCAAGATGCCCAGTCTGAATCACTGTAGGCTTTGACTTGATGGCAATTATCTTCTCTCATGATGACTCCTTGACCAATAGTGCCCTTTAGATATCTCAGAACCCTCTGTGCTGCATGAAGATGTTGTAGGTTAGGCTTGTCCATGAACTGACTCAAGATACTAGTAGCATAAGCTATATCTAGCCTGGTGATGGTTAAATAGATAAGCTTTCCTACTAACCTTCTGTACTTAGTAACATCCTTCAAGATATTCTCTGATGTATGTGCCAATTTGTGATTTTATTCCATTGGAGTGGATATCTCTTTACACCCTATCATCCCTGTTTCCTCCAAAATTTCCAATGTGTACTTTCTTTGACACAAGTGCATCCCTTCTTTACTTTTGGCTATCTCAATTCCCAGGAAATATTTCAAGACTCCAAGGTCTCTGATCTTGAACTATGTGTGAAGAAACATCTTGACTAATTTCATAGCCTCTGGATCATTGCTTCCAATAAGAATATCATCAACATACACAAGTAGAGCCACAAAGCTCCCTTTGACATTTTTGGTGAATAAAGAGTAGTCAAAATTTGACTGTATAAAACCAATTTGAAGTAAAACCGAGGTGAATTTTGAATTCCATTGCCTTGATGCTTGTTTTAAGCCATATATGGACTTGTGAAGGTGACATACAAGCTTCTGATCTTGACACTCCCCCTGAAGCTTGTATCTAGGTGGTTAATCCATGTATATATCCTCTGCAAAGGTCTCCATGTAAGAAAGCATTCTGGACATCAAGTTGACTTTGTTCCCATTTGAAACATGAGGCCAAAGCTAAAAAGATTCTGATTGTGGTCATCTTTGCAACATGACTGAAAGTCTCATTGTAGTCAAAACCAAATTTCTGAGTATAACCCTTTGCAACTAACCTTGCTTTATACTTGTTTACACTCCCATCTGAGTTCAATTTTGTTTTGAATACATATCTGCATCCAATTGACTTCTTGCCCTTAGGGAGTTGAACAACTGACCAAGTGCCACTGTCTTCTAAAGCTTTGAGTTCAGAATTGATAGATTCTCTCCAGTGAGAGTGCACAACAGCCTCATTATATGTGGATGGATCTTGTATGAGTGTGAGTGCAGTGGAATATGCTTTATGTGAGTGAGAAAGTTTGTCATAAGACATGTATGCAGAGAGTGGATGCAGTGTAGATGATGGTCTAGGTTACAATGGTAATCATACAAGTAATATGGAGGCTTTATTAGTCTTGGAGGGTGTCTAATAGGAGTAAGATGAGGTGGTGATGGAGATGTTCTGTGAGAGGGTGACTGAGAAGACTGTGGAGATTGGATAGGAGAGTTAACATGTTCATGAGGACTGGAGTGGGTGAAGGTGGGAGTAGTAATTGGTGTTGTGTAATTGGTTGGGTAGGTAATGTCCTGTGTGTTGGTGGAGATGAAGAAATGTTCATTTATGGTGTTAAGGTTTTGAGTGTGAGATGAAAAATGAAAAGAATCTTCAATGAAGACTACATTTCTGGAGATGAGGATGGTATGATCTTGGAGATTGTAAACTTTGTACCCTTTGATTCCTGTAGGATATCCTAAGAAAATACAGCTGATTGCTCTTGGATCAAATTTTGACCTGTGTTGTTTGTTTGTAGAAACAAAACACTGACAACCAAATACCCTGAGGTGATCATATGAAGGAGGTTGTGAGTATAATAACTCATAGGGTGATTTATTGTTTAGGAGTGGAGAGGGTTTTCTACTGATCAAGTAAACTGCTGTAAGCACAGCTTCTCCCCAGAATTTAGTAGGAAGTGCGGCTTAAAAAAGGAGAGATCTAGCCATATTGAGAATGTGTTGATGTTTCCTTTATACTATCCCATTTTGTTGAGGTGTATAGGTGCAAGAGGTTTGATGAATAATGCCTTGAGTTCTAAAGTAATCAGTCATTTGAAACTCAAGTCCATTGTCTGATCTAAGCTTTTTGACTTTGAGATTGAATTGAATTTGTGTCATGTTAATGAAGGATTGTATGAGGTTTCTGGTTTCAGATTTTTGTGTCATTAGGTGCGCCCAAGTCACTCTAGTGAAATCATCCACAATAGTCAAGAAATAAGTGTGTCCTTGCAGTGATGGTTGAGCATAAGGTCCCCATATGTCACAATGTATAAGATCAAAAGATGATGTAGACTGAGTAGTGCTAATAGAAAAAGGCAAATGTTTTTATTTTGCTTCATGACAAACATTACATGTGGTCTTTCCATGACTCTTTACATTAGGAAAAGACTTAGAAACATCTACTAATCTCTGATCAGAGAGATGCCCTAATCTATAATGCTAAAGAGGGAAACTGTGTTCTTGAACTGAGTTGCAAATGGATGGCTGAAGTGGCTCTTTGGAGGGAATGGTAGTGTTTGAACTGAGTGTGGCTATGTCTAGCAGGAAAAGGCCTTGATGGTGTACAATTTCTCAGCTCCTCCCATATCCCATTGAGCTGGGTGAAATATTCACCCACAGATCTGGCACCCTGCACAACTGAACCTAATTGCTGTTTAAGTTGGAAAATTCTGATATTGTTAGGCTGAGCAAAACGGACCTTGAGTTTATCCCAAAATTCTTTGGCTGAATTAATGTAGAAAACTGTGGATGCTATCTCCTTTGAAACAGAATTTGATAACCATGATAGGATCAGATTATTGCAGCGAACCCATGGTATGTATAATGGACTATCCAGATTTGGCATTTAAATGATGCCATCTAGAAATCCCATTTTGTTCTTAATCGAAATTGCAAGAGCAAATGATCTGTTACAAGTGAGATAATTTGTATTGTCAAGATGAGGGGTGACAACAATAGTATGCGCCCCATCTGAGTGATGCAGAAAGAAGGGGTGATTGTCATCTTCAATACGTGGAGTGTTCATGGCTATAGATGAGGACTCAGCCATGATGAACGAAAAACAGAGGAAAAGAGTAAAAGAAAAAATCAGATCAGGATGAAGTCATCCTGCTCTGATACCATGTTAAAAAGGATCACTTCATGCATAGAGGAAATGGAAAACACCATTAAAGCTGCCATTAAAACTACTGAACAGGAAGTAAAAACTAAAGAAAAAGTTTGGAAACATATTTTCTGTATATCCATCTCAACACTGTACATTCCATATATATACAAGAAGAAGGAAGGATCTAGACTCCCTAAAAATACGGATCAAACATGTTTTTCCTCTTGCATGATATCACCCTGCGTCATCCATGTGCTAGATATTTTCACAACGAATTTTTTTGTCATTTTCCTCAACTGGACGGGAGCTGCTATCTGCTGCTGCATGGGCTGCATGCACCTGCGTCTGCATGCGATTTGCCTCTCCATTTTGACATATAATTAGTAAATTATACTGTATATATATGATAACAACAGAGTGACGTTATTATTCTTTATTTTTCCCTTCTATTGTCCTGAACGTTGTGGCACAATGCTCTTGATCTTTGTTACATCTCAAAGCACAAGGCGAAACAAGAATACAAACCAGGTCAATTCATGGGTTAACTCAGTCTCAAAATTATAATTTTAAATATAAAATCTAAAAAATATATTTAAATGTAGGTTTACACTCAAATATAACTTAAAATCGTCCAACAAAATTTCAAGTTTTAGATCAATATACAAATGGGTAAATATCACTTTTGATACCCAAACTATGGCGAAATTTCAGTTTCAGTTCCCAAAGTTTGTAAAGTATCAAGATTAGTATCCCAAGTTTAATTTTGGTCTCACTTTTCATACTCGACGTTAACTTTTCCGTTAAAGTTAACAGAAACATCAAATTTTGAGGGAAATAATTAATTTAATTAAAAAAAATAGAAAAAGTATTTGGAAACTCAAAAAAAAAACAAAAAAAAACTGGAAATTATAATTTTGTAATTTTGTATTTAATAAAATAAAATGATAAAAAAATCGGAAAGAAACTCAAAAAAACGGGAAAGAAAAAAAGAAAATATATGAAATTTTAATTCAGTAAATAAAATTAATTAATTAATTAAATTAAAAAAAATTAAAAACTCAAAAAAAATTCTAAATATGTTTTTTTTTTAATTTATATATATATTTTTATTTTGCAATTTTTTTAAATTTTCAAAAAATTGATAAAAATACAAATTTTTGTTTGAGGTCAAGTAACATAAATAATTATCTTATTTTATTTTTTAGGTTTTTAATAATATAAAAAATGATAAGTAAGATATTCTAAACATTAAAAATAAATAAATAACTTATAAATAAGTAAATAATTAAAAAAAACTTTAAGAAATATTTTTTTAAAAGAATAACATTTATTTTGTATTTTTAAATATATCTTTTTCGAATTTAATTACTTATTGTACTTTAATTTTGAAATTAAAAAATATAATTAAATAAATTATGATTTGGATTATATTTCGTCTATTATTTTTGAGTTTTTAATTTTATATTTTTGAATTTAATTAGTTTTTCTACTGAATAAAAGATTTATATATTTTCTTTTTTTTCTTTCCTATTTTTTTTGAATTTTTAAATTTTTTTTTTCAATTTGTATTATATTTTTATCATTTTTTTGAATTAAATTAATTTATAATAGAACTATATCGCTACGAACTGGCCGAGCCTTCCGTGAAACCTTAGAGCCTAAGAGAAGTTCGAGACTGTATTTTATTTTATTAAATACAAAATTACAATATTATAATTTTCAATTATTTATTTATATATATATATATTTTGAATTTCCAAATATTTTATCTATTATTTTTTTGAATTAAATTAATTGTGTCCCTCCAAATTTGATGTTTCCGTTAACTTTAACGGAAAAGTTAACGTTGGGTATGAAAAGTAAGACCAAAATTAAACTTGGGGTACTAATCCTGATACTTTGCAAACTTGGAGTACTGAAACTAAAATTTCGCCATAGTTTGAGTACCAAAAGTGATATTTACCCATATACAAATGGTCTCAAACTTATTTGATAAGACCCACATAAAAAATAAAAGCATTCACTCGGGGACAAAATAAACGGACAAGAATAATTGTTTTTCACTAAAAGTTAAATTTTTGATCTTATAATTATAAAACTTAACGTTTGTGATAAGTTCAAAAGGTTGGGCTACCAAATATAGGGGGTACTAACCTCAAAAAAGATCAGCGACCTGAAATTACTTACGAATACGTCACAGCGACCTGCCAAGCCTTCCACGAATCTCTTAGCGACCCAGTTGATCCTGTAAAACAGCGCCTCAAACGGGCCGGATTTCGAGCCCGTTAAGGCCCTCCGATGCTTAAGTTAATAAGCAAAATCACCACTCAACTCTTCTCTTCAATTATAATAATAATGCGATATCGACTTGATAAAATAATAATGAAGGGCATACGCCTCCTTTTATAATGATCGGGGAAGTGTCCCTCAGCTTAGGGTTACCTTCCATAATCGTAATTCCATCCATATCACAACTCTACAATCGACTCACAATCAGGACTCTCCCCACATGTTAAGTTCCCATACATTACAAATCTCTTTAATACAAAAGGCCTGAGCCCTTTATACAACCCACCAAAAATCATATACATTACCCACTTTAAGCCCACAGGCTTAACATTCAAAAAGTCCACAAACGAGCTCAAGTGTACAACTCTCGCTACAAGAGATCACGACCCTATATGAGAACTCATCCCCATATTACAGGTCGCTACTCTTCACAAACCAACTCGCTTACCCCACAAAGACACAATTCAGCTCGCTCATCTCCTAGGAGGAACACCCTCTCCTAGAAATGAGGTCGCTTACCACAAATACCCTCATATAACAAACAATATCACGTAGAGACATTTTAGTCCGTATCAGCTAGTCCCCCATGTCTTAGCTGATTAAGGCACGAAATCAGGTAAGACAAGTAAAAACACAATCACAACACCCAATAATCATACACACACATAAAATCACAAATCAAGTTATAATACTCATTTTACCATTACAAATTACTGAACATACCTGCGACCTGTAAATGATCAGTTCGCAGAGCTTACCTATATTAAATCAGAATGATCATGCTGTGGGGGACGACCTGCAAGTCCCCAGATTAAGTCTCCCAATTATGCACACAACGACCTGAAACCATATACCCAATTAATTCCTCAAAACGCAATCATAAGTGGCTATAAAAGTCACACCACTCTCTCTTATATATCCAATCCCATTTAAACTTCATTAAATGCCATCTGACTCCGTGTCGGGTACGTGTCACTCCAATACTTTCTCGTAGTATAATAAACATAGTGGGCCCAAAATTAAAGGCCCAAAACATTCCCCAAGTAAACCCTATTAACTTCCGCTTCAATCTGTCCCATCAGCTTTCCGCCGCCCAACATATAAAAATCATTTCACCTCCCGCACTTACCACTTTCTGCAATTACAATAAAAAAAAATTGCCATAGTCTCTCTGCAAAAAAGCTCGTGAACCAGCAATTGTTCAGAGATCTACCAACAGACCATCACTCATCACCGACCTACGGCTCGTCGAAAATGTGTAAGTTCCCAGACCCCTTCTCTATAATAGTTTAATTGCACTGTTGAAATTATGACTGCATTTACTGAGATATGCTCCTTCTGTGTTATCCCCCCTGAATACGTCTAATTTGTAACGAAATCAGCTTCCCCATATACCGATTCGCAAGATTCGACCCTATCTCCCGATTCTAACCCCACGAAAAACCCCTTTATTCTGGAAAAAGGACCCCAACAACCCTTACTACCCTCTTCCGGCCTTCGCGACGAACCAGAGGGCGATGTTAACTGGTCGGAGCTCCAAGCCCAAACCAGAGCCCACACCGAAGCCCAGGCTTTAACAGATAACATCCCCGAGAACCCTTCTTCTACCCCCATGACCCACGCGCTCATCCCAGAGGGTATCCCTCTGTAAGAATCCAATGCTCCTCCCCCCTGCGAGCACTTTAGGGAAAATCCAGTGACTATAACGCATTCTCTATCTATAGACGACCTACCCTCATCGTCCCGTACGACCAAAGAAACTAAGCACAATTACTGGAAACTCCCTAACCCAAAGAAATTGGATAAATTTAAGAAAATTCTTAACCTTCCAGAGACAGCCAGGATGGTCCTGCCCGACAGCCCCCATTCAGACCCCATGCAACCTCTCCCCAACCACATCACCCTCTATGACACACTGTTGGTGGCGGGCTTTAGATTCCCAGCCCATCCATTTTATGTTCAAATATTCCACCTGTACAAGGTGTCCCCCCTGCAACTAACTCCTAACTCTATGAAGTTTCTAGCTGGATACCTCATACTGTGTAAGTACTACAATACCCAGCCTGACTCAGGATTTTTCAATTTCTGCTTTCAAATAAAATACCAACAAAACTCTTTCTATCTCTCTGTTTGCTCGGGACTAGCTCGCTTTTTGATAAATCCTCCCAACAAAGTCCCCAAGTGGAAGAAGAACTTCTTCTTTATCCATAATACAGAAGATTGGCCTTTTATATCTGAACTGCAATGTCATACTCCTAAGAAATACAAACCACCTACCTCCAAAGAATGCCCTCGCTTGTATAAAAAATATTCTGAACAGCTCGCGGAATGGAGCAAATGCCCATTCAACGTGGTGCACCTCACCAGTCGATCTAATATTTTTCGTTACATGGGCATCGACTCTCGCCCATTTGAACCGGATCTTGCCATCACCGAGTCTGATTTTGGTAGGTTCTTTGTAGGTCTCATAATTACACCATAACCTATACTGTAAAAATCGAATACTAACATCCTCTTTATTCACTGCAGTGGCCTTCATCAACAACTGTGTCGCAACTCGCTCGGATGAAGCCAAGCAACAACCGACCTCACAACCCGAAGTTCACCCCGTTCCCCCTCCTGCCAATGTGAACGAAGCGTTGCAACGAACCTTCGGATCGACAATCGATGACGAAGAGGAGGTCCAACTAGTGCAGCGTACTACCAAAAATAAAGGCAAGCGACCTCTCCAAGCCATACCTAAGAGCCCAGTGGCTAAGAGCCCAAGCCCGCCGGAGCAAAAGCGCCGTCGCCTTCGTAAGGGCCCCGCAACGACCTCCGCCAGCACATCTAACCTAAGCAAGGTACTGGCGAAATGTGACAAGGCTGCGGATGTCAAAACCCTTCTCAATGAGCACGCGATCAAACAGGTAAATTTAAAGAACTCTTTCTCTTAATTCGCCTAACACTTACAAATACTCACGAAATATCCTGATGCAGCTAAAACCTCTGTTCTCCAAACTCTCCGAGGAGTTAATAGCTCGTTCGGAAGAAAGCGACCTGCAAAAGACGTGCGACGAGCTGACCATGCAAACCGAACAACAAACCCAGCAGCTGTCGTTGACCCAAGGAGAACTAGATGGTGCGCTCAAACTGTTAAAAGCCCGTGAGGAGGAAATAACCATCATGAAGAGCCAGATAAATAGCTTGAAGGATGAGAAATCTCGGACAAACAAAGAGCTGACAAATTCCCAGAAGCAAGTCGAGGAACTCAAATGCGCTCAAAAAGAGCTCGAACTGCAAAATCAAGAACTCCGAGCCCAAGCGGAAGCAGCCCGCGCCGAAGGCATAGGTGAAGGTCGCCGAACCTTTCTTACAAGTGCTACGGGAAGGAAGTTCCTTGAAGCCTACAGGGAGGAGCTCGTGCAGGCGTACGAAAAATCATCCATCTACTTCGAGTTGATGGCTGCCGGAGCGCAAGAGTGGATAGTCAAGACTGTCGATATGATCAAAGAGGAGGTCGCGGCTATGAACGTCACCTACGCTCCCGATGCCAAAGCCTTCATCGACAAGATGACTCCATTCAACCTTTTCAAGGGCGACTGGCAACAGCCGATTGGCGCAAAGTGGTGGCTATCTTGCCAGAGCCAAGCTGTTTTATCCACCGGCCTACATGCCAAGTTAGAGACGCCTCTGGACGACATGCTCCCCGAGCCTATACCAATCGCCACAAATTCCCCAGCTGCGACCTCTATTACTGAAAAAACTGCTTAAAACTATTATCTCTTTTTATCCTCAAAATCTGTAAAAACAATTTATCACCAATCTTTACGCTACTGTTATATTTCTCTTTCATTATCTGCGCAACTATTTAGTTTTCAATGTATAACCCTGCAACAAAAGCTCTCAAAGCAACCAAGCACAAATAACTGTAAGATAAGTTACAAACAACCACACCTTCCATTTTGAGATCGCTAAATCTCAGCCAGATAACAAGCCATAAACAACACAATCAATCAGTATTTAACACATGTTAACCCGCATAAGAACATTAATCAGAAAACAGGGAAACCAAACATCACAACCATGCAACCATAAAGAACAGCTCGCAAAACTTTATTCATCTTAACACTCAATATTCCAAACATTATGCGGGAGAAGTGCCCTCCGATCCAGAGTTACCTTCTCCCGCCACAAAAACTCAAAACGTACCACAAACACAAAATCTCCACTAGCTCGCTTGGTCGGGAGAAGTGCCCTCCGGTCCAGAGTTACCTCCTCCCGCCACAACAATTCAACACGTATCACAAACTCATACTTTACACTAGCTCGCCTCCACACAAACTTTCCGCGGGAGAAGTGCCCTCCGGTCCAGAGTTACCTTCTCCCGCCACAAAAACTCAACATGTACCACAAACACAAAACTCTCTACAAACTCGCTTCCACACAAAATTTCCGCAAGAGAAGTGCCCTCCGGTCCAGAGTTACCTTCTCCCGCCGCTCACTCTCTACGCATAATATTTTTTCAAGGGGCATACGTTCCAGCTTCGCGGCAAGACCTTTCCATTTGCATCTTTAAGTATATATGCCCCTCCTCGCAACACCTTCGTCACTTTAAATGGCCCAACCCAGTTTGGCTCCAACTTCATCTTCAATGCATCCGCCCTCTTCCACACCAGATCACCGACTTGGAAACAATGATGTTTAACTCGCTTATTAAAAGCAGCTTGCACTCTCTGCTTGTAATGTTTAACTCGAGCTGCAGCTCTTTCTCTTATCTCATCAATTGTCTCAATCGCCCCTCGAGCCAATCTCTCATTCTCTTCCACATTAAAAGTTATCAATCGTTGCGAACCTCCAACTATCTCCGCTGGAATGACCGCATCCATTCCATAAACCAAGCTGAACGGCGACTCCCCCGTGGTAGTTTGGGGAGTTGTTCGATAAGCCCATAGGACCGACGCGAGCTCATCTTCCCAATGTCCGCCTATTTTTTCCAACCGCAGCTTAAGTCCCTACACAATTATTCGATTAGTAACCTCCACTTGTCCATTGGTCTGCGGATGTGCCACAGAAGCAAATCGCTGCCTCATCCCCATCTCTTTACACCACTTTTGCATTTCCTGCCATTAAACTGAGTTCCATTGTCCGAAACTAACACCCGCGGTACTCCAAACCTGCAAAAAATATTATCAAAAATAAAGTCCATTATGTGTTGCTCGCTTATCCCTGTAACGGCCTCAGCCTCCACCCACTTTGTAAAGTAATCAACCGCCACCACTAAGTACTCTTTGTTGCTCGGGGTCTTTGGAAAAGTACCCACAAGATCGATTCCCCACTGCGCAAATGGACATGGCGAGCTCATAACCATCATCTCTTCAGCCGGTATATGAATAACCGGAGCATGCATTTGACACCTCTTACACATTCGAACCAACTCGCTAGCCATAGTTTTCATCCCGGGCCAGAAGAAACCAGCTCGCAACGTTATGTTTAACAATGCCTTTACTTTCGCATGATCGCCACAATAGCCTTCGTGTATTTCCTTCAATACTTCCGCTCCTCGCTCTATAGCTAAACACTTCAGAAAAGGTCCAAAATGCGACCTTTTATACAGTTCTTCATGTATTATACAAAAGCGAGCTGCTACTCTGGCCTCCTTCATCGTTAACCTCTCTACCCCTTCTTTTTCTTTAACTAAGACTTCCCAAATAGGTGTACGCCAATCATCTCTTTCTTCAAGTTCCATAACCTCTTTACCCCTCTCCACGCTACTATGCTCCAGGGCCCCTGCTATTCTAGCGAGCTGATCGACACGAGTATTCTCAGCTCGCGGTAAATGCTCCAGCTTGAATTCATCAAAACGTGTTATCTCTTCGCGCAACTTATTCAATTACACATCCATCCGCTCTTCCTTAGCCTCAAAAGATCCATCGAACTGACGAGCTATCAGCTGGGAGTCAGTATACACCCACAACCGCTGTGCCCCAAGGTCGCTTGCCATCTTGATACCTTGCAATACAGCTTCATACTCTGTCTCCTTATTGGATGCTTTAAATCCTAACTTGATCTCAAACTCCAGACTTTCTCCTTCCGGGATGGTCAATACAATACCCAGCCCTGCTCCCGATGCCATAGTTGAACCGTCCGTATAGAGGGTCCATGCTTTCACTTCTTTATCCACCTCAGCGGGCTTCGCCATCTCTTGTAAAAATTCTGCTAATACCTGCGCCTTGATAGCCACCCTTGGCTCATAAACTACATCATATTCGCTCAACTCTACAGCCCACTTCACCAACCTCCCCAATACATTAGGGTTGCCCAGAACCTGCTTGAGAGCTAAGTTAGTACGCACCTTCACTCTGTGACTCAAGAAATAAGGTCTCAACTTCCTCGCTGTACAAACCAACGCAAAAACTCCCTTTTCCAGCTCAGTATACTTCAACTTAGCCCCATGCAGCATCCTACTAATGTAATAGATAGGCTTTTGCATGCCCGCCACTTCTCTTATCAACACAGAACTTACAGCGACCTCTCCTACAGATATATATATATAAAATCAAATCCTCTCCAGGCATAGGTTTAGTCAATAACGGTATCTCCGCCAAGTATTTCTTTAATTCTTCAAATGCACTCGCAGCTTCCTACGTCCACTCAAACTTGGATTCTTTCCGAAGTGCCCTAAAAAATGGGACGCCCTTTTCCGCCGACCTAGAGATAAAATGACTGAGACCCGCCATCCGACCTGTAAGTACCTGCACATCTCGTACCGTGCGAGGGTGTGGCATCTCCAAAACAGCTCGCACCTTTTCTGGATTAACTTCAATTCCTCGCTCTGTCACCATATATCCCAAAAACTTCCCAGACCTTACGCCAAATGCACACTTTTTTGGATTGAGCTTCATCACATCATGCCTCAATATAACGAATGTCTTCTTCAAATCCTTCACATGGGATTCAGCTCGCTTACTTTTAACCAGCATGTCATCAACATAAACCTCCATGGTAGATCCCAGCAGTTCTTTAAACATGCGATCCACCAACCTTTGATAGGTCGCTCCTGCATTCTTCAAGCCAAAAGGCATGGATACAAAACAATACGTACCCGTAGAAGTGACAAAACTTACTTTGGGTTGATCTTCCTTTGCAAGAGTTATTTGGTGATACCCCTGTGAAGCATCCATCATGCTTAACATCTCAAACCCTGAAGTGGAATCCACCAACTGATCAATTCGAGGCAAAGGATAATGATCCTTTGGGCAAGCTTTATTTAGGTCACAAAAATCCACGCACATTCTCCACTTCTGAGCTGGTTTTGGGACCATCACAACATTAGACAAGTACTCAGGGAATTTGATCTCTCTTATGTGGCCAGCTTTCAGCAATTTCTGCACTTCCTCTTCAATTACCTTATCCAATTCTGGCCCAAAATGTCTCCTCTTCTGCTTTACCGACCTCGCCTCCGGATCCGCATTTAGATGATGCTGCGCGACCTCTGGTGACACCCCGGTTAACTCCCCATCTCCGAACGCAAATACATCCCTAAACTCTCTCAACAGCCCGATCAGCTCGTCCCTCAATGTTTCAGGCATTAGGGTCCCTACCCTCGTGGTATACTCTGGGCGATCTTCCTCTAACGAGATCTCTATTAACTCTTCATTCGGTTGGACAAAGTTCTCCTGTTCCTTCATTTTCTTTACATTAAGCACCCTCTCCGGCTGTTCGTCACCTCTTTCGCGCTTATTCTCCCCCAATCCTTTCCTAACGGCCAACTGATAGCATGATCTCACGACCTGTTGTTCTGCGATGACGTCTCCTACTTTGTCACCCACTGGATACTTGATGCTCATGTGATTGGTCGATGTAACTGCTTGGAACATATTAAGGGCAGGTCGTCTTAATATCGCATTATAAGCCGACCTCCCTTGGATGATCAAAAACTTCAAGCTCTTCTCCACTCGTGATTCATTTTTTCCCAGTACCACCTGCAGCGTCAGCTCGCCGTCTGTATTCACATGTGCTCCATTGAACGCATATATGGGCGTATTCACATAACGCACCCTTTTCTCCACCTCCATCTGTTCGAGACAGTCAGTGTATATGATGTTTACCGAGCTTCCATTATCCACAAAAATTCTGCCTACGTCGTACCCTGCAATCTTTGCCTTAATCACCAATGCATCGTTCTGTTCTTCCTGCAGCCCGCGCCGATCATTGGGGCCGAAAGAAATGATTGGCCCTACAACCTGTGGTTACCTGCTCACACTAGCGACCTCCCATGTTCCTGAACGAGCTGACTTAACGTGCCTTTTCCGTGCATTATTAGAATCCTTGTCCGTCGGTCCACCCGAAATCATATTTATCCTTCCTCTATTCCTTCGCGGACCATTGAACGCCCGTCGTCAAGCGTCAAATTAAATATTTATTTTCCTCAGCTTCTCTCCACTAACTAGTAGTAGCGATAATTAAGGGTCGAACCCACGAGGAGTGTGTTTAGATTGTGATGATTCGTATTTTATTTAAATAAATAATTGGGGTAAGGAATTATGAATTAATTTAACTAATAAAATAAACAAGCAATTAAACTAGCAAGAAAACAATTAACGAAGAATTCAATAATAATAAAGGCATAGTTCTAGTTCAGTTTCCACCCTCGATTCACTCATTTAACTAACCACAATATCATAATCCATTCATCACATGCGACTAAAAACCCTAAGTAGCAATAAGCTCTGCTACTCGAATTTACCCTTACTGTGTACTCAATTAAAATAAGCTCTTTAATTGAATCTAATTATTGAATAACCTAGAATAAGCTCTCTAGGTTCAACCCAACAACATCATTAATAATTAGGCAAATAGATTAATCTAGGCAACAAACGCATAAGCTCGGTTCATTCAACCTATGTTGTGTTGTCCCTAACGATTTACAATCATTAGTTGCTTCAGAGAAATAATAATTACGACAATTACACGGGAAGCAATCCTATTTCTAGCAATAGATAACCAATCTCTAATCTAGGTGATCAAGCCAAATTAAGAATTAAGCAATCATAAATTGAAAATAGAACAACACAAATAATCGCATATGACGAACGAACAACAATATTGCATAAATCAATTAAACATAGTTTCACGAGGGTTTCAACATCCCTAAAACTAGATAATAAATTTACTCACTCATGGAGTTAAGAAAATAAAAGAAAAGGTTCAGATGAACAAACATAATCCTTGATAAAATAGGAGAGATGATGTGTTGAACTTGAATCTTGCGTCTTAGAACGTCAATCTTCAAGTTTTCTTGCGTGTGGATGACTTGGGACGAGTTGGAACCTCTCTGGACCTCCTTAGAACCCTAGTATATGTTGTATTATATCTCTGGGACAAAACAGGGTCGGGGTTTATATAGAATTCCTATTTCTTGCCGCCCAAGATTCTTCCTAAAATAATTCTGCCGAGTCGGCATCGACGGAGCGTCGACTGACGCGAACCAGCCCTCGGCGTCGACGCGAATCACCTGCCTGCGTCGTCCTGCATGGGCGTCGACTGACTCCCTTCCAATCGACGCTTCAGAACATGAGCGTCGACTGACGCCCTTCCAATCGACACTTCAGAACATGAGCGTCGACTGACGCGAGCCAGCCTTCGGCATCACACCGCACATCACGTCGACTGACGCAGTCCATCCTCGGCATCGACGCGTCATCGACGCATCATCTTGATTCTTGATTTTTCTCTCCTCGATTCGTCAATCCTCGTTTCTCTACTTCCTTGTGAGACATCCTTCGATAAATATAGCATCAAATACTATAAAATAGAGAAGAAATATACGATTGGTGCTTGATTGCTCATAATAACAATTATACGAGAAATAAGCATATATGATAAAATTAAGCACATAAAATCACCGGAATTAAATCGTCAATTAGCGTGTAATTTCTCGTTTATCAACCATCATGTCCCTGATTCCCCTGTTGTCATTGTCTCACGACCTATTGCTGGGGCGGACCTCCTGGTGGTGGTGGAGGTAGCGGTCGCCCCTGTTCCTTTGGCTCCCTCTCCTTATAAATCACCTCTTTCAAGTGACCCGCTCTTATAAGCCTCTCTATCTATTCCTTGAGGTGCCTGCATTTTTCTGTGAAATGTCCATAGTTATTATGAAATAAGCAAAAGGAGGCAGTTTTGGGGTGAGTAGGGATAGCTGTGCGATCCTCTGGCCATTTTATAGCATCGGGCACCAGACGCTCCATAATACCGAACACCTTAGCTCGCGAATATGCCAATGGGGTGAAATCTTCCTCTCTCCAATCCCGCATACTCTCCTCCGTCTTTTTAATAATTACAGAGCTCGGGCTCAAGAGCCCGCGCACTACTCTTCTTGGTTCCCTCCTCAGCTCCCTCCTAGATCCGCTTTCTCCCATATCCACAACTTCCCTACCAAAACGTGCTCGATGTTCTTCTTCAGCTTCCTCCACTTGTGCGTACTTATGACATCTTGCGAGAACCTCGTCATAGGATCGTGCCTCCTTCTTAACCAGTGACTTGCGTAAATCCTCTCTTCTTAACCCCTGGTGCAAAGCTCTGGACTTCATCTCATCAGTGGCAACGAGTACCTCCAACGTGGCGCTGGTGAACCTGTTAAGATATTGCTTAAGTATCTCGTCAGGTTGCTGAACCATGGTAAAAAGCGACTATGCCGTCTTCGCACTTTGCCTCACGCTGGAGAACTGCTTCAAGAAAGCAGCTCGCAATACATGATAACTGGTAATCCTTCCTCGCGGGAGCTGGTAGAACCAGTTTTGCGCAATCCCTCTCAAGGTGGATACAAAGGCTCGACATGCCACTGCATCCGTGTAACTGTGTAATATTCTCGCGTTCTCAAAGAGCTGTAGGTGCTCGACTGGGTCCGTTGTTCCCCGATATTGAAATTCTAATGCCTTATAACTTTTAGGCATTGCTGCGTGCATCATATCCTCTGAGAAAGAATGTCCCTCGTCCCCATCAAATCTCTCCCCCTCTACTCGCTTTTGTAACTTCAGCATAGCTTCCTGCAGCTCTCTAAAGGCCTTATTCTGCGGCCCTATCTCGTTTTCCCCCTTTCCTTCCTTAAATCCACTGCCACTCTTCTGAGTTTTCTCTTGAGACCTACCATTCGTATCCGAGGTATGGGTCTCGCTTTCACTGACGTGCTTACTGTGTCGGCGACCTCTACGCCTATAATGGCTTTGCTTTACTTTCACTCCCTTCCCGCTCCGCTTATGCACATAAGAATCTATGGATAAGGTAGAACTATAATCATCCTCATCCTTCCGCTTACTTCGTCCTCTCTTTTGAGACGGTCTCTTGGACAGAGATTTCTCGTTTTGTTTTACTCTCCTGATCGCCGACTCCTCCTCTTGCTTACTATCCCCTCTATCGCCCTTTTCTTTCCTAGCACTGAACTCGCCTGCTAAGTACCTGCGTAACTCCTCCTACTTCTCTAATGGCACAAAATCCATAAGACCTTCCAAAAACCCCTTCTTATTCTGTGAGGGCCCTTCCTTCAGCAAGTCTTCTCCCTCTTTCGTCCCTACGTGGATCGATTTCTGCGTTTCCATCTCCGGTGTCTTTGTTCTTAAACCTTCCCCCAGCCCTTTTCCCTCACGCTTCTTGGGAGAAGGCGGCGGTGTATTGATTTGTACATATTTGTATGTGATTTTCGTGTGCTTGTGCATCGTATGTTGTGTGCTTTTAGGGTGTTTAGGTTTATCTTTTTATCGTTTTTCTTCCTTTTGATATTTTTTGTCTCGTTTGGTGTTTAATGTGTTTTTACTTTATTTTATATGAAATAATCTAGTTTTGCTTTTTTTTAGTGTTATAGCTCGAGACGACGAAGATTGGACGAGCAATGTACTGTGCTGACACTGGGTTACCCAGTGTCCGAGTCCTGCCGACACTAGCTGCCTGAAACCCGTAGCCTGGCTCGCGTCGACCGACGCACCGTCGACGCAAATGTTCTGTTGCATCGATCCTAGCTCCGTCGATCGACGCACTGCCTGGTCGACGCGTGCAGCCTGGCCAGTGTCGACCGACGCACCGTCGACGCTTGGTCGACACAAATGTTCTGTTGCATCGATCCTAGCTCCGTCGATCGACGCACTGCCTGTCGACGCGTGCAGCCTGGCCCACGTCGACCGACTCACCATCAACGCACCGGCAGTTTGAGCGGTTATTTTCGAAATTCTATAAAAAGCAGGTGGTTTCTTCATTTTGAGAGTGCTGGGACAAGGGGGAAAGGTTCAGAGATTGTCAATAACCCTCGGTTCTTGCCACCCTTTCAATTCAAGCAAGATTAGATTAATTAGTTCGTCATTTCTTCGTTTCTATGCCGTTCGATGTCATCGCTGAAGATCGTTCGATGGCTGCTGATTTCCTAGATAATAAGTGTTTCTGAACTTTGCTTATTTGTTTTTTATAGTGTGGCTTTGGATTTCGTTGTACTTAGATGTTGAACTTTAATAGCGTAATTTAGTATAATCCTTTTACCAGTTTTCTCGTAGTTAATTTATGTTTACCTGCTTAAGTAGTTTAGTTGGGATTTCTTGTTGGATTAGTTGTTTGTTTTTAATGACGATATTGATCATGCTTGCGTTGTTATTATGAAGTTGATCATGATGATGTTTGATTTTGGCTAAGTTCATCGGTCTAGTGTGCTTAAGGTCGTTTAGAACCATCGAGATTGACAACCCCAATCGTGGAGACGATTCTGGCACACTAGTCCCTCCTTTTATTAATCGATTTAAAGCTTTTCAACTTATTGCTCGTAGATGTTAGAAAACCTCAAACCAAATTGGATCGAGTGTTTGGTTTAGTTTTTTATTTTAGTTTCTATGTACGTAAAATCGAACACCGAGATAGTTTCCGATTAGTCTTCCTTGTGATTCGACTCGAGTCAGCTTATGCCTACAATAGCTCCGTTCTCTTGCTGGACGAGCTTTTTATTTTTAAAGTGAAAAAGTTCGATTCAAAATTTGGCGCCGTTGCCGGAGGAAGGCTAAAGGCTACGATTTTTGGTGTTTGCTTTCATTTAGTTTTTTTTTGTATTATTATTTATTTGCTTGTGTTTGTGTTCGATTGTGATTTTTTTTTGTTTCTTTTTGTTCTTTTTGGTACGCTTAATCTCGTTTGTTGAGTATTGTGTTTGTGTTCGATTGTGATTTTTTTTTTGTTTCTTTTTGTTCTTTTTGGTACGCTTAATCTCGTTTGTTGAGTATTGTGCTTGTAGCCAACTCTTTGACGATTCGAGATTTTAGACCGACGATGGCAAACTATCGATCGAGTTTGCCATATGATGACTTATACACTCCACTTTCCAATGAAGAGATGTTTTACCCAACGTCTGACTGGTATGGGTTTCAACCGGAAATTCCTTTGAGCTTTGCAATGCGGGAGTACGATCTTGATGAATTTTACCTCGAGCAACTTCCGATTTTTCATGGATTTTCGAGCGAAGACCCGCTCCATTTTATCCGAGAGTACGAAGCTATAACCGACACATTCCCTCTTTTCGGACATACATGGGATCAAGTGAAGATGCGGCTTTTTATATTCACATTAAAGGATTGGGCAAGTGAATGGTTCGCTAATCTAGAGCCTGATTCTTTGAAAATGTGGTATGAAGTAGTGGATCAGTTCATGGGGTCGTTCTAATCGTCTGAATGGGTCCCAACTTCGGTTTCTTATAATTCAAGCTTTAATGATCCATACGCTTCACTTAATCACTTTGATCAACTACAAAGTTCCTATTGCCCAACATTTAATGAAAATTCTTATAACCCGGGTTTGGAACCTTTTTCCACGGGATATGATTCGTATGCTCTGCCCAATCCTGATTCTTCGAGCTACGAACCATTTCCTCTTCTTACATTAAACTCTTATGTTTTGAGTTTCGAGCAGTTTTTTCCAGAAACCACATATCACAATTCGAGATATAATGATCCATGTGCTCCTTGCGAATCATATTCTTATACCCCGAGCTACGATTGTTATCCTTTGTCTCATTCGTGTACTACTGATCATGAAACTCGAGTTGAGGTAAATCAACCTCATTTTGACGAGGTGACATTATTTGATGTGGAAGAACCTACCGTGAATGTTTGTTCGGAAGAGGCTTGTAAGACGGCTAAGATTGAAGAGTTTGTTGAGAACCGCCCCCTTGCGATTTTTGATGTCACTGCGGATAAAAGTGTGGGGGTGTTGCCGTTGGAGTGCCCAGAATATATTGGAGATTCAAGTCTCCCTACTCTTGGTGAAGAAGGTGGAGTTATGATGCTGATTTTGGAGGAGAGTGAGACTATTGAGTCGTATTTTGAGCCACTTGAAGCTTTATTGAAATTTGATTTTGAGGTGGTAGACGAGATAGTCGAGAAGGTGCCCGATCACCCCACGCTACAAGTGTCGTTTGACATATTCGAGGTGATCGATTATTCGCGTTTCCGACCTCCGAAGCTAGTTGGAGTGTTAGACATCTCGGGACGTGATTATTATGCCCGCCTTGGTGATTATTATCGCCAATTCTTGCTCTTGGAGAATACCAAGGCATGGCATGATCGTCATCTATTTGTAGACCCGGGATGACATCAACCGTGGATGCCGTCAAGCTACAGACGTTAAATAAGCGCTTCTTGGGAGGCAACCCAAGTATTTTAACTTAATTTGCTTTTGTGTGTTTTTGTTTCTTTTCGTTTCAGGTTTCCCTCGACTTTGAAGCTCGTTGGATGGTCTTGGATGCTCAACTCATCATCACGAGCGCGATTTCAGGGACGTATCTCTTCTTCTCTTATATTTTACCATACTTAGCTTAATTTTTCATTTTTTACAATGTGGACATTGTATGGTTTAAGCGTGGGGGGGGTTTGTCCTTGGTTTGGTTAGTAATTTTTGTATGCTTGCTTGTGATTGATTTGAGTTGTGTGTATTGATATTGACTGGAACCTTGACGAAGTGACGTGGTTAGATGCTTTGGTTAGGATATTTAGACTTTCGTTCGAATAATAGTGTAATTGTGGGGAATGAAGTGTAAATAATCTATGAAGTGTCTTGTCTCCTGTTCTATTCATGTTTCGTTCTTAAGAGCCGAATACTCTCTACTAGCCCCGTTTTCAGTTAACCTCTATAGGATTTTATGTAATTTCTTGTTTTATTTTGGAGACGTTAAAACTCCACGTGCAAAGTTGAAAAATATTATCAGTTGCACTTAGCAACGTAAGTTTGGAGTCAATGAACTCTCGTTTGTGAATTATGTAAATTATATTTGTTTAGTACCTTATCTCTTTAGGTACTCATAAAAAAAAAAGAAAGAAAAAGAAAAAAAAAGAGAAAAAGAAAAATAAATAATAAGTACAAGAAGAGAAAACTTTGTACAAGTTGAGTTCTTATTTTTATTTCTTAGATTGTTTTGTTAAAGAGGTGTATAGATGACTGGGCTAGTCGGGTGACGATTTGGCGGTTTGAGCAGGGATAGACTTTGGCCGAGGCATGGATGGGTGACGTACATGGAGGTCAACTCGTTACTTTTAGGTGTTCGGAAGCTAGTCTAAATTCCTTATCTCAACATTATCGTGTCGTCCTTTTATTTGAGTTTTTAATCGATCTGATGCATTAACTTCTTGAATCATATGGATGCATTAGTAATTAAGTCATCAGATAATTAGCTTTTCCTTGTCTACGTCTAGATTAGATTTTGTTTGAGGACAAGCAAAAAGCTAAGTGTGGGGGAATTGATTTGTACATATTTGTATTTGATTTTCGTGTGCTTGTGCATCGTATGTTATGTGCTTTTAGGGTGTTTAGGTTTATCTTTTTATCGTTTTTCTTCCTTTTGATGTTTTTCGTCTCGTTTGGTGTTTAATGTGTTTTTACTTTATTTTATATGAAATAATCTAATTTTGCTTTATTTTAGTGTTATAGCTCGAGACGACGAAGATTGGACGAGCAATGTACTGTGCTGACACTGGGTTACCCAGTGTCCGAGTCCTGCCGACACTAGCTGCCGACGCCCGCAGCCTGCGCCCGCGTCGACCGACGCACCGTCGACGCAAATGTTCTGTTGCGTCGATCCTAGCTCCGTCGATCGACGCACTGCCTGTCGACGCGTGCAGCCTGGCCCGCGTCGACCGACGCACCGTCGACGCAAATGTTCTGTTGCGTCGATCCTAYCTCRGTCGATCGACGCACTGCCTGGTCGACGCGTGCAGCCTGGCCAGCGTCGACCGACGCACTGTCGACGCTTGGTTGACGCAAATGTTCTGTTGCGTCGATCCTAACTCCGTCGATTGACGTACTGCCTGTCGACGCATGCAGCCTGGCCCGCATCGACCGACGCACCGTCGACGCTCCGACAGTTTGAGCGGTTATTTTCGAAATTCTATAAAAAGCAGGTGGTTTCTTCGTTTTGAGAGTGCTGAGACGAGGTGGAAAGGTTCAGAGATTGTCAATAACTCTCGGTTCTTTCCACCCTTTCAATTCAAGCAAGATTAGATTAATTAGTTCGTCATTTCTTCGTTTCTATGCCGTTCGATGTCATCACTGAAGATCGTTCGATGGCTGCTGATTTCCTAGATAATAAGTATTTCTGAACTTTGCTTATTTGTTTTTATAGTGTAGCTTTGGATTTCGTTGTACATAGATGTTGAACTTTAATAGCGTAATTTAGTATAATCCTTTTACCGATTTTCTCGTAGTTAATTTATGTTTACCTGCTTAAGTAGTTTAGTTGGGATTTCTTGTTGGATTAGTTATTTGTTTTTAATGACGATATTGCTCGTGCTTTGCGTTGAAATTATGCTTTGAATATGATTGTGATTGTTGGCTAAGTTTATCGGTGTAGTGTGCTTCGGGTCGTTTAGAACCATCGGGATTGACAACCCCAACCGTCGAGACGATATCGGCGCACTAGACCCTCGTTTTCTTTATCGATTTAAAAACTTTCAATTTTATTGCTCGTAAATGTTAGAAAACCTCAAACCAAATTAGATTGAGTGTTTAGTTTAGTTTTTATTTTAGTTTCTATGTACGTAAAATCGAACACCGAAATAGTTTTCGATTAGTCTTCCTTATGATTCGACTCGAGTCAGCTTATCGCCTACAATAACTCCGTTCTCTTGCGGACGAACTTTTTATTTTTAAAGCGAAAAAGTTCGATTCAAACCGGTGCCCTGAATTGCTGGATCCACTTGAGAGGGTGTTTGTCCATCTCTTGTTAAATCTTGTTCGTTGATATCCGCGAGTCTATTCTTCTTCTTTTTGTTGTTCACCACAGAACCATAATGCAAGGTCCTAGGAATTATGTTACCGTCCTTCATGTTTTGCTTCTGAAATTTCTCACGCATTTCGCTCAAGGACTCGTTGTCCCTCTTTCCCACAGACGGCGCCAATTTGATAAGTTCAAAAAGTTGGGCTACCAAATATAGGGGGTACTAACCTCAAAAGAAATCGGCGACCTGAAATTACTTTCGAATACGTCACAGCGACCTGCCAAGCCTTCCACGAATCTCTTAGTGACCTAGCTGATCCTGCAAAACAGCGCCTCAAACGGGCCGGATTTCGAGCCCGTTAAGGCCCTTCGACGCTTAAGTTAATAAGCGAAATCACCACTCAACTCTTCTCTTCAATTATAATAATAATGCGATATCGACTTGATAAAATAATAATGAAGGGCATACGCCTCCTTTTATAGAGATTGGGAAAGTGTCCCTCAATCTAGGGTTACCTTCCATAATCGTAATTTCATCCATATCACAACTCTACAATCGACTCACAATCAGGACTCTCCCCACATGTTAAGTTCCCATATATAACAAATCTCTTTAATACAACAGGCCTGGGCCCTTTATACAACCCACCAAAAACCATATACATTACCCACTTTAAGCCCACAGGCTTAACATTCAAAAAGCCCACAAACGAGCTCAAGTGTACAGCTCTCGCTACAAGAGATCACGACCTTATATGAGAACTCATTCCCATATTACAGGGCGCTACTCTTCACAAACCAACTCGCTTACCCCACAAAAACACAATTCAACTCGCTCATCTTCTAGGAGGAACACCCTCTCCTAGAAATGAGGCCGCTTACCACAAATACCCTCATACAACAAACAATATCACGTAGGGACATTTTAGTCCGTATCAGTTTGGATTTGAAAATTCAAAACCTTAAAACATTAAAAATTTTAAAGCATTTAAAGTAAACATCTTTTATTTCCTATCTCATTTGAAGTATTTTTTATCTCTTGAATAACTCAAATACCCCAATTATTTACCAATTTCATCAGTCAACCCCTTCATCTCCCCTATTAGAAAGGGACACGTTTTTTAAGCAAACAAAATAAAATTATCCCTTTCATTTTCTTTCTCCCTCACATTTCAAAAAAATAAAAAATAAAAAAACTAACAACGATAGTAATTTTCAAAAACACACAAAAATATAATCTTTTTTTAAAATTGAGATAGATAAAACGAGACGAAAAGAGTAATTTTTATTTCAGTTTGTATAGGTGGTGTAGTCAGTCTAATTGTAGTTTCCCGCATAATTTATTTTTACCCACTTAAATATACCAAAGGCATGACTGGACAATCGCATTTACTTTAATCAAATTATAAGTGGATCATATATAATCTTTCGGTGTGAAGTCTTTAAACATCGCATGTTAATATATTGGTCACACTCAAAGGTACTTTTCAGTAAATCATATAAACTTTTATAGTGTATAGTATTTGAACGATCAAAGTTATCAATCGAAATTGCATTTCTAATGTCAAGATTGTTCACACTTGAAACTACTTTGCAGTGAATCATATAAACTGATTGATTCGTTTTATGCTCGTTTAAAAAAAGAAGAAAAAAAAAAGATATTCATGCATACACGAGTCTAAGGACTTTATCAGTACACGAGTTTCAACTCCATAGACTCGTGTTGTACTTTATTTTAAAAAATAAATAAATTAGTAAACGATATTTTTGTCTCCACAATATCTGTATTAACTGGTTCGAACTTGTGTACTAATTAAAAACATATTCCCACTATCCTCTTAACTCAATTTCTCGACTACAAAACACAAATCAATGAACAAGTATAAAAATCGCTTCAAATATGCATAAAAACTACATCGGAAAAAAAATGTGCAATATACCTCAAATTTTTGCTGTGAATGGAGCTCCTTCACATCAATTGTTTTTTTATTTTTTAACTTTTTTACTTTAGAAAATTTAACTAGAGGAGATGTGAATGACTAAAACCAAAAAAGGAAAATATGAGTTCTACTTTGAGAATTAAAGAAAAAAAACTCACAATGAGGGAAAAAAAAATGTCATTGCTGCGTGAATGAAAATTAAAAAATGAAATAAAAATCCTTGCTGCATGAACTAAAAAATAAAAGGTGGGTGAGTGAGGCGGGTTTAATTTTACTTTTTAAATTAGAGGGTATAATAGTATTCCTTATAGTTTTCTCGACCTCAAAATGTGTTACTCCATTGCATTTGCAATTTTAAGAGATAATTTCTCTTTATATAAAATAATTAAGTAATTAAACTTTAGTTTTTGTAATTTATTGAACTGAAACATACACACACACGACGCCGATTCTTGATAGAAATAGATCACGTTTCGTTAGACGAAGCGAATGTTTGCAAACTCCATAAATAGAATTCCACCTAAAAGCTGAGAATCACTTCTGACATTAGTTTCAAAAGAGATGCAAAACTTGTGAAAAAGCCCAAGTCAAAAAGGGTAAAAATCCTAAACTAGGATTAGGACTAATGCGTCATATTGCTTGCTCATTGTTAGTCTGATAACAAGAAGATTTTAAAGATATTTGACCATCCCACGACCTTCCACACTGACTTTCCTAGCCTGCAGTTGCTTCCGTTTCGATGCTTTCAGTTTTTGCAACTTCTTGTCCATCTGCACACCATACAAACAATACAAAACTTGTGACGATCACAATGTTTTATTACGACCAGGGGCTAATTAGGCCAAGTCATAGCCATAGACTACAATGCCAAAAAATGCAAAAACAGCTGAGAGAAAAAAAAAAACTATGTAACTTAATGCTACATACAAACATCAAATAAGCATAAATGAGAAAGAAAAAAAACACAATTATTCATAACTTCAGGATGCAAATAAGCAAGATCAATATATTTCTTATTTTAATAATAATAGTAATTATTATTATTATTAATATAATTGTAATTATTTATCAATCTCCGGTTGTATCCTAAAGGAGAGAGAATTAACTCTTACCTTCATCCTTTGCGGATTTTGTTCCAATTGTTTAGACCGGGCTGGATCAACCTTGGATTGAGGACGCACCACAAAATCCATTGACATAGCTTCGGGCCTCAAGGCATGTTGACTAGAAGATGTCTGACCAGATTTCTGCCTCCTGAAAATTTTCAAACAAAAGTAACACACAGATGCATCCACAGTTAAAATGAAAAAAGTAATTAAATAATTAGAGTAAAAACAACAAAAGCTCTTACTGTGAAAATTTGCCTAAATCTAGGTCATCGTCTTGTGATACATGCTCTGTTGCTTTACTCGTTACTCTGTAGAGGATTAACATGGATAATGTCTCATTAGTGTTGATTAATTTATCTAAGCAATACTATAAAATGACTAGTCATTGAGAAGATAAAAATAGATACTACTTTTTAACAGATGGCCTCCTGTAAACAACTCTCTCGTCCTCAAAATTCTTCATGCCCTCGAACCTTGTGCTCTTGTTAAATATTGGTCGGCTCTGTATCAAATGACATTCAGAAAGAGTGATTTGAGAGATCATTAATTGAAAATTAAAAAAATGTTATTGTCAATACATCCAAAGTAGTAGTAGTAGTAGTAGTAGTAGTAGTAGTAGTAATAATAATAATAATGATAATAATAATAATAATAATAATACCCATTTATCCACCAACTCTTGAGCAAGTTTCCGATTGACTGTTTTCTCCTCATCAGACTTCGACAAAAACATAACAACCTGACAAAATGTCATGCAGACTCAAATTTAGTTGATAAGAATTGATATAAAAATCAAATACAGGTAACAAAAGATTTAAATAAAAAAAATTGCAAGAGTTCTAAATTGAACTAACTCTGACCTTGCCAAGGCCACTCTTCTTTAGTTGCTCCCTTCGATCAAACTGCTCCAAGTCAATAGGAAGCTGCAGGTACACAAACTATAATTAAGCCTCCAATCGTTATAACTCACCGAATAAATTAAAAGGAATGTTCCCCATACATCTTTCAGTATATTTAAAACAGCAGAACGTATGTTAAAATTCGGCAAGCTTTTATCGGGCAGAGGCTCGAGCCAATTCTTCAAAAGAGTCAAAACTCCATGGTCAAGAAACTCTTGCTGAAGTTGTTTTCTGCATATCAAGCAATTAATGAATTAAAAACTTGGAAATGATAATAAAATCACAAAACCAAGAAAATAAATAAAAATGAAATGGCAAAATAACTAACTTTCCGAGTACATCTGTCAGAAGAGGTAGCTTCTTCAACTTATTTATTGCGGGTTTTTTCTGTGTATTGAGCACATGATCTTCTTCTGCGGCCACTTCGAGCTCGGCCATCACCTCCTCGACTAGTAACGCTATTTCAGCAGCAGTTTTTTCATTTTTCTTCTTTTTTTTTCCAATCTTAAAGAGCTCTTCGATTTCGTCAACCTCTTCACCTTCTTCTGCCTACAAATTATTGCAGCAAGAATTTTTTTCCTTTTTCGTAATTTCAATATATCACCCAAAAAATACAACATAATAGAAACAAAAACAAAATGAATCATAATAACCTATTGTCAATAATTAGCACAGTATATACCTTTAGGGTGAAATGGAAAATGGAAATGTAATACAATTATTGTTATGTAGTAGATTAAAAAGAAATACATATAAACCAAATAACAAGTATAAGCATTAACCCGAAAAGGATGGAAAACCAACCTGAGGAGCTCGACTAGGAGAATGCTCATTCTCACTTCCGTACTGTTCAGCGGGGCCCAGGCCACTATCATCAATGAAATTATCATCATCCGCAGTCTTGGAACCCTCTTGGTCGTCCTAAAGAATAATTGGGACAAAAACAATCAACAACGACGGCTAATTGCCAGTTAATTTGAGATGAACATAGTTGACTTTATTGCAAAGCATGATTATGATCTTACATTAAAGTCTCACTAAAGGTCTAAAATCCCATCTGTAATGCCCAATTTCCAAAGATGCAACAAAAAGAAATCTCGATATATAACACTAGAATGCAGAAATTAACCAAATTTACACAAGTAATCGATTTCGGATAGAAACATACAGAATAAGTAAAATGAAAGCCAAACCAACAAGTTCATCGAATTTCCCTAAAACCTTCACACTTACCCAAAAGGGCGTAAATCAGATTAACAAAATCACCAAATATGATATAATTCCAAATATTCACAATATAAATGCACAACTACAAATTTTTTTGACAATAAGAAGCTCAAACCTCGGAATTGTCACCCGCAATAGTGTCCCACATCTCTTTCATCTCGGGATCAGCCTCATGATCTCTAAGTTTCTCTCGCTTGCGCCTTTTCTCCGCACTTGTGCTTTTCTCCCCTTTCCCCCTCTTCCTTTTCCCGCCATCTGAAAAATCATCTTTACCAGACGATTTTTTAATCAATCGCTTTCGGGGTTTCGCCTTTGGGTCATTATATACTGGAGTTGGGGGTCGATCGTAATTAGCGTCATCTTCGTCATCAAGGAGATGCTGGTGAGGTTCATCAGATTGGGTATCCTCGTCGAAATCCATCAATGGCTCGCCGTCTTCATCCCGGTAACTGAATTTATCACCAATTCAACAATTCGAAACCCTAATTAGATATTTAAAAAAAAAAAACTAATTCACACACAGACAGTCATGACGGTAAATGACAGGCAATCAATTAACTGGTACAAACCCCTGTCCCCAATTCTTATTTCAAATAAACCCTAATCTAGGTTTATGCATAAATTTATTGGTGAAGGGGAACAGACACGCACACACTGATAAATTCTCAGTTCTGCGTATATCTACAAATTTGATTAAGAACCAAAATATGCAGTTTTCAGATTGGGGAAGAGGAACTTACGGTTCGTTTTCGTAAGCCATGCTTGAGACTGACGCAGAAAAACTATCGGATTCGTTGCTTTACTCGTAAATTATGTGAAATTAGTAGAAAACAGTCAGACGGCAATATATAGTACCCGAGAGAATTAAAAAAGGAAATTTATAATTTGGCGATTTCAAGCCGGAAATTGGTCGCTGTAGACAAAAAGGTTTATCAGTCTTGGGGTTTATACTTCAGATTTTCTTGTTTGACACGATATTTCAGAGATCTTCAGAGTGTGAGATATGCTATCTATCTATCAATCTATTAGTATTATTATTACTATTTCTCAATGAATTTAATTAAGTTCAATTCCAACATAAATTGGGTTTTCCTCGTCGAAGATCAATAGAAATATCATCGTCCTTTTTCCGAATCACTTCTTATTAATGGGGACGGGGACGGAGATAATGGTACAGGCTTAATTGCAAATTGGTCCGTAACTATAGAGCTAGTAACTTTGGTCCTTTTAGTTCTTGGTTTTTGTGATTTTGGTCCTTTATGTTTTAATTTGGTGCAAATTTAGTCAGATAAGGTTTTTTTTTTTTTTTTTTTTTTTTTTGACATCAAAGAAACCTGTAATTCATTAGAGGAAAATTAACCCCGTTTTACAGTTTTTTTGATCCAACGTGGAAAACTTCATCGATTATTACTCCTGAAGAAGAGAAGATTGGGATAAAGAAACAAACTTAGCAACAAAATTACCCACACAATTGACTGATATGTACAAATGGAACAAACCGACATTAAATACATGAGATTGAAGAAAGTTATGCGATTGGAAACCGTTTTATCTCGTCTCGTTTTGTTTAGCTAAAAAAATAATGAAATTTATTTTTTCTAGTGAATGAAATATTTTGGTGAAAATAATTAGCTAAAAAAATAATGAAATCTATTTTTTCTAGTGAATGAAATATTTTGGTGAAAATATGATTGGGAAGGAAAAAGATTTACGTGAATAAAAAATTTTCCTTTTCATTTCTTTCCCCAGTCTTGATTACCATAGTCCTAATAAATCTCAAAGTAAATCTTAAAAATAAAAATCGTTTCTTTCACCATTCACAGATAGCCCTAGCATTTTTTCTTCATTCAAGAAAATCATCTGATTATCGTCAAAACAAGGGGATTATCCAAGTGGGCACATATCAAATCTCCAAGATTTTCGCATCCCAGAAGAAGCACATTGACAGTACCCCATCAACCCCAGGAAAGTTCAAGATCGAAAAATCTCCATACAACAAAAGGCCCAGGCTACATTCATCTCTAGCCAAGTTCACTTTCTGGTCCCTCGGTCTTTCTCGGCTTGATCTTCGTGTTCTTATACAGATCAAGCCCATCGTCTTCCCCAGTTTCCTCAGATCTCTCCAGAAGGTCCATCCGAACCAGCTCTTATGGCGGCCCACTTTTCGAGAAAAGGGTTCGAGCCTCCGCCAATATCAGGTCAAGAAACGGGATTTCCATTCTGGTGACCGGCGCCACCGGTTTCGTTGGGACCCACATCGCCGCCGCCTCCTCAACAAATAATACTCTCTGAACTGGTGGAAATATTTCCCCAAATTGAACCTCCGCCTTGAGACTTTCTACCTGTTGCGATTTTATAGCTCCAAAGAGGCGCAATGAATATAGCAATTAATCCGAGCGGCTCCAATGTGATCGATTTCCTTACGGGTTGTTGGAGTATYAATTAATTGGGCTACAGACTAGGCGAATGGCTTTGTGGCGGTCTTCTGACTTTGTGGCGGCTGGCGAAGAACTGGCAAGACGGCAGCGTTCAGGCTGCGTGGGGGTCGCTGGGTGGTGTTTGGAATCGACCGTGGCCACGGGGCAGTTCGTTGCAGTCGAGTCGGGAACTCGGGATGATTTATCTTTGTGGTTGTTCGGGCCTTGGAAAAACATGACTACGGTGAAATTTTGGCCGGAGTTTTTGGGTTGGAGAAGGTCATCAGATCTGAGAGAGGGGAGTGTGAATGAAAGAAAATAAAGAAAGAAATTTAGGGAAAAAAATTAGGATAAAAAAAATAGTTGCATTCTTGGTTAGTGAGAAAAATAATAAGAATGATAAACAATCAGTTGTTGGGTATTTTTTTTTTTTTTCCTCAGACTGAGGCAAACAAAAAAATCTCTGTTTCCAAGCGCCTACCATATATTTCAATATAACCATTAGTTTCTCTAATACCAAAACATTCGAAAATGTATATAAAAGTATAGGAAATAAATATTATTTTTGAATAAGGGTAAGATCACCAAATGCCCGAGATCAACTTAAAGTAGACATGTCATATCGGTTAAAATCGACCGATTTTTTAACCCCTGATGAGGAATTGCAGAGGTGAAGGCAGGCGCATTTTCAGATGAAGAAAAAGACAACGAAAGCGACGCCGTTAGGAAGCTGTAACACCAGTGATAAGTCCAAAAAGTTGAACTACCAAATAAAAGGGGGTACTAACCTCAAAAGAGATCAGCGACCTGAATTGGATATTGAATATGTCACAGCGACCTGAGAGTCCTTCTCGAATCTACTGGCGACCTCGCTGGTCCTGCAAAACAACGTCTCGAACGGGAAGGAGTCCCACCCCCCAACCCGTTAAGACTCTTCGATGCTTAAGTCAATATTAMCTCATCCAAATAATGAGAGGTATGCACCTCCTTTTATAGATACAAGAGAAGTCCTTGGTTACCTTCTCCTACCACAATTCCATAAATATAATAACTGTCTTATAATTAGGATTCCTCTCATATAGTAAATTCTCATAAACAATAAACCTCTCAATAAAGTACCAAAATAAGCCGGAGCTTACGGCCCACCAGGCCCATAACAATCCACGTACATCAAACCCACAAACAGGCTCAAGTACTCAGCCCAAATTACAAGAGATCGCGACCCTATATGAAAAGTCATCCCCATACTATAGGTCGCTACTCTTCACAAACAGCTCGCTAATACCAAAACAGCTCGCTCACTTCTCACAATCACAACACAGCTCGCTCATCTTRTAGGAGGAACACCCTCTCCCATAAATGAGGTCGCTTACCACAAATAACCTCATAAATCAAATAATATTACGTATGGACATTTTGGTCCGTATCAGCTAGTCTCCCGTGTTCTAGCTGATTGAGGCACGAAATCAGGTAGGACATGTAAAAACAGAATTACAAGAGCACAACCACTTAAAAACAATCAATAAAACAAAAACACATAAGTAAATCACCATTCCACCTTACCAAACCATTTTTCAGGATCACACAATCCTACAAACCGAACCATAGTACCAATTATCCCACTGTGATGAATTGGCAAGTATACTTGCGACCTGCAAAAATTCAACTTACCGAATTCGCTTCTTTTTAAAATAGCATGATCACCTCACGAGGGACGATCTGCAAGTCCTCAGACCAAGTCCCCAACTGTATATATGATGGCTTAAACCACACAACTTTATCCACCGACTTAAAATCACATTCTCACTCAATAATTTCAAAAATGCATTCATAAACAAATAAAGCATAAATACACATAACTCACTCTGCCATCTTACCAAACCAAATTAGAATAACACAACTCAACATACTGAGGTATAACATCAATCATCCCATAAGAATTTTACCACATCAACCGCGACCTCAAAAAGATCAGCTCGCTGAGCTCACTCATCGCCCAAGAAGACATACCTGCGAGTCCCCAAGTCGAGTCCCCAGACTCCGTACTTGACAACCTAAAACCATAAAGCCTTCCCTCCACGGCCTCAGGTTATAATTGAGCACAATAATATAAGAAAATACAATCATATGTTTTTTTTAAAAAGTCAAAACATCATAAGCCATTCACAAGACCTAAAACAGGTCGATCAAGAAAACATTCCATACCTCAAACCGTAATCATTACTTAAACCTCATCTTATAACCATAACAATTTCGTTAGCTCGCCAAGAAAACCACTCAGTCTCCCAAACTAAAACAGTTAAACCATACACAATCCAATTGTAACCATATGACAATAACATGGGACTGAAAACCACCTAGTCCCCCATGCTTAATTAATGCCAGCAATACAAAACAACTAGTCCACATCAACTCAATAAAACTCGCCTATATAGTCCCCAAGTTAATACAATCAAGTAATCCAACCAGATTATGCACAAAAAATAAATGTCAAATAAACCTGATTTGCACATAGGTCGCACGAATTCGTAACCAATCACAATCATATTTCCTATCCTCATAAGACCATGAGATTCAAATCTCGCAGTGAAAGTAAAAGTGATAGTGGGCCGACGCTTGTTTAGGTCGGCGGGGTGGGAGAAGGTAACTCTTGTGTTGGAGGGTACCTCTCTCGCAGTGAAAGTAAAAGTGATAGTGGGCTGGCGCTTGTTTAGGTCGGCGGGGTGGGAGAAGGTAACTCTGGACCGGAGGGTACTTCTCCCGCACAAAGTTTGTGTTGAAAGGTTGTGGTGAAAGTTTGTGTTTGAGGCAAGTGTTGTGATTTTGTGGCGGGAGAAGGTAACTCTGGACCGGAGGGCACTTCTCCCGTACGAGGTTAATGTTGAGAGGCTGTGATTTGGGAAGTAGTGTGAAGAGTTAGTGTTTTTAAAAGTTGTGTTTTTTATGGCGGGAGAAGGTAACTCTGGACCGGAGGGCACTTCTCCCGCATGAAGTTTGTGTTTTGGGGAAGTTGAGTAATTCTTGTGATATATGATAAATAGAGTTGCGCAAGCTATTCTGATGGTTTTCTATGACTAAGTGGTTGTGGTGTTTGTTTTACATGTTTTTCTTATGATCATATAGATGGTTGTTCTTATGCGAGCTAATATGCTCGGAGTGTTGGTTGATGGGATTGTTAATAAGTCAGGGTTGATTGTTTTTAGGATACTGCGATCTTGTAAGACGAAGTGTGATTGGTTGTTGCGACCTATAATAGCTTATGGGTTTTATTTCGTACATGGTTTTTGGTTTCATTACCCTTTGGGGCGAGCTGTGTGCATTTTTACCCTTCGGGGCGGATTGTGTGTTTTTACCCTACGGGGCGATTGTTTTGTTACCCGTTGAGGCGGGCTCTGTGCATTATACCCTTTCGGGGCGGATGGCATTTTTCAAATAACACTTGGTGAGTTATTTTCATGGTTTTCATATGGTTAGAAGTTGTGGTTGTATTATTATGTGTTTGGAAGAGGTATGATTGACCTACGCATCTTTTTCAAGATATTGTGTTCTAATATTATGGATGGTTATGTCTGTGAGAGCTAATATGTTTTATATGCGAGTTGGTTTTAGCTATATTGGATTATTTGTGATTTGTGGTGTGATTAC
>BMAC01000007.1:579780-599280 GCA_014905375.1 Phtheirospermum japonicum | reverse complement strand
CCTATGGTCTGCAGCTTTAAGGTCGATGTATTCCGACGCCTTTGTCGTGCGACTTTAAGGTCGATGGTGTTAATTCTTCATAGTCGATCCGACGCTCCTATTAGGTCGATGCCGACGCTTTCTTAAGGTCGATGGTTATTTAATTCCGACGCTCCTATTAGGTCGATGCCGACGCTTTCTTAAGGTCGATGGTTATTTAATTCCGACGCTCCTATTAGGTCGATGCCGACGCTTTCTTAAGGTCGATGGTTATTTAATTCCGACGCTCCTATTAGGTCGATGCCGACGCTTTCTTAAGGTCGATAGTTATTTAATTCCGATGCTCCTATTAGGTCGATGCCGACGCTTTCTTAAGGTCGATGGTTGTTTAATTCCGACGCTTCCATTGGGTCGATGCCGACGCTCCTATTAGGTCGATGCCGACGCTTTCTTAAGGTCGATGGTTATTTAATTCCGACGCTTCCATTAGGTCGGTGCCGACGCTCCCATAAGGTCGACGTTAAGATTAATACCGACGCTTTCATTAGGTCGATAATTATTTAATTTTCGACGCTTTCATTAGGTCGATGATTGTTTAATTCCGACGCTTTCATTAGGTCGATGATTATTTGATTCCGACGCTTTCATTAGGTCGATGATTATTTAAATTCCGACGCTCTCTTTAGGTCGATGACGATTATATTCCGACGCTCTCATTAGGTCGATGACGATTGAATTCCGACGCTCTCTTTAGGTCGATGACGATTATATTCCGACGCTCTCAGTAGGTCGATGACGATTAAATTTCGACGCTCTCATTAGGTCGATGATGATTAAAACCCGACGCTTCTATTAGGTCGGTGATGGTTTTTATGGTTATGGGCTGACGCTTGTTTTAGGTCGGCAGGCTGGGGAGAGGGTAACTCTTGTGTTGGAGGGTACCTCTCTCGCAGTGAAAGTAAAAGTGATAGTGGGCCGACGCTTGTTTAGGTCGGCGGGGTGGGAGAAGGTAACTCTTGTGTTGGAGGGTACCTCTCTCGCAGTGAAAGTAAAAGTGATAGTGGGCTGGCGCTTGTTTAGGTCGGCGGGGTGGGAGAAGGTAACTCTGGACCGGAGGGTACTTCTCCCGCACAAAGTTTGTGTTGAAAGGTTGTGGTGAAAGTTTGTGTTTGAGGCAAGTGTTGTGATTTTGTGGCGGGAGAAGGTAACTCTGGACCGGAGGGCACTTCTCCCGTACGAGGTTAATGTTGAGAGGCTGTGATTTGGGAAGTAGTGTGAAGAGTTAGCGTCGGAATTAAATAACCATCGACCTTAAGAAAGCGTCGGCATCGACCTAATAGGAGCGTTGGAATTAAATAACTATCGACCTTATGAAAGCGTCGGAATTAAACATAAAATCTATATTGGATCATAAAGTCTAGATCGCACAAGATTGTCAAGATCATAATGAGGTCATAGGGACCATAACGAGGTCGCGAAGACCTTAACATGTTAATTATACCTATTTCCCATAACTCAAAARATAAAGCCATCAATCCATYAAACCTTTAAMTAATACGCCATAAATCCAACATGTGACCAGACCTTAACCTTTTAAATTAAATCACACACCATAACCATTTAAATCGTATAAATCAATTATTCCCCCCATGCTCAACCACATAAAAATAAACAYGGCATAAAATTGGAAACCATTCCTTTCCCGAGATTTTAAAAGCGTACCCGATACGTATTCGTATTGATGCCATAGAAAAATTCACCTCTCCTCGAATATCCAACTGCACGACCTTTTTGTTTTTAGGTATCACAATTCCCCGATCACTTTTTGTCAATGTATAGACGCGCGACCTGGTACATGGCCTTAAACATTCGCGGCCTCTTCGCATTGGGTTGCCCATCTCCAAATTACATGTCGGACAACCCACAAATTAACCCTAGGTTAATACGACCTAAACAGGCCCTACACCCAGATTCGTTAGCATAATCGTAGAAAATATCATGCGAATATCACAACCTTACTCGAACCAATAACATGCTAATAAAACATTTTTCACATCAAAGGTTTCCATTTCCCACAACCACAAATATCATATCACCATCAAGCCATATAGGATCAAAACAAAACAGACACAAAGTCCTCAGCACACATATACCAACTTTGAAGATTAAACTGTTTTAATCGGTAATGAATTAAAAACCAAACTACATATCACTGGAAATCCCCACGAGTCTAGTTTCCAATGCAAAAATCGAATCTCAAAACGGATAATCGAACAGTGAGTTATGACCAATTTACTGAAGTGTGGCAGTGCTGTATTTTCATACGGGAATGTGTAAAAATAATCAATTCTTAGCATGTTCATAACCATATAAAATCAAAATAAGTTCTCATCAACCGAATGTTAAACCACATGCATATCCCCACAAAATAAAACCACATAAGTCCAATTAGCACTCTCCACGCATGATTAATATACCTTCATAAATCTATCCAACCCCATGGATAATTAATATTTTATATAATCACATAAACCATACGTTTATCACAACCTCATCACCTTAGATTTCGAGCAACAACATGGATCATCCCTTGAATATTTGGACACGCGACCTCATCGCGTTTGTTTGCATTGACCATTCCCGAGTTAAAGTCCAAGCAACACATAAAGTAATCCTCAAAAACCAACATTAATACAAACGAATAGACCTTACTCAGTCCGTTAGTATATGATCAATAAATAAAACGCAAGCATCACAACCTTTATTCGTTCACAAATCTTCAAAACATCACAACCTTTATTCGTGTTCATAAATCTTCAAAACTTGATCTCCACCACTATTCATATTTAACCACTATATATCGTACATATTGTACCCAAAATTCAACTCCGTCCAACAATTAAAGTGTACATAACTTAATTCTCAAAAGAAATTAGACAAGCAGTTTTTGGAAACAGGATCAGCTCTATTTCAAATTCGTTATAAATTTCTCCCCAACTCATAATCAGATCTCCACCGTTCAGATTAAACTTCAACATGTTTATATTAACATATCCAATTTACAAGCTGATCTAACGGTTATATTATGCACAATCGTATTTTTAAAAACACTGCGCAGGATTTTCCGAAAATAAAAACTGCTTCGATCAAAAATTTATATGAATTCCCTCACACCTCAAAATTCGATCTCCACCGTTCAAAACGTAATTTAAAAGGTCTCTGAGGTTTAGTAATATTTTCAACGTGATCCAACGGTTGAAACAATAGAAAACGATTTTTGAAGTTTATTGCGCAGTCAGATTTTAGACCTACGAAAATTGTGTACCTCACGTCTTTCGCTCAAGGACTCGATGTCCCTCTTTCCCACAGACGGCGCCAATTTGATAAGTCCAAAAAGTTGAACTACCAAATAAAAGGGGTACTAACCTCAAAAGAGATCAGCGACCTGAATTGGATATTGAATATGTCACAGCGACCTGAGAAGCCCTCCTCGAATCTCCTGGCGACCTCGCTGGTCCTGCAAAACAGCGTCTCGAACGGGTAGGAGTCCCACCCCCCAACCCGTTAAGGACTCTCCGATGCTTAAGTCAATATTATACTCATGAAAATAATGAGAGGTATGCACCTCCTTTTATAGATACAAGAGAAGTCCTTGGTTACCTTCTCCTACCACAATTCCATAAATACAACAACTGTCTTATAATTAGGATTCCTCTCATATAGTAAATTCCCATAAACAATAAATCTCTCAATAAAGTACCAAAATAAGCCGGAGCTTACGGCCCACCAGGCCCATAACAATCCACGTACATCAAACCCACAAACAGGCTCAAGTACTCAGCCCAAATTACAAGAGATCGCGACCCTATATGAAAAGTCATCCCCATACTATAGGTCGCTACTCTTCACAAACAGCTCGCTAATACCAAAACAGCTCGCTCACTTCTCAAAATCACAACACAGCTCGCTCATCTTCTAGGAGGAAACACCCTCTCCCATAAATGAGGTCGCTTACCACAAATAACCTCATAAATCAAATAATATTACGTATGGGACATTTTGGTCCGTATCAATCAGAGAAGAAGAAAATGACCAAAAAACAAATGGGACCAGAAAAAGGAGAATTAACTGTCGTCTGAAATTAATTATAGATAGCGAGGAGTAAGGGAGAGAAATTTACATCGATTTATGAATATGATTTTTTTTATGTTTTGTGTGTGTGTGTGTGGGGGGGTGGGGGGGGGGGGGGTGGGGGCGGCAGTAATTTAGTATGTTCAGGATGCTAGAAGTAGTTATTAGTAAGTTGGATATTAACTTGGATTAAATATATTTTATTTCCCCTATTGAGAATTGTCCATATTTATGGTGTATTTGACCATTGCCAAAAAAAACAAAAAAAATTGGCAAATACCTGTGTCGGGACAGATTGATGAGTCATTGATCAGTCAGACCATTTGACCTAGTATTAGCTTTTGTGCTCTGATATATTGGTTTTCTTACTTGAAAGTATTAATTTTTGTAAATCTCTAACTCGTATTATAATGTATTGATACTAATATGTATTTATTTTTGTACTGTAATGTATTATTTTTGTATTATGATATATTGACTATAAATTCTAGTCTGACGGGTGATCTGTCAGTCTAATTAGACAAGAGTCCCAAAAATTAAATGTTGTATTCGTGAATGAGATTCATAGAAACACTAAAAAAACAGGCAAATGCTGACAGAAATTGTTGACAGTCAAGGAGCTATCAACATATGCTAATGAATTTCTGACGAGTGAACTATGCTAACGGTTGGAGAACGTCAACAAAAGCCCCACCATCGACATCCTATCAGCATTATTTAATTTTCATTATTTGGATAAGGGTTTGTTGACGGGTAGCTGACGGTCAGTTTTGTCGATGGGTTCTACCCATCAACAATATTTAAAATTAAATATATGCTGACAAGCGTTGTGGCCGTCAGCAAAAATTCTAAATATATACCTGTCCCCAACCCTCTGTCTTTTTGCATCTTCAAAACAACAACAACAAAAGGCACGCCTCCGCCGCATCACCGTCCCCGTCCCCTCGCCTCCGATCACCACCACCCAGGGCACCACTGCATCACCGCCTTCTATAGAAGCTAGAATCCAGCGAGCCGCCGCCACCTGCTCCAGCTCCAGTGTCTGCCGCTGCCACCCTACCCCGTCTCCAGCCGCCGTCTCCAACCTCTAGGTATGCTTTTCTTCATTTATTTCATTTTTATTCTGTTTGATTTATTAAATTATTTTAATTTAATTAGTGGTTAATTAAAATTTAATTAATAATTTAGTGTTGAATTATTGAATTTATTGGGTAATTATATAATTAGAATTTAATTTAGGAGTTAATTTATAATTAGGATTTAAAGGTCGTCTAGGTTTGATTAGGTATAATTAAATTTAATTAAGGGTTATTAACCTAATTAGGATTCAATTAAGGATTAGTTAGGATTTAATTAAGAATTTAGGGTTGAATTGTTGAATTTAGAGGACAGTTACATAATTAGAGTTTAATTTAAAAATTAATTTGTAATTAGGATTTTGATGTCGTCTAGAGTTCTATTATGTATAATTGAATTCAATTAGGGGTTAATGACCTAATTAGAATTCAATTAGGATTTAATTAATAATTTAGGATTCAATTATTGATTTCAGGGTAATTATATAATTAGAGTTTAATTTACGGATTAATTTATAATTAGAGGTTAATTTATAAGTAGGGTTTAGTTATGGTTTGGAGGTCGTCGAGTGTTCGAGATTAGATATAATTGATATTAATTAGGGATTTTAATTATGTAGTTTCGATTAAAATAAGGGTTATTTATGTAAGTATGATTGAATTAGGGGTTGATTGTGTAATCAGGATTCATTTAGGGGTTAATTACCTATTTAATGTTAAGTTAATGGTTAGTTATTCAAATGGGGGTTATTTATGTAATTATGATTAAATTGTTTTTTGTTTATAAATTATTGTGGTTTAAAATGTACGTGGTGGTGGTTTTGAAATGTCGTGGTGATTTGTACATGAATGTTGTGTTTAATATATATGTTATAATTGTTTGGTGTTGTGATTATTTGGTATGTACGTCGGTGATGACGTGGTGTACGATGCCGGTCGTGAGGTTTCGTCCCTCGAATAACTTTTTTTTTAATAAATATGATGGTGGTTTTAAAAATTTTTAGAATGTGCGTGTTGAGAGTTTTGAAATGCCGTTGTGATCGGAAAGTAAATGTTATATTTAATTAATATATATTTAATGATTTGTGAAAAATATATACATGTTGTGATTGGTTGCTGTATATGTCGGTGATGACGTGTTGTACGGCGCCGGCCGGGAGATTTCGTCCCTCCAATAATGGATTTTAATTTATTTTTTTTAAATGTGATGGTGGTTTTAAAAAGTTTTAAAACATGCGTGATTAGGGTTTTGAAATGCCATGGTGATCGGCAAGTGAATGTTTTGTTTAATTAGTATATATGTTATGATCTGTGAATAATATACACATTTTGTATACGTCGGTGATGACCTGGTGTACGACATACATGAGGTTTTGTCCTTCCAATAACAGATCGATTATATTTTTTCTTTCTACACTCAAACACTTTACCTTAAACTCGTTTGAGATATAATATCAAATAGAGAGTTGATATTAGTTTCTGAATTGTCCACTTATTTATACAGTTTGAGAATGTGATTATCTTAGTATGTATATTGTGGACTTTTAAATTCTAATTTCTATATCTCCGTTGTTCTCGGTGCACTGCAATATATGTGTGAAATATTCAGGTTCTCAAAATGAATAGTTTTATTACTAAGTATCACATTCTTGAATGGGATAGGACCCTTACCAGATATTCAATCTTTTTCTATAAGCACCCTCATGTTGCTCACTTATCTATAATTCAATCATCTATATTATTAATCATAATTAAGATATCATACGATGATCTTTAACCGTACTTGGATGTACAAACAAAGGGTGGAAGGTTATTACCTGTCCAACGCGTTCGTGGAAGGGGTGGAGAGTTTCATACAAGTTGCACTCACCTATCATGTAATGAACGATGGGAAAAAATTAAAATATCCGTGTAGTCATACTAAATGCAATAATTGAAATTACCACGATGTAAACGAGATTAAATTTCATCTTGTTATAAATTTCGTACCAAATTACTACATTAGGAGCAGATCCAGGCAAATGAGCGAGCACATCAAGAGCAGTTTCAGGCGATAAGCGAGGCGCATGCGCGCGAACGACTCGAGATGTAAGCGACTCTCTGTCAACATGTGATGGAGGAAGTCACCGCAGAGATGAGAGGGCAACCTCGGCAGCCTCCCTCTGATACTTCACCTGATCCTCCAGAGTAGTAGTATTAGATTAAGGAACATTTTCAAAATATTTATGTTTGGTATTTGATATAAATCATATGCATTTTAGGATGTTAAAATTATGTTTCATATTTAATTTTAAATTTTTAGACAGCTGTAAATTACATTTTATATTTGATTATTGAATTGTGACACATGTAAAGGAAAAAAAATAATACAAAATAATGACGGCTCAAAGCTCGTCAGCAAAGTTCTGAAAATGCTGATGGGCCAAACACGTCAGCAAAATTTTGAGAATACTGATGATTTTAAACCGTTGACATTTGCCGACATCATATATAACCGTAATCAAATACAAACGGGTTTCGAATGGCGGCCAAAGACTTCCCGAAAGATAATACCCATAAGTGTAGCATCGGTAAATATTGTCGAAGCCAAAATTATTAACGGCTACTACTCATCAACAAACCTCTCAGTAAAAAGAAATATTGATGAGTTTCCTGACGTTTACACACGTTTCTTGTACCGAAATGTATGCATTTATGTTGGTTATAAACCTCTGACATGATTCCAGCCTAGTATATTTTTTCTCCTCGAACATAAATGTATCTCAACCAATTATTATTTCGTTATATTCCAAAAATTCATAGAATTTTGTTATTAATTGAGGGCTATAAGGAAATGAACTGTTAGCTATTTTCCCATCATTTTTTTTTCCAAACAATAGTATTTTATTGAACTCAAAAACTAGAATTACAACCATCGCTAACTGATAATAAAATCCTCCTTACACAAACAACAAAGGCAAATGAGTCAAATGCGCACAGGGCACAATTAAGCACCTCCTACAAGAGGGAGACTTTATCGTCCCAAGGAATTCAAGGAACCCTAGGGACACTAACACAAACTGACTCGAAAACAAAATCGGGAACGAGCTGAACTGCACTACAAGACGGACAAGGTGGTCTCACCATTCTTGACCCGTCATTCATCTAATCAATCAATACAGCAATAAGCTGAGAATCAACTTATTTCTTGATCACGCCAATTGTAGTGAGGGCAAGATAAGCAATCACCCTATATCCCACGATCATCAACGCCAACGCAACCACACAAACGCCTTGCCCGTGTAGGCCGACAGCCTTCACCGAAGGAAACTCCTCAACCAAGCAAATCCCATCACTAGCACACGGATACGTCTCGCCGGGCCCATACTGCGACCCCAGTAAAAGCTTAAACGTGTACTGATTGATCGATACATACTTTATCCAGCCTATGAATGCCGGCATTTTCTGCACGAAAAAACCGCTCGCCAGCTGGAAAATCAAAACGATCGCCGACCCCAACGCATTGGCCGATTTCGCGTCCATGAGGACAGCCCCAATAGCGAGACCCAGCCCCTGGGCGCACAGGACGCCGAGTAGGATGACGAGTAGGCCCAATAGGAATGGGTTGGGCATGGGCTTTAGACCCCCCATCCAGTAGATGATTGTGTAGTAGATTGTTGGGAGGACTAGGACCATCGGCAGGTCGCCCAGGGTTAGAGCCATGAAGAACGATGATAATCGATACGTGCCGGACGATCGTTCTTTCTCAAGCACCGCACGTTCTTGTGGGAAAGTGAATACAGCTTCGAATACGGGATAAAAGCCCCAGAAACAGGATGTGAAGTATAGAAGCCCAACCTGCATTTGCATTTGCATTTACATTTGATTTGTCAATCTCAGGGGTATGTTGGTAATTTCGGATATTTTAATGCACCCCTTCACTTGCATCTTATCAAACAGTACACCGAAAGTATTTAATGAACACGGTATATATAATCTATTTTTCTAATGCATATAATGAATGATATACTAGTAATTAAGTAGTACAAGATTTTACCTGGTCTTGTAGGTTGGTGATATCAGATTGCCACCATAGCAGACCAGATAGGACAGCCAGAATCAGGACTTGCATAATCTTAATGCCGGTGAAGGTTTCGTGCTTTCTCTCTCTTAATCCTCGTCTGAACAACACCCAAAATTGTGACCACCAAGTATTCGGCCATCTGTTAAATTGCTTCTGATCATCTATTATGTCATCGCACTGATTATCGACCACAACGCCTAACTTCACACACACCGGGAGTTGAGTCTTATAAGCTGTCACCAAATATTGCTTAATGGCGGTTTGATCTTCCTCGAAATCGGTCGTCGAAACTCCTAAACAAGAATTACGAATAGACTACCCATGAGATTTAGCCTATAATAATAACAACAACAAAAGAATCCAGTAATGAATTCAAATAAAATCACATGCCGTTAGCAAGATCCAACAAGAAATCAGCAGGATTCATAGCAACCGACGGAGCGAACCCGAGGCTCGAAAAATAAGCCAACGCGGACGAGCACTCCCCGAAATACAAAGGATTACCCTCGGACAACAAAAGAACCTTATGGAACATGTAAAACAGCCTGCTCGAAGGCTGATGTATCGTCATTATGACCGTTCTGCCCCCGTTAGCCAGCTCCAACAGCGTCGACACGATCCTCTGAGCCGTGGTCGAGTCGAGCCCGGACGTGGGCTCGTCGAGAAACAACAAACTCGGGTTTATCAACATTTCTTGCCCGATGCTCACCCTTCTCCTCTCGCCCCCCGAGACGCCCCTCAGGAGGGTCCCACCTATGATGCTGTCCCTGCACCTAGACAATCCTAGCTGGCCTATCACGGCTTCGGCGTGTTGTACCTTCTGGTCCTTGGTGAGGGTGCGCGGCAAGCGGAGGAGCGCGGTGTAGACAAGCGTTTCTTGCACGGTGAGGTGGGGGTGGAGGACGTCGTCCTGCGTGACGAAGCCCGTGTTGCGTTTGATGGCGTTGGAGAAGGGCTTGCCGTTGTAGGTTATGGTGCCGGATAGGTGGCCCCCGCCTAGCCGGCCACCGAGGGCGGTTAGGAGGGTTGTCTTGCCGCTGCCGGACGGGCCGAGCATGGCTAGCATCTCGCCCGGCCCGACCAGGCCCGTGACGCCCTTCAAGATTGATTTCTCCTCTGGATTTGTATTTCTTCTTTTGCTGAAATATCCGTCTTGTTCGATTTTTGCGTTGTATGCAACATTATCGAACTGCAATGCATTAATTTTGTTGATTAGATGTGTTGATTATCAAATTAATTGGGTTGAACGTTAATAGTTAATAATAACAATCAATTATCTTTATAATCTATGTAGAGACATACATTTTATATTTATATGGAGTACATACTTACTTATGCATGCATGCATGAGTAAAAATAAAATATTGAAGTGACGGAGATAAATTACTAGCGGCTAATTAATCAAATCAAATATAATGCTCCTTATTCCATATTAACTCGCACCTTCAATATGACTGGACTATTGGCATTCTTGAAGAAGGACTGGGTTCCATCGCCGACTGCCACCGGAGTTCCCGCCGCCTCAACGTCAAACATCTCCGCCATTTTCTCCTCTGCCACTAAATTTACTGTAAGAAATAATTAGTCCGTCCTTGCATAGTCTCGTAATTTACAAAAACAAAATAATATTAATAAAACCCGCACGCAGGCACTTACAAGACTGACTGAGTGACTGAATAATGATTTATTGTGAGAGACTGTTTTCCCAAATTATAGGATGATGATTTATAGTTGTGATTTCTCGGGTCTTTTTAGGATGCCATATCTTTATGCTGTTTTTTTGTTGTTGATTTTGTGGGGATTGACGGACCACAAATTACTACGGCTTCAAATCAAACGCATGTGGGTTTAATTTAAAAATATGATTAGAGGACTTTTTCCGGTTTATTAAATAATTAATATAAGTTAAATTATAAATTGATAAAATAAGCTAACTTTAAAAAAAATTAAAAAATTGGGTCAGGACGCAAGTGACAAATGTGACAAATGTTCCGTCCATTAAAATTAAATAAAAAAATCGGGATGCTAGTGACAAACGCGTCTCGAGCGTTTTATAATTGAAAAAAAAAAGTTTCGGGGCCGAAACGTCCCATGTGAGTTGTTAAAAAAAAAAAAAAATCGAGCGCGGGACGCTAATGTTAAACGCGTCCCGACCCATTTTGCAAAAAAAAAAATTAAAAAAATATATCTCTTTATAAACCATAACCCTAAACATCCAACACACACAAAACACACCAGGAACATATTTCTCCCTTCCTCCTCCCAACAAGCAGCGGCCTCAGATTCTTCAAGCAGCTCCGAGCTCACAAGTTAATTTCTTAATCCAAATTTTAATTTATTTCAAAAAATTAGCTATTTTATGAATTTTAATTAATTTCACTTACATTTAATTGATTGTTGTTAGATGAAAGAATTATTCATTTGTTGTGAATTTGAGTTTAGTTGTTAATTTTTTTTGTATATATTGAATTTATATGTTTGTGAGTTTTAGTTGTGAATATTTATGAAATTTTATTTGATTTGTTTGTGAGAAAAATGTTAATTATGTAAAAATTTTAAATTTATTTGTTTTGTATTTAGTTTTTAATTATTTATAAAAATTAATTTTATTTGCTTGTGATGAAATTATTAATTATGTGAATATTTGAATTTATTTATTTTGTGAGAAATTCATAATTATGTAAAAATTTAAATTTATATGAAATGATTAATTATGTGAATATTTGAGTTTATTTATTTTGTGAGACATTTTTAATTATGTGAAGATTTGAACTTATTCGCTTCTTGTTTAGTTGTTAATTATTTATTAAAATTGATTTTATTTGATTATGAGGAAATTGTTAATTTTGTGAAAATATTAATTTATTCGTTTTGTGTTTAGTTGTTAATTATTTACGAATGTTGAATTTATTTATTTTTGAAAACATTTCTAATTACGTGAATATTTAAAACTATTTAATTTGTAGAAATTATTAGTTTTGTAAAAATATTAATTTATTCATTTCGTGTTTAGTTGTTAATTATTTACGAATATTGAGTTTATTTATTTGAGAAGATTTCTAATTACGTGAATATTTGAGATTATTTATGTTGTGAGAAAATTGTTAGTTATGTAAACATTTGGGGAGAATCATGTAGATATTCTGAATCCATTAATCATTGAATCACCTGAATGAAGATGGTGTCTCCGCGCTAGTTTTCGTAAACGAAAGGGTGTTTGGGAAATCACAAAAATGGGTTCTGCGCACGGATGTTTTACAAATTTTACACATCGTGATCTCCCCAATTTGTGTAAAAATATGATTGATAGGCTCATTACCACTCACGTCGAGCAAGATCTAATATATGGCGCTTCGCATGTCCAGATGGATGTCAAACAAGAATATGGTTATGAAGTGTCATATCACAAGGCATGGCAAGGTTTGCGACGAGCTCGTGAAAATGTGTACGGGTCATGGGATCAGTCGGTCCAACACTTACCAAAAATACATAGAGGCCTTGCAGACGTACAACCCAAGGATAGTGGTCCAGTGGCTACACAAATCTTCTAGAATACCCGGTGCGCATATTTTAAGATTTGTATTTGGGCATTTCGATCATGTATCGAGACTTTTAGACATTGTCTCAAGGTGATCAGTGTTAATGGAACCCTTTTAGTTCGAAAGTACAAGCACACGTTGTTGATGGCATGTGGAATTGACGCAAATCAACAAGTCTTGCCACTAGCTTATGCAGTTGTTGATTCAGAGAGTTATAACTCGTGTCATTGGTTCCTTCACATGGTTGCAAAATATATTGTTCGCGATATAAAAGGAGTTTCTCTTATATCTGATCGACATGTCGGACTACTTAGTGCACTACAACAAGTTCCGGCATTCTCTTATAATATTTTTTATATATGACATGTCTCTTTAAAATTCAATACGCATTCCAAGTCTGTGAAATTGAAGGATATGTGTTTCAAAGCTGGAGTAGAACCCAGAGTTACAGTCTTCCATAAGATAATGGAGCAGATTAAAGCCATTGATCCAGATGCATTTGCATACTTGGATGACATTGATAAGAGCAAGTGGACATTGTCCCACAACGGCGGCAAATGGTGTGGCATCCTGACGACCAAAATGTCTGAGTTCATCAATGGAGTGATAAAATATGTTAGAGGATCCCAATAATTACTCTCGTCCGAGTAACATTTGCACAAAGTACACAAAGTTTTTATAATCACTTGGCCGGTGCGACAAGAGTCAATAACATGCAACAATTTTAGCCTAATAAGATATATGAAATATTCAGGTCGAGACAGCATGTCGGGACATCTTACCACGTTACGGGATATAATTGGGCGGCACAATCGGTCGAAGTTTCTTCACGGGTCGATGGAGCAGTTCGTGCTCGAAACTTTCGAGTGTCCTTTTCAAGCGCAGAATGCTCTTGTGGTAGATGGCTGAGTAGTGATGTTCTGTGCTCTCATGCAATTAAGGGGTGCATCGATTTCAGAGTGAATCCTCGAGTTTACGTCCAAGATTACTATAGCACTATTGGGTACCTACGTACATACTCTCTTGGGGCTTTTGAACCATTGCCCGACGCGGAGGACTGGAATGAACCAAGTGTTGAATTGGTTCATGATCTAGACACTAGGAGGCAACGAACCATTGGATGACTAAGGGGTAGTAGGATCCCCAACGTAATGGACCAACCACAAGTACGCGCAAGACAATAACACCATGCTCTAGATGTGGCTAGCACATCACAAGGCGTTGGACGTTCTAGTTCCAGACAATGATGTTAGATAAGGCTATAATCTTTCCATGAGTCCGATATTGTAATTATCTAGAACTATTTGATGTTGTAATTCACATTTATATGTGCATTAATAATTGTTGTTGTATGAATTTCTTAAGTAATATTCATCTTCATGTTGTAGTTCGATTTATCTTTCTGTTGACTGACATTTGACACTACTTGATGTTGTAATTCGCATTACTCTCTGAATTAATAATTTTTGTTGTATGAATTCCTTAAGTAATATTTAATTGTTGTATGAATTTATTCATTCCTGTAACTTTTCATTTGATATTGATTTTGATCGTTTATATATATTTACCTTGCAGATGGAATCACCGCTATTGACCCAGCAGCATTTACATAGATCGAGCAATGTTGCACGTGGTCAGATTGATGGGGTTCTCATGGTGAAGCGTGCATTTTTTAATATTTTCTGGGATTTTGGTGACCATAATAATTGTCTGCATCCTCGAGTTATGTCAGTGCTACATCATTGGGGGTTTTACAGGTTCGCACGTTATGGAGCAATTAGTAGGCTAGACAACCATTTAGCCACGACATTGGTTGAGAGATGGCGCCGCGAGATGCACACGTTTCATCTGCTCGTAGGAGAGGCGACGATCACTCTACAGGATGTGGCTATTATTTGGGGTCTTCAGATTGAAGGTGCCCCGATGATAGCCGATGATATGCAGTGTACCAGACAGTATTAGGCTGATTATCTTATGCATTGCATAGGCCTGCAGGTGGATTATGACGAGGAGATGAAAGGTGAGACTCATCTAAAACTCTTGACATTGAGTGAGCATCTCAGAATCCACCACCGAGATGATCACACGCCGTAGGGCAAGGTCGTGAAGTACGCTCGTGGGATTGCACTTTTACTACTAGGTTCGTTGTTGTTGCCCGGTACAACAAACAACTATGTTTCTATATTATACCTACGTAATTTCAAGGATGATGACACAGCATTAGGTATTAGCTGGGGCAGTACTGTGCTTGCATATCTGTATCGTGAGTTGTGTTTGGCTGTGAACCCAGAGAGGAAGACGATTAGTGGTCCGATGGATTTGTTGCAGATTTGGGAGTGGTCCCGAATTTCACTTGTTAAACCACAGTCCACAGGCCTTTGTCTCAATCCTCATCAGACCATTTACATTGCAGCAGAAGACGTCAGGTTACTCGTACCACCATATGGGGTTAGGTGTAATTTTTAACTATAATACTAGCTACACATCTATTAATAATCATTTCATTTTAATAACTTCACTTCAATGTTCACGCAGATAGATTGCAGCACATAATCATACACGGACCGCTAGAAATACGTTACAAGTATTTTGGGAGTCACTTGATCGGTTGCATGAGTTAGAGGTAGAGCACTGAATAAATTTTACTTATATTTAATAGGGCAAAAATCGATAATGATTATTGAAATGTGTAGTGGACATGGGAACCCTATGATTTGAGTGCACCTGAAATATCTGTACTGGGGGGAAGATGTTTGAGTGAAAATTGGCTGAGCGAGTGTCGACTCATATGCTGGTCAATTGTCGAGGTCCAGTTTCCCAATCGAGTGACCCGATAATTCATTATACATCAGAGCATACCAGATACCAGCGTAGTTGATGTGGAGGCATTGCATAGTGTCTCTCGAGCACATGAGCATTACATTCAGTGGACTGTACGTCATAGTGGTTGGATTCGTCCATGGGAGACAAGAGTCCGTGAGGTTAGAAGGCACTCTAGTTTCGGGTACAGTGAGCGGATATCTCAGATGGTATCGACAGAATACACATCGTTTCATCTCTCGTCTGGAGAGACATGCAGAGAGAGGATACCAACCATCGGATGTCAGCGTTCATGAGGCCATTGTAATTAATCTTAATCACTTTCTCCTCACTCAATGCAGAGGGAGGATACCAACCATCGGATGTCGGCATTTCCACATTTTTTATGCATTTCCTCTCTTAGAAATGACATTTAAGTTAGAATGACAAATCGTGACTATTGATACTTAAGACAGACGTTTATAGGAACAACTCTTTTGTCCTTCCTACAAGACTCAATTCTTGTTGTGATAGTGATTAAATATGAATTAAATATTTTAAGCATTTAAATAAATTTATTAATAATAAAACTTAGTAGCGTTGGGATTCTACAGGAGTACTAGTGGCGATTAGATCCTTTCGTTTCTTTTATTTCTTTTCACAAGAATTTTAGAGTGATGAAAGTTTTTGATGAGATAATGATTGAATAATTTCTGTGTTTTTTAGTAGATTGGATATAAAGTTATTTGGTAAGGAAAAAAAAATGGACTCACAAAAAATTTTGTGTGGTGAAAAGTTAATGTCAATGAAGAGAGAGAAAAAAAAGAAAAAGAAATGGAGGTGTTGTAATTAATTGTAATAATTATATATTATGTGAATGACCTTCCTACCCCTTAACCCTAATCGTGTACCCATAAAAGGGACTCTAGTCCTCATAATAAAACACATTTTGATCACCCTCTTCTCTCATTTCTCTCACTCTCTTCTCTCTTTCCCTAGTTTCACAACACATTATCAGCACGAATCTCTACCCAATTGAGATTGATCGAAAAATAATAGCTTTCAATACCAAACCTTCATAAATCAAAATAATAGAAAGTTTTATGCGCGATAACTCTCTGCGCAGAAAGTTTTCAAAACCGTTTCATGAAATTTTAACCATTGGATCACTTTCAGTTCTTTATATTGTATTCAAGACTTATCAAATTGAGTTCTGAACGGTAGAGATCTTATTTTGATTTCTATGGTGCTCAACAATGAAGTTTGAACAAAATATCTTTTATTCATGATCGTTGGTGCAGATATTTTTTTTGAAAAACGGTTTCACACAATCTAATAGTTGGATCAAGTTGATGTTTTATAAATTGTTTAAGACATATAAAGGTTTATTTTGAATGGTAGAGATCAGTTTCATATATCTCTATCATTATCAAAAGATCACAGATGTAAAGTTATTTCCTTAAGAAATACTATGAGAAACCGATTTCTTCCACCGTCGATATATTCTTGTAATTTGTGAAGAAATACAACCATATTTAAATATATTATATTTGGATATTATGTATTCTTGAAAAATACAATAAGATATACAATTGCTCTTGAATAAGCAATTTTTTTTATTTGATTATTGTTTTACCATTTTATTTTCCTATCATGCGTTATAATTATATCATTTCAAGTTATTTTTCCTGAAGTAGAACAAATAAGTATATTATTTCGAAAGAACATACGTAAGTATTCTTATTACATGTGATAATTCAATCTTCCTAAAGAATATATTTTTTTTTTAAAAATCTATATTATATCATTGTGATCTTGAAGTATCGCATGTTATGATATATGATACTTATTCCTGAAGAAATTTTAATATTTATGTCTTGTTGACATCATAGTTCCAGATCAATATTCTTCTTCATGAGATTACCTTTATTTTTTCTTTCGGGCAATTGATGAAGGAGAGCTTGTCCACAATTTCATCAAGAAAATCTGAGAATCTAGCCACCGGCACATATTTCTCATGAGTAGACTATCCAATTAAGGTACATAGTTTCTCTTTTGATATAGATGTTAATCCAAATTTATGTGTTTCAATTGTGAATATTTGTTCTTATTCTTAAAGAGTTTTTAATGAATTATATTTTTATTTAAAAAAAAAGACGGATACAATTAGACGAGTCTCTTAATACTTTATCATGTATTTACATTCATGACATTAGAAGTTTTATCCTGTTGAATTGATAATCACGGGCAAGCATGAAGTATAATCTATGTATTTTATGCATTTTTATTTTGAGACTTGAAATTTTTACCCCCCCCTATTTTTCTTGGAATACATTGCATAGTTGTTAATGTGCATTATGTGGTAATTAGAATACTTCTCGTGATGTGATCTTGGTTAAGAGGAGATGCATCCCAAATATTATAGTTAATATGATTCTAATGGGGTCTACTTATTAATATGAATTTAGAGTATTCATTTGGTTCAATTTTTGTTATTGTCAATTAGTTCAATGACACAATTTTATATGTAAGCATCATAGATTTGAAATAACAAGTTGTGTTTTCCTTTTCTTGATAAAATAATCATGTATATTTGCACACAGTACGAAATTTATTTTCAACTCATATTTATCGTATTATTTTTGCGAATTACGATTTCACAATTCTTAATAGTCTTGAAGATTATTAAAATATAAATCATGGTTTCTGAAGAAATGTGATGGTATATTGTAATCTCTCAGTTGAGTATGATATGTTCATGAATAACATTATAAGATATATATATACATATCTTTCTGATGAAATATAATATATAGTATTTCAGAAGAATATTAACAATGCTCTTGAAGAAACATTTTTATTATATATTTTATTTAATTATTAAAGCATTATTTACTTGTCGTTGTTATATTATTTACATTATAATTAAGTTGTTGTTCTTAAAGTAGCACAACTAATAATAATATTTCTTACAAATATTATATGCCCCGGGAAATTATTTATTTATTTGTCAATTTCATATCCCTGAAGAATATTGTTATAATGCTCCTCAAGTAGTGGAATATTTATATGTGTCAAATATTCAATTGAATACTTCTTACTTTTGAAAAATGACACTTTGTCGTATGCAATATTAAAAACCAAGTATACTCACCAAGGAGTAACACATATCAAATCAATCATTACTACTTGATAATGCCCCAAAGAGCATATTTCTCGTACAATTGATATTATTTAGAATATTGTTTTAATCAGATGAGTAGAGTGGTTAGAAAGTAAAATAAATCTCAATACACACACACACACACATATATATATATAGGATTAGGTTCAATGAGAACCCCATCATTATATGTGAACCTAGGGACTCATTTTGGCCTTAGATCTAATCATGTGTGTGGCCAAGATTTTTTCTATTTTTTTAATTTTATTAAATCAATAATATGGTATGTAAGGGATATTTATGTCTTTTTATCTAAAGTCTTCTAACCTAATGCAGTCCCCAAATCACCCGTGAGAATTCAGAAATCCCTAAACCACCGCAGCCCCCCTTTTTCTTCTTCCTTTCTTCTTCAACGCAAGAAATCTACGAATCGGGAAATTGGGAATCGGCGCGGTGAAAGGACAAGGCGGTAACCCTTGCGGCAGTGGTTCAAATCAATGGCGGCTCCTGCGAGAGCAGCGACAAAAAATGGGTGGCTAGAGGCGAAAACGGCTGGGCTCGCTTCCGGTCGGGCGGAGGTTTGGCTCAGCGACGGTGCCCTATGTCAACCCTCCGTTGCCCACTCGTGGCCCGAAGTCCAGGCCTGAACGCCATCACCACCTCCGTCAACCTCCGTTGCGAGTCATCATCGACGGAGGAGAAGGCTTCACCGTTTGGACGCGAGCATTGCCGCTGGCCGCCCATTTTCGC
>BMAC01000007.1:544128-578708 GCA_014905375.1 Phtheirospermum japonicum | reverse complement strand
TATTATTGGAGCCTAATTCAAATTAAACTGGTGATAATTTAATGGCTAATTTTGTTGGGAACATGTAGCATTAAAAATAAATAGAAGAATTTTCATACTATTCACAAATTAATAAACTAGGATGGTCATACCAGTCATGCCAAATCATGATAATATTAATTTCAGGTTCAAAATAAAAAGGTTTATATTTTATTACGGGGTGAGATCTTTTGGGTCCATTCACCCTCCATGTTAACTTTTAGATATTTGGATCCACTACAAGATTGCATGTGTTATTATCTCATAACCAAAAGTTTATGAGAATATTTACTCTATTGGCTATGAGAGCAAAGTATCGTATGTATCTAATAAATACACTTATCATTTGCTAGTAAATTTATTTACCAAAATTATTGATGATTTATATTTTGTTGACTATGGTTGGCAAAAGTAATTCATATGCCTCATGATATTTGTTATATCATTTGATAAATGAGAACAATTTTTGTAATTATGTGAAATGAATATTTCATTAACTGCATTAGATATGCCAAATATGAAAATATATGTGAAGCCCCTGTGTATGGCTTATAGTCAGAAGCCTCCATCAAAAGTTAAACAAGTGTGATATTTGTAATCGCCCCACCACATGTCAAAATGGATAGCGATTACTGAGAACAGATCAAATAATGATACATTTTTCTCAATATTTCTTAGTCATTGTATAATAAATAATATTCTCAGCATTAGGGGGGAGGATATGCTTATGTCATGGTAACAAAAAAAATATGCAATACATAAATATAATCCTCACAAAGTTTAAAGCAAAACTGAAGTTTGTAGCAAAAGTTTGCATATTAGATTATTGACTATAAGGTTATCAATTGTTATCAAGTTTAAAGGCTAAAACTTGAAAGTTATATAAAATCCTATAAGAGGGTTAAGATGGCATGCCTAAAGCATGGTAGCGATTGATACAAATATTTATCCTTTATATGAGCAATTTTTTGTGATGGTCTTCTTATTAAACATTATACTCCAGTAGAGTAAACTGACATAAGAAATTATAAACCCTTGAAAACGTTCAGGTACCTGATGATAATTTCAGAACAAAGAGATCTCGATAAGTTATGTCTATATAATTGGATCAAATAGAATCAATAAGAAAATTAGTCGACTATATTTATACTCATGAGCTCAATGATAGCGAGGATGGTAATTTTGAATTAATTAAGAATTATTGACACAATTGTTTGGCCAAGATTGAATATCAATCTATTGCTATATGTTTGACTTGAAGTTCATTCATATGAAATATTTTGTCAATAATATATAAATAAAGAATTATGCTACAAGAGCATTCTTTTATGTGGTGGATGATATTGAAACTTGAAATTTCATTCAACCGACAATGTAGAACAATATCATGAATGAAATGAAATCCTAGAAGGATTTTGATATGCTTGAAGCATATTTGTAACATTGTCATTAATATGATGAGATATGCATTGCACTCTTTTTCCCTTAATTGAGGTTTTGTCGGATTTTCCCAGTAAAATTTTTGACTAGGCCCATTCTTTGCATAATATTATATTTCAAAGTTTGAAGATAGACAAATGATAAACTCGAGAACTAGTACCAATTGAAGTCATGGGGAGTAGATGTACTCTTTAGCCTTCGATCAGTTTTTTGTCCAACAGGGTTTTTCTGGCAATGTTTTAATGAGACAGCAATACTATAAGTGTGAAAAAAAATATTTCGTATATGACACAACTCATATGTGATTAAATAAAAGGTGACAATATAAGATATATATCTCTCGAACTTCTACACACAAGATTTCCTAAAGAATGGCAATATCAATATCCAGCAAATTCGCTCATATGACAATTTGGCGGACTCACGAGAACATTGCCAACATCATTATTTAGAAGATTGGTACACAAAATTGGCATGAATCGACTTAAAATCTTGATTTTCAGGGAGGGTTATACACTTTTTCCTTTGACCAGCCCATTGGACTTTTCCAGGTAAAGTTTTAACGAGACAATATTTTTAAGGTCATTTAAAGAGAAAATTGTAATTAATTAATTATAATAATTATATATTATGTGAATGATCTTCCTACCTTCAAACGCTAATCTTATACATGTAAAAGAGATTTTAATTCTTATAATAAAGATCACTCCCTTCCCTTCTTTTTCTCTCTCTTTTCTCTCTCTCTAGTTTCACGGGAGGAGGAAAATTATTTAGGATAAAGTTTTGATTTGAATTTGTTAGTAAAAGACATCCTGGTTCATAACCACTCACTTTTTTGATGCATTTTTTATTCTTTACTCAGCGAATTTGTTTTTCCGCCCGCCACATTAGAATTTTGACATCTTTCTTTCCCCCTTTTTCCTTTGATTCTTTTTGTTCAATTAATCTTGTCAGCTTCCTTTTTCCAACATTATTTCCCCCCCCTTTTCCCACATTGTTTGTTTCTTTTTGTTCAATTTTCAATCTATTTATTTTTTAATCTTGTCAGCTTCTGTCTTCCATATAGTTTGTTCAATTTTCGATTTCTTTTTTAACAAATTCCATCGTAAGACATGAGACTCCTACTCATTACATTTTGTCTTCCATATAGTAGAATAGTAATACTCGGACCATCATGCTACAGGTTAGTTATGTTGTCTGATACATTTTGTTTGCATTTTGACGTCAAATTCCCCGACTTTTATGTGATAATATTAATATCTACAGCTATTTAAAAAAAATAAACTTTGAGAAATTCACTACATTGTATTAATTAATAAAAAATATTCGTCAATTTTATACAAAGATTTATTATTTTAAATACAAAAATTCGCAGTATTAACATTTATTTATCAATACACATAATTATTTAAAAACTTATTCCAGTGTATGTAATAAATTTGCCCTAATTTAGTGTTAAATATACACACACAGAACTATATATATATATATTTATGTAAGAAGAGATTAAGTTATTGTTTAATATGATTTGAAAAAGAAAAACATTCAACAAAATAAATCTAATAAAATCAAACCACAAGAACAATTTCGAAAACAAATTTGTAAGTCGCACTTATGTTGCTCGTTTTATTTTCTTAATGAGAAATATGGAATTACCTATATTACATTATTGTCTTTTCCACTAATTAAGAAGTTTTAAAATAAAAATGCAATTCATTAATTAATTCTTTCTAAAGCATCAATTGTCGTGTCGAAAAAACACTTATAAGATAACTGAAAATTGTATTTACCTTTATTAGTTAATAAAAGTTTGTAACATTTTTCATAATTAAAACTTACTGCTCTCTTATACTCAAATCTTTTTTTTCTTAACATATTGATATTGAGTTGGTATATTGGTTTACTCAATATCAACGTGCAAGCACATGCTCTACCTAACTTTTAAGGACCCAAATAATTTGCACCGCTTCAAAAACAAGTGCCACCATTTCACTCAAACACGACGTCAAAATAATGTAATAAGATTGGATAATGTTTGGTTCACTTTAAACCTATTGAATAGTTTTGTTTATGTATTCTTGTGGGCCTAAAGTTTCTTGCTTAATTTATTATTAATTTACACGCCTTAACCAAATAAGATTTATTATTTTAGGAAATTCCATTCTCTACAATGAATATTTTATTATTAAATATATTATGCTCATATATGTATTATATACTAATTTAATATATGTGCGTTGTACGTATTTTAAGAAATGAATTTTGATAAATATTTATTTATTGATATAAATGATGTTCTTATCATCACACAAAATAATTTTCAATTATTTTTTACTTTATAATTCTCAATATTTCAAATAAAGTTAACCCATAAGTTATACATAAATTATAAAATGACACTTTTAAAAAAATCTTGATAGTTCTAGAATAAAAACAAGTAGAGAGACCGGTAATTCAAAAATGATATAAATGTCTCAACTTGTATCATAACATCAGGGCCGGCCTGACTTCCGAGGGTTATAGGCGACATTATAATTGGTGGCTCAATTTGAGTTTAATTTTTAAAAAAAAATTAGCACTTGAACTCAAACATCAATGTTCTCATATTTTTGAAGCAAAAAATGTGACTCATCACATTTCTGAAAAAAAAATGATTGGAGTTTATAACAAATGATAAGATTATTTAACTGTTTATACATCTAACTAAAAAAAGATCACATAATATAATCCTATAGTGTTAACTGCTTATTTTCATTATTTATGAACATCAAAATTGATTAGAATGATTTAAAAAGATAATTTACAAAAAAATTTGAAAAGACTAAGATGAAAAATATTGTGAAAGTGAATAAAAAAACATGAATAATCATTTTCAAAAGATGAAAGTGCATAAATAATCGGGATTTCAACTTTTACGGAAGAAGATGAAAAAAAATAAATTTTCACTTTTTAATATTTTGAATCATCATTTTCTTCATATATATATATATATATATATATATATATATAATTTTATTTTTGAATTTGGGGCCCTCAAGATTGGGGCCCTAGGCAAAGGCCCTCTATGCCTATACTCAGGGCCGGGCCTGCGTAACATACGAGTGCCCTACAAATATAAATATTTTAAAATTAAAATACTAATTATTAGTGATATTAAGTTATAATATTAATATCCAATTCGTGTTTCAAACTAATTTAATTACCATTTTATCATATCATACCAATTGCCTACTACTGAATATGAAATAAACTTGGAGTATTCCTTGTCAAATAAAATTTATTTACATGTATAGATTACACTTGTTATTAATTTGTAAGTAAGTACTAAGATTATATTAAAAAAATAAAATTATAAATTTGCATAACTTATATATATTATTTGAACCTCTAAAAATGAATTTTATTGAAATCTTTAAAAATGGTCAAATATAAACATACAAAACAAATCTAAAGAATTATATATTAGTTAAAATAAATAAAAAAATCTACAAATAAGTTATTCATAATTATTTAGAAAAAAATAAAAATTAATAAAACATAAATATTATAAAATACTATTGAAAATATATAAATTTATAACTAAATTAAAAATACTTATTCAATAATATGAAGATTGAGAAAATCATAAAAAATATAAATCATATCAAATAAATATGAAGGATTTATTAAATTAGTGGAGAAATTAAAACTTCTAAATAATTATTTAAAATATAATAAAATAAACGTGTAGTTATGAAATTGCATAAGTCAAATATAGAAATAATTTTTATTTCGAAGTTAATCATACTTGATTATATTTTTATATAATTTAAAAGTATTTTGATATTTATTTTTATAATATTTTATAATAATTATGTCATATTTTTATTTAAATATATCAGTTAATTATAATTGATTAAATATTTATTCTTCTACATTCATTTAACTTTTTTTGTGTGTGTGGCAAATCTTAAATTATTTTATAATATTTTAACGTTTATTTTCTAAGATTTTTGTTTTTCAAGTTTCTTAAATAATTATATGAACTTCAATAACAGTTTGTTATATGATTTTCTGATTTCAAGTTGTGAAGTTTTTGTTATTATTATATTATAAAATTTAATATTTTTTTTGCAAAAGTACACAATTAATTTTGTGGCCTAGAAACTGAGTTTTTTTGGAACAATTTTTTTTTATTTAGTAGTATTTTTAAATTTAATATTATTATATAATATTTCATTAATTTTCTTTTTCAGTTTATGAATAATTATTAAAATTTTAATCCTACTTTATTATATTTTTAGAGAATAATAAATTTGTAGAATAATTATTTAATTATATTTTTATATTATTTATATTAATTTATAATAATTATTAAATTTTTAAATGACTATAATATTTTCAATAACATTTTTATTATTTTTTTGCTTAAATATCTTTTTAGTAATTATATGAATTAATAAAATATTTTATTATATAATTTCTTTGATTTCAGGTTTTGAGATTTATTTAGTATTATATTATAATATTTTATTTTTATGTAAAATAATTCTCAAATAATTTTTTGGCCCGAAACCTCAAAATTTTTAATACTTTTGTTGTTGTTGTTGTTGTTGTTGTTGTTTATTATCGTTTTTATTTTTTAAATTTATGAAATAGTTATTTAGATGTTAAATTACACTTTTTTATACTCTTATCTAATTTAAAAGTATTTTTAAATTTATTTGATAGTATTTCATATCATTTTTGTTAAACATTTCATTTTTTATATTTTGAATAATAATTCATGATTAGTGTTGTTTTTAATATTTATCTAACTTAATTTATAATTTTTAAATACTATATTACAATTTATAATATTTTTAAGTTTTGTGTTTTTAAAATTGATTAATTATTTATATAAATTAAATAATTTTTTTAATTCAAGTTTTAAGATTTATTAGTATTGTATTTAAAAAATATATGTTTCACTACAAAAGTCTACAATTAATTATGTGACCCAAAATCTCTTTTTAACGCTTTTTTTAATTTTAGTTATTATATTATTTTATAATATTATTTTTCTTATTCAGATTTATGAAATAATTAATTAAAATTAATCACATTTTATTATATTTTTATTAATGTAAACTATTTTGAGATTTATTTTATAATTTTTTATAATATTTATGCTATTTCTTCATTTTTAAATATATCATGTGATTATTCACTACTAAATATTTATTTAACTTATTTTATAATTTTAATGACTTGTATTAATAATCTATAATATTCTTAAGTTTTTTATTTTTTAAATATATTAATAATCATATAAGTTTATATATTAGTTTATTATATATTTCTATGATTTCAAGTTTTGAGGTTTGTTTAATATTATATTAGAACATTTACATTTTAGTTTTTACTTTTTGTATTTTTTTTTAAATAACTAGTAATTTGGAATTTATTTTTATTTTTATGAGAAGCCTATGATAATTATTAACTTTTGTATTAAAGTTAAAAAATGAATTCATGGTCAATTACGTAATATTAAAAGAAATATGAAACTTATTTCTGATATAGATTTTTTTGTTGTTGTTGTTTATAACATATAACATCAAGACCATGTGGTGGAGTGATTGTGAGCTAGGTACTAAAAATAAAAGAATGTGAGATCAAACCAATGTCTCTCAAAAATTTGTTTATTTATTGACACATGTACCATGACACATCAGTTGTCATGTAAACTCAGTACCTGGGTGAGTAGCGACACATGTCAATGGGAGTCAACACATCAGAAACAGAGTGAGAAGAGCGCGACACGTGTCAACTTAAGCAACAGTTAGTCGACAAATAGTAAATAGTCTTCGGTGCACCCGGGTTAACCCAGTTGTGTGAAACCAATCCCACAAGCAACCCACACACTTAATATTGTATATTACACGCCTAAAATATCACTCCTATATTATTCAAATCAACATTTATATTTTGGGATAATAATTTCCATGCCTGGATAATGGCTAAATATATGAAGAAAAAATTATCAGCTACAATTCTTGTGCCTCAGTCCCAACCCCAACCACAGCAATTCACACCATAAAATTGAAATAGATTGTCGATCGGACGGAACATGGACACCTTTTGCGGATTCTGTTTTTTCCTAATAAATTGAAGAGAAGGCAGCAAGGGCTTATGATTTGACAGGGCTCAAATACTCATTTATTTTATTTAGCACCTTTATCAAATATTAAGAAACTAATGCAGTTGGAAAACTTATTGGAAAATAAACTACGTTTACAAAGAAACGAGCACAAATAGGAAATAGTAAAATAATCACTAAACTGGAAAAAGATGAAAAGAACAGAAAACGATTAAAAGTCGAGTCGAGATAGACACTCTCTCCGCAAAACGAATTTGCCTCGGTAGTACTTCTTCGGTTTTGGCAAATCATTCCCAAAGATGAAACGAATACGTCTTTGGTTTAACCGCACCGTTAGAGACCAAAGCTCCGGTGAACTGGTCGAATATGTACCGAGCTACGAAACAGGAAAATATGCAGAAAGAAATGCTTGCAGAATGTTGAGAGATCTAATGCTTTCAGGTGTTATTTCGTGTATGGAAAGTGTAGTTGGGAATGCAGGAGCCTCACCCTTTTATAGGGGATCAACCAGGGAAGGTTACAGCCTGAATTAATGTCATTAAGACATTCAAAACGTCTGGCACCTGACAGCATGAACCTGGACAGGTTCAGCGTGTAAATTCAAACGCAGCCAGGTGATTGGTCAAAGTAACGTCCATGCAAGAATAAATAACATGACGTTTGAGGAGTTACAAAATAGTTCAGGAGTCAAAACAACATGTGGCTAAAAGGTTAGACATGGTTGAACACGAACCAGGACCCCAGACGGACCATCTCAATCGGACCAGCCAATTCGGACCAATTGCCCAAGACCCAAGTCCCAAGTCCCAGGCCCAGGCCCAGAGCCCAGGACCCAGGACCGAGGTCCGAGGTCCGGGACTGGGCTCGGATCCGCTCGGCTCCGCCGAAGGCGGACTGGCGAACCCAAGTCCAAGAGCCTGCGTGAGCTTCGTTTACACAAAGCCCACAATACCCGCTGGCCCACTTGATGTCTACTCATTAAAAGTTAAACACTTTTAAACTCCCTTCCACATTAAATATTATTCAATGTGGGATAAACTTTAATACACTTAAGCAACCGTTCAACTTCAAAGCATTATTTCTCACTCACCAATAATTGGATTTGAGAAATTCAAAATGCTATGATCATCTACACGACATGTAGAATAAGCCTATACGATTCATTAACATGAATTATCACTGTACCAATTAATTAGAATAAGTCCAATTTACAATAATCCCCCACATGAGTGAGAAACTCCAAAAACGAAATGCATGAATTCAAATACATAGCTCAGTCCTTAAGAGACAATAGAGAATAGGGATAGGTGGCTTGTGGCCTTGAACCCTCCTTAGTTAATACTACCGAGCATACCGTCGGATTAGTGAAAAATTAATCTTGAACTATTCCCATTTGTGTATACCAGACAATAGTACCAACCCACTAATGTCTCAAGATTCTTCCGTTCTCACGTTTGTGTCCATTTCTGGCTATAGACAGCTTCTTTGGATTCATAAGCATACAGTAGAAGCGGCCCTCACTTCTCGCTTACATAGGTGATTCTTCAATTTAGCATTATGTCATACTCAAGTCAAAGACCTGCACAAGAATCATTAAAAATCAGAGATTTATCCTCACCACGTGACAGATTAGAAACTCTACTTTTGCCGTTAAAGAATAGGGTTGTAGAGTTTTACTTACCCAGACTTTCATAGTTTAGTTTTCCCATTGAACCAAGTTTGTGGGATCTCCACTCATCATGGTTGGGTATCCACTACAATCATCTTTAAGATGTCCCATTCCTTCAAGCAACTTATACATCTGATCTCGAGCTATATTCTTTGTGAATGGATCCGCTAGATTATCTATTGACCTTACGTAGTCAACTGAGATAATCTCACTCGATAGCAGATGTCTTACGGTGTTATGTCTTCGACGAATATGTCGAGACTTTCCGTTATACAAACCACTTCTTGCCCTTCCAATAGCAGCTTGACTATCGCAGTGAAGCATGACCGGCGGCACGGGTTTCTCCCAACATGGAATATCTTCTAAAAAGTTACGAAGCCATTCTGCTTCTTCACCTGCTTTGTTTAAAGCGATAAAATCAGATTCCATGGTGGATCGAGCTATACATGTCTGTTTAGTGGATCTCCAAGAAACAGCTCCTCCCCCAATTACAAACACATATCCACTTGTTGACAGTGAGTCCTTTGTGTCGGATATCCAGTTTGCATCACAGTATCCTTCAAGTACCCTGGGGTGTCTACCATAGTGTAGCCCAAATTTCAGAGTATACTTTAAGTATCTCAAAACTCTCACAAGCGCTTTCTAGTGTTCTCTACTCGGATTGCTTGTATATCGACTCAGTTTGTTTACCGAGCAAGCTAGATCAGGTCTTGTACAATTAGAGATGTACATCAAACATCCAATGATCCTAGCATAGTCCTTCTGAGCAACAGGGTCACCTCTGTTCTTAATTAGGTGAACGTCGAGTTCCATAGGTGTCTTTGCTGGAAGACTATCGTGTGCATTGAATTTTCTTGATCACTTTTTTAATGTAATGAGATTGTGATAAGACAATTCCATATGGATTTCTTATGATTCTTATGCCAAGAATAGTGTCAGCAACTCCCAGATCCTTCATGTCAGAATTTCTTTTTAGCATGAGTTTCGTCTCGTTAATCACTTGTAGGTTGCTACCCATGATTAACATATCATCTACATAAAGACATACTATAACAAATCTGTCATTAGTATTCTTAATGTATACACATTTGTCGCACTGGTTTATCTTGAACCCATTTGACATCATCACTTCCTCAAATTTCAATTGCCATTGTAAAGGTGCTTGTTTCAAGCCATACAAAGACTTAACAAGTTTGCACACCTTTCTTTCTTGTCCAGGTTTTACAAAACCTTCAGGTTGTTCCATATAAATTTCTTCTTCTAAATCGTCATTTAGAAAAGCTGTTTTCACATCCATTTGGTGAATCTCAAGATTGTGCAAAGCAGCAATCGCTAGAAGCACTCGGATAGAGGTAATTCTCGTCACAGGAGAGTATGTGTCAAAGAAATCATAACCCTCCTTCTGGAGAAATCCTTTCACAACCAAACAAGCTTTATACTTATCGATTGATCCATCAGCTCTGAACTTTTGTTTCAGAATCCATTTACTACCCAAAGGTTTACAACCTTCAGGTAAATCAGTTAGAATCCACGTATGGTTCTGCATGATCGAATCGATCTTGCTTTGTACAGCTTCCTTCCAAAATGAACTATCAGTCTGTGAGAAAGCTTCTTTCAGTGAATTTGGTTCTTCATCCAAGAGAAAAACCACATAGTCAGGACCGAAGTCCTTCGCAACTTTAGCTCGAGTGCTCCGTTTACGAGACTTTGGTTCAACCCCCACAAGTTCGTGACTTGTAGTTCCTTCAGCATTACCAGTGTTTGAACTGGACGCAGTTTTATCCTTACAAGGATAGATATCTTCAAAGAATATCGCATTCCTTGACTCAATGGTAGTTCCGACATTCATGTCCGGAACATCTGACCTATGAATGATAAATCGATAGGCGCTACTATTTAGTGCATAACCAATAAAAATACAATCAACCGTTTTAGGTCCGATTGTCACTTGCTTTGGTAGAGGCACTTCTACCTTTGCTAAACACCCCCACACTTTGAGTTGTTTGTAAGAAGGTTTCCTTCCTTTCCACAACTCATAGGGAGTTTCGTCCCTTCCTTTAAGTGGAATCTTATTGAGGATATAGTTAGTTGTTAAAGCAGCTTCCCCACACATGTTCTGAGGTAACCTAGAACTAATCAACAACGCATTCATCATCTCTTTCAAAGTACGATTCTTGCGTTCTGCAACTCCGTTCGATTGAGGTGCATACGGAGCTGTAGTTTGATGAATTATGCCACTTTCGTTGCACAAATCTTCAAACGGAGCTACGTATTCCCCTCCTCTATCACTCCAGATAGATTTGATTTTGCAGTTAAGTTGATTTTTGGCTTCATTTTTGAAGTTCTTGAAAGCTTTAATAGCCTCATCTTTACCTCTCAAAAGATAAAGGTAACAGTACCTTGTGCAATCGTCAATAAAAGTAATAAAATACTTTTTACCACCTCTAGTTTGCACAAACTTTAAGTCACATACATCCGTGTGAATTAATTCTAAAGGTGTCGTGCTCCTTTCTACCGATTTAAACGGTAACTTAGTCATTTTTGCTTCTACAAAAATTTCACACTTACTTTTATTAACAAATTAATTTACCTTAAGTAAATTGAGATTTGACAAAAGTTTTATTGCATTTAGATTAACGTGGCCTAATCTACAATGCCATAAACTAGAGCACTCAGTAAAGTAAGAGGAATCAGAATCGATTTTATTAATGACTTGTTTTGGGCGTATAGCCATTACACTTAGTTTGAACAAACCATCTGTAAGGTAACCCTTACCTAGAGGTGTCCCAAACTTAGACTATACAAACTTATTAGACTCAAATACAAGTCTAAAGCCACGACTAACTAGTATTGAACCAGAGACTAAGTTCTTCCGGATATCCAGAACGTGCAGCACCTCATTCAGAGTGATCTCTTTGCCAGAGGTCATTTTTAGGACAACCGAGCCAACACTTGCAACTTGCGAAGATGCTTAGTTTCCCATGTTCAGCTTCCTTCCCTCACAGGGATGGTATTTGGAGAATAAGCTCCGGTCTGCACACACATGGGCAGTTGCAGCAGTATCGATGAACCATTGACCACGGTTCTCGACCATGTTAGCTTCCTCAGTGATGACCGCAATGAGATCATCACTAGTCAGCTCCCTCTTGGCTAGTTGGGCACTCGGCTTGGCCTTCTTCTGCTTAGGCTTGCGACAGTTCTTAGACATGTGTCCAGGATAACCGCAATTGTAACAATTACCTTCGAACTTCTTAGAAGAGGGAGCTTTAGGCTTAGAGTTGCCAGGACGCGGCCTCTTCTTCGAGTTGTCTCCTCGTTCAAGTAGGTTCACCCGAGGTTCATCTGAACTTTTCAAATTCTTGTACTGAACTCGAACTTCGGACTCAATTCGCACCTTCCGGATAACATCTTCAAGAGACATCACCTTTCGCTTGTGCTTGAGATACGTCTTGAAGTCTTTCCAGCTTGGAGGAAGCTTATCAATCATGCAGAAGCTGTGAAAGTATCAGGAAGTATCATCCCCTCGGCGTGGACGTCATTCACCAGCATTTGGGACTTTTGAACTTGTTCCATAACCGGGCGAGAATCAATCATCTTGTAGTCCATGAAATTCGTGACTACAAATTTCCTAGTTCCAGACTCGTCGGAACTGTATTTCTTCTCAAGTGCCTCCCAGATATTTTTGGAGGTCTTTGCGTCCGAGTTCAAATTACTCAAACTGTCTTCTAGGCTACTCAGGAGAAAGCCTTTGTACAAATAGTCCCCATTGTGCCAATTATCGTAGGCAGAGTGAACATAGAAACTAGTCTCGTCCTTGTCCGGAGTAGGTGGTTCGTCTTCCTTCACGAAGTTAGCGAAGCCAAGCATCGTGAGGTAGAACAACATCTTTTGTTGCCACCTCTTGAAGCCTTCCCCATTTAATTTTGGAGGCTTCTCCGCGGCAGGCATGATCCGAGAGGAGTGCACCGGAGCGGTCATCGTTGGTACAAAAGTCCCCATCGAACCCGTTGAATGGGTATTCAAAACAGTTGAATCTGTTTGGGGAGCAGTTGCAAACAAACTTGGAACCGAAGTTCCCGTCATCCCAAAGGGATGGGTCACAGCCGGAGCTGACATATTTTGGACCGAATTCCCTATCCCAAAATGGATCGTTCCAACAGCCGAAGCTGTGGATGAGTTCGACTGGGCCATGCGCTTTGTCAGCGTCTCGAGTAAGAAGTCAAGGGTTCCTGGGCTGATAATTAACTCAGCTTGTGTAGTGTTCATGATTGGCGAAGACACGCCAATTGTTGAAGTGATTGTGACTGCAGGGGCAATGGTCGTCGCCGAAGTAGTGGAGGTGATGGCCGGAATAGTGTTGCTTGTCGGAGTGCTGGTGGTTGACATCTTCCCAGTAGTGATTACAAATTACAGAAAAATAAAAATTACAAATACAAATTCGTTTTGCGATTGTTGGAAAATAAACTACATTTACAAAGAAACGAGCACAAACAGGGAATAGTAAAATAATCACTAAACTGGAAAAAGATGAAAAGAACAGAAAACGATTAAAAGTCGAGTCGAAATAGACACTCTCTCCGAAAAACAAATTTGCCCCGGTAGTGCTTCTTCGGTTTTGGCAAATCGTTCCCAAAGATGAAACGACTACGTCTTTGGTTTAACCGCATCGTTAGAAACCAAAGCTCCGGTGAACTAGTCGAATATGGACTGAGCTACGAAACAGGAAAATATGCAGAAAGAAATGCTTGCAGAATGCTAAGAGTTCTAATGCTTTTAGGTGTTATTTCGTGTATGAAAAGTGTAGTTGGGAATGCAGGAGCCTCACCCTTTTATAGGGGATCAACCAGGGAAGGTTACAGTCTAAATTAATGTCATTAAGACATTCAAAACGTCTGGCACCTAACAGCATGAACCTGGACAGGTTCAGCGTGTAAATTCAAATGCATCCAGGTGATTGGTGAAAGTAACGTCCATGCAAGAATAAATAGCATGACGTTTGATCTGAACGGTCAGGAGTTACAAAGTAATTCAGGGGTCAAAACCACATGTGGCTAAAAGGTTAGCCATGGTTGAACACGAACCAGGACCCCAGACGGACCAGCCAATTCGGACCAATTGCCCAAGACCCAAGACCCAAGTCCCACGCCCAGAGCCCAGGACCCAGGACCGAGGTCCGAGGTCCGGGTCCGGACTCGGGCTCGGATCCGCTCGGCTCCGCCGAAGGCGGACTGGCGAACCCAAGTCCAAGAGCCCGCGTGAGCTTCGTTTACACAAAGCCCACAATACCGCTGGCCCACTTGATGTCCACTCATTAAAAGTTAAACACTTTTAAACTCCCTTCCACATTGAATATTATTCAATGTGGGATAAACTTTAATACACTTAAGCAACCGTTCAACTTCAAAGCATTATTTCTCACTCACCAATAATTGGATTTGAGAAATTCAAAATGCTATGATCATCTACAAGACATGTAGAATAAGCCTATACAATTCATTAACATGAATTATCGTTGTACCAATTAATTAGAATAAATCCAATTTACAACAAAACTATCAACAAGGACTTGAAGACACGAAAAACATGAGCAGACAAGAATATATTGTTCATCTTAGAAAGTACTTTTTTTTAAACTAGTTTCTACCAAAGTATATTTTCATCTATTTTCTTTGATCAAAATTAATAATTCAAAATCATATATTGTAGGAAAAAATGATTACGAGGAGTGGGTGGTGAAGAGCGGTAAGCAATTAACTCCGCAATGGAACATGRCTGACCTTCTTCGGTTTGTAATTGGAGACGAAGCAGCTCAAAACCCGAGCCTTCTTACCGATTACTATTATGACGTGATCATGCATGGGTCCAGTTGTTGGGTCAGTGAGGAACTTCTATCCTTGCTAGATCTAATAAACGCATCTCAATAAGCTGTCAGTAGGTTTTTTTTTCGATAAATAGAGAGAGGTATATAAAGGTGTATCCTCCTAAATAACACGGGAGAAGACAAAAACGGAGGACCCAGATAAGAGGATGGTGCCGTGTTCGAGATGCAAGGTGTAAAATTTGAAGGTTTATGGTTTTAGAAATAAGTCCCAAATTCACGATGTTGTTATCAATATTTAACAACACTGGTTAACAACATCGACCAGAGTAAAATAATAATATGCAGTGGAAAATAAATTTAAGAGCACGGTTTAAATAAATTCAGTTTACAAGTAAAAGTACTTGTGAACTTGGGTGTACAAACCCGAAAACTATATTACTTCCTTGTTTTTCGATCAATACACAAATATTAAGTAATATATGAAAACTAAAGTATCAAAACACATGATACTAAATACTTGTCGCCTAGGTTGATCAAGCTCTTCTCCGTTGGTCACGCAACTTCGAATAACATGACAATATCGAACAATGGCTTCAAGTAATCTTCGTGTTCTTGCTCTTGCTCGTGCGTCTTGCTTTGCGTCGATCTCCTCTTCAAAATCCCGTGCGTAAAGATCGTAGGTAGCTTTAGGATTCTATTGTCTTAAATAGACAATCCTAGAATCCTAAACTAGGTAAACAAATTCTAAACACAATCTAGGAAACTAATAAAGTTTTAAACATAAACTAGGAAACACAATATATTCCAAAATCTAGTTTCCTAACTTATTTTGTGCCCAAGAAAGGCAAATAACAAAATAGAAATTATTGCCAAGAATAAATTCCTCAACAATCTCCCCCTTTTGCCTTTCTGGAAGAAACACTACGACGCAAACAAAAATGAAAATAAAATACTAACTCCCTCTAAGTTAGAAAACTCCCCCTAAACAAAACACCCAATGTTGTTAAAACCCAAACCAACATTACATATCAACATTGTTCAAAAACTTAACAAATCAAAAGGAACTTAATGACTTTGAACCCTCTTCGAACGATGAGGGGATGTCGAAGTTCCTTCACCCCTTTCCTTCCTCTTCCTCTTCTGAATCTGCATCATTCTCCTCAAAGCCTTATCGCGAGCGCGAATTCGCTTCTTCCGCTTTTCCTGAGCAAGACTGGCCAAGGCTTCGGCAGCAACAGCATCTGCACCACCAACACCAACATCATCTGCAGCAACATCTTCAGCATCTCCAACAACATCTTCAGCAGCGTCATCTTCTCCCCCTTTTTGACCAGAAAGCGAAAGGGCCTTCAAGAGAGAACTACGAAGAGCCTTCAGCTGAGTCATCTGCAAATCAATGGAAGCCACATGGGCGCGAAGGACCTGTGCAGAAATGTGGACCATGTTGGGATCGCTCCTCCCAACATCACTAGCAACATCAGCCTGAAGCGGTGCTTGCCAAGGCAGATCAATGACTCTGGCACCTGTAACATGCTGAACTCTCAAAGCAAACCAATCAGCCTCTCCCATGAGCACATCATCAGGATGAAGCGTCAACCCTTGGTTCTTGAGCAAGCTGAAAATCAAAGATGGAAAACACAACGAGGCCGCAGACTTCGTGGTGGCAAACTTAGTAATGTTGTCAAAAACATGCTGGCCAAAGCTGAAAGGAATTCCCCTCCCAAGCCTAAACAAGAACTGGGCCTGAGGCCGCGTAACACACGTCGTGTTCTTGGAGGGGACCCAATTATAAATAGCAAGCTTATGCAGAATAGAATAAAGAGAAGACAGGCGAGTACTAGGAAGCTGTTCAAACCACGCATTAACCAACCCACCAGACAAAAACGTAATAACCTCATTCATATCATCGACAGGCGAGTCACCCCGGTATGGCTCAGTACCAAATAACTCATCAATCAAAGCCAGGGTGAAAGAAAACACTTGGCCACGCACAAAAACTTTGCCATAGTTCACAGACTCCAATCAACAATAGACGGCAAAAGATTTGCATAAAACTCGACCACAATATCCCGGACAAAAGGCATAGCAGTTGAAACCGTGGAGTACATACCTTTGTGTTGAAGAAAAGAGATGAGGTTGTGCTTCTCAAATAGTTCAACCGGGACTCACCGCTCGACGATCATATGGCGGGTGTGGTAAGCAGCAAACAGCTCTGCAGCCTCAGCAGTAATAAACTTCTCCGAAAAAGGGTCCATATCCTCAAGTTCAAGGACCAGAGTAGGAGTGTCCGTGGAGGACTGGGAGTGATCAGAGGCGTCGGAAGAAGCTGGCATGGGAGCACGAGAAGAAATCGGAACAGAGGCAGCGCTGGAGGAAGAGACAGACAGCGAATGATGTGATGTTGGTATGGGGGAACCAACATGAGTAGCAACATCTTCCTCTAAAGTAACTTTCTTCTCCTTCTTGTCCTTCTTGCAAGCATTCAGAATATCTCGAAGAGGCACATCAAACAAAGAATCAGGGGAATACTTAAACAATTCTGGATCAAACGCAGGTTGATCCTCATGAACCGGAGACGAAGGAAGAACATCGGCAGCCAGTTTGGCGGAGCTGGTCACTTCGCCGGTGATAAAATCCAACATAGTGTAGGGAGGAGAGAAATACTCAGTCGCAGAGGACCTACGAGAGACCTTGACTTTTGTCGGGCTAGGTCTCCTGTCGGCCTTCCGCACAAGCTGTTTCCGGCGAGTAAACTTCTTCTCCGGCAAACTCGGGGCAGAAGAAAGCGGCAGCTCGAACCCTTCAACCGGAGCATCAGGAACAAAATCTTCATCATCTACATCGGACATCACAGTGACATCCTCCTGGAGGTTCATATGTTCAATAGGTACGTGGCGGCGTGGCCCAGCCTTGCTTTTCGAAACGGCAGGCGGCACAACGCCAGGAGGAATATTGCGCAGACGCCTAGACCTTTTCAAAGTAGGATTCCCCACTCGCCCAAAAGTCTCAGAAACAAACGCCAAGTTTGGGGGATCATCAACATCAATTTCGTTCCCAGGATGTCCTGGAAACACTTGCGAAACAGGAACAACGTCAATCGGCAGCGAAACTGGCACAGCAGCTCTGGAATCTTTTCCCGACGAGGGTGGTGGCGATGTTGATAGCAGTGGTGGGATGGAAGAGGAACCACCACCGATTTCGACGCGAATATCCAGGCCACCAACTCGCACATAGGGGGTAGGGACCTGTTCGCTAGTGCAGCGGAGTTCTGCCGGTAATTCTAGAATAGACGAAGGCGACGGCGGGTTTGACATCCTGCAATTTCTCAAAAGTACACAAGAAAATCGAGAGAATTTAAGAGAGATAAAGAAGTTTGAGAGTTCAATTTGCAGAGGGGTATGAAGTTGTGATCAAACGGTAAAAAGGGTCAGGTTTTTATGCCCCAAAAAAAATGACCGTTGAAAGAGAGAGAAGGTAAGAAAATAAAAAGGGAAAAATCCCTAATTTCACTACCCAGCGGATTTTTGACCCCAATTCAGATTTTATTTCCAAAAAAAACTCTACTCCCCCTTAATGTAGGCAACGTGACCAAAACATGATCAGACCCACTACTCCACATCATTATTCCTTTTTAAAAAAAATAAATAAAATTGCACAACTCTAGTTACAAAGTCGGCCTAAAAAACAAAGATGGATTTAATGAACCATCAGCCCAGTAATACCAATCTTGTGTAATGTTAATTTTAACTCACCAAATCCACCTTGTCATTACCTATCCAGCTGTCCGATATTAACTCCACTGAAACACTTGGTTAGCTCCAATCCAAACAAAATTAAGAGTTTTCAAGATAGACAAAGAACACAAGTAACAAAATGCACAGCAAGATGGCATCTTCACAAAGTATGAATGTCCTACGAGATGCCTAAAAATCATGACCTAAGAGAATGTACAAAAATATATAATAATTTTAGTGACTTGATCCAATGTTGCTTTTTATTACTGACAATATTATAAACCAACATTGCCTTAGGTGAAGTCAATGGAAACTTACACCTTAACCCAAGTTAATGACTACGTCAAGATCTCTCAAGAAGGTGATATTTAAAGATTGGAACATTTTGTATCCAGATTTTCTTCATCCTTGAAGGGATTTGAGTCTTTTAATCTTCAGCAATTGCTGTTAAAAAACTCTTATTTTTGGACCTGGGAGAAAATCAGTTTCTGCGGGCAAATCCCACAATCACTGATTCGAGCTTTTGCGTGTGCCTACTTTATAAATAATTGTCAGAAATTTAATAGCTCGCCCGCAAAATAACGGGATCACGTGTAGGTTTGGCAAGCTTAACTCGAGTCGTCTCTCAAGGACTGACGTTCGGGATTTTTAATGTTTGTTTAATCACAATGTTTAACACGAGAACTTGTATAAATTTGGTTTTTGGAATTATAAACTACTAATAAATTTAAAAGTATCAACTAATTATGATTAACTAATTAACTTAATCTAAGCTTGAAAACTAAATTATCTAAGAATTATTAATATAGGGATTTTAAAGCAAATAAATTCTAAATTAATTAACTAGCATGCATCAAACTACTATGAACTAAATCTAACATATGAATTCTCAAGAACAATAAGATCAATCTCAAAATTCTCAAGCAATAACATAGCAATAACCAATTATCAGCTAATTATCAAAACTAAAACAATAATTAAATTAATCATGAACAAATCATCACCAAGCATGAACAAGAGAATAAACGCAGCAACTAATTAATATTAAAAACTAAAATCCCAGGTCCAAACTTCAACGATTCAACGTTCAAATCAATCGAAATAACTAAACGATTCAAGAACTCAAACGAAAACAATTAAAATCTAAAAACTAAGAATTAACTAAAGTTTAGAGAACTTATTAAGTAGCTAAAGGTGCTGAAAGATTGCTGCGAATTCGGGTTGTTGGTGGTTGCTCTTCGTCGAAAATTCGAAACTTGAACGAACGTCTTTGTCTTGGTGCTTCGGATCTTGAGTCTTCGACGTAGATCTTGGAAATATGTTTGTAGGGTGTTGAAAATAGGTTTCTCAACCCTAGGTGAGTGTTTTTGGGTCGTGGATGTCTGTTTAAACCGAAGTATGAAGGGTTTATATAGTTATTGTAAGTCTTGGCTCGCAAGAAACCCTAAAAATCGCGAAACTGGGCCGTCGGGTCGACGGTGCGTCGACTGACGCGTGCCAGTGCTCGGCGTCGGTGCTGCCTGGGAGTGCGCGTCGACTGGGCGGGTGCGTCGACTGGGTGCGTCGACATCGACGCTTCAGCAAGTTGCATCGACGTTGCGTCGACTGAGTGGGTCGACATCCACACTTCAGCAAGTTGCGTCGACGTTGCATCAACTGACGCAGGTCATGGCTCGGCGTCGACTCGCACAGCTCGGCCGGCGCGCGCAGCGCTCGACAGGTCGGCCGACAGCGCCCGGCAGCACTCGGCAGGGGGTCTCGGCAGGCGCCCGGCGTGGCTCGGCAGCATCAGCAGGCAGTGTCGGCATGGCTCGGCAGGTCTTTCTAGAACGGTTACAGGTGAAAATCCGTTATAGAAAGTCTGATAGTTCTAAATTCTTCAAATCATGCCCCGTTTTCGCCGAAACTCCAATCGTTGGCCCAACCTTGACTACGTCCAAACCTAAATACCTCAAAACACTTAAAATAAACATAAAATTAAATAAATATAATAAAATAAGTTGGAGATAAGAAAATACGAAAATAAGCTCATTTTATCCCACTTATACCTAAAACAATAATAAAAACTAAATAGAATACTAACTTAAATCAAGACAAATACACATTAATCAATCACCTAATTGAAGAGGTTGGTTCTTTTTGCCATCACTTTTATTGCAACACAGGACCTTATCGCACTTTCAATCAAACTCAATGTATTAGAATTATGTATGAAAAGAAAGATAAAAATGCATGCAAAAGTATACTGATGTTGATATGAGGTGTCACAACATCGCAAACCAACATTGGTTAGACAATGCAAATACCGAGATCTCTCCTCAAACGAGAGAAGGTCTCGAAATCTAATACCTTAGTGAAGATGTCAGCAAGTTGATTATCTGTTCCAATATGCTCAAGGCTAACAATCTTCCTCTCAACTAGGTCTCGAATAAAGTGGTACCTTATGTCAATGTGTTTGATTCGAGAATGCTGGACTGGATTTTTAGAGATGTCAACGGCACTGTAATTGTCACACAACACAGTCAAGATGCTACTGTGCAGACCGTAGTCCTCTATAATCTGGTTCATCCACAGTAATTGTGTGCACGCACTTCCAGCTGCAATGTACTCGGCTTCAGCTGTAGAAAGAGAAATATAATTTTGCTTCTTGCTGTACCAAGAGATTAAATTGTTACTCAGAAAAAAATATCCCCCAGTAGTACTCTTTCTATCTACCACATCTCTAGCCCAATCCGAATCAATGTACCCTACAAGTTCAGTACCAGTATCATTCGTGTACCACACATCTAGTTCAGTTGTACCAGTAATGTACCTGATTATTCTTTTAACTGCTTTTAAGTGTGACTCTTTTAGATTAGACTGATATCTAGCACATAAGCACACACTATACATAATATATGGTCTACTTGCTGTCAAATACAACAAGCTGCCTATCATACTTCTGTATATAGTGTTATCAACACCCTTACCAACATCGTCTCTAGACAGCTTCACAGTTCTTCCCAGTGGCGTTTTCTTATGAGTTTCACTTTCTAAACCAAAATTTTTAACTAAGTTTTTAGCATATTTAGTCTGGGAAAGAAAAATACCATCATCAAGCTGTTTGATTTGTAAACCAAGAAAGTATGAGAGGTTACCTTCCATGCTCATCTCGAATGTATCAGACATTCGAGTAACAAACTCCTTGACCATCTACTCGTTAGTGGATCCAAAAATAATATCATCCACATAAATTTGGACGATTAAGATGTGCTTATTGGATTTAAGACGGAATAAAATTTTATCAACTTCCCCTCGTCTAAAGTTCAAATAAAGCAAATATTGAGTTAGCCTTTCATACCAAGCTCTAGGAGCTTGTTTTAAACCATAAAGAGCCTTTTTCAGTTTTAAAACAAACTTTGGTTTTTGAGAATACACAAATCCTTTAGGCTGCTCAACATACACTTCTTCACTTAAGACTCCATTTAAAAAAGCACTCTTAATGTCCATTCGATGCAATGAAATCTTCATATAAGAAGCAACAGAAAGCAAAAGTCTTACTGACTCAATCCGGGCAACAGGGGCGAAAGTTTCATCAAAGTCGATTCCTTCAATTTGTGTATACCCTTGTGCAACTAGTCGAGCTTTGTTCCTCACAATGTTGCCAGCCTCATCAGTCTTGTTCTTGAATATCCACTTTGTTCCCATCACGTGAGAATTTTCTGGTCGTGGCACTAAATCCCAAAGGTCATTTTTGGCGAACTGGTCCAGCTCTTCTTGCATTGCATGAATCCAGAACTCATCCTTTAGTGCATCCTCCACTCACTTGGGCTCTATTTTAGAAAGGTACAAAGACTCACGAATCTTAGAACAATTAGTAGGCAGACATACGTACCTGACCATCTCCTTAAAATTTATCTGTCTCCGTCTTGTGCTCCATTCATCTAAATCACCAATAATTTGGCCCACGGGGTGGTTTTTCTGAATCCTGGATGGGATATCTCTCTGATGAAGATCAATGGGATCAGCTGGACCTTCGTCTTCTGAGTCAGAATCTGATTCTGCGGCGGCTTGGCTTGATGTTGGTTCTGATGTTGAGATCCCAGTATCAACATTGGTATCAACATATCTCAATTCTCTGGATTCAGCACCTGCATCTCTGTTCTCAATACCTGCACTATCATCTGAAGGAGGAGTGACATTTTCTTGAGGATTTTGATCATAAACTAGATCATTATCCTCGGTAGGTTTGACTCCACTCGTTAGGTCATCGAACTTGACATTTACTGACTCAAATATGCTTTGAGTTCTAAGGTTAAACAAACTATATGCATGACTATTTTGGGAATAACCCATGAAAATGCACTTATCACTCTTTGAGTCCAGTTTAGCTAGATGATTTCTATCGTTGGGCACATAGCAAATACATCCAAACACATGAAAATAGCTCAAGTTCGATTTCTTACCCATCAATAACTCGTAGGGGGTAGCACATGAACCTGGTCTAAAGTAAGCTCTATTTGTAATATGACATGCAGTGTTCATTGCTTCAGCCCAAAAACGTTTTGCAATTCCATTATAAATGAGCATAGTTCTAGTCATCTCAGCAAAAGTCTTATTCTTACGTTCAGCTATGCCATTTTGTTGAGGGGTAATAGGTGAGGAAAATTCATGACTTATACCCTCCGAAGTGCAGTATTTTGAAAAAGATGCATTTTCAAACTCTTTTCCGTGATCAGTTCTAATCCTACCAATGTTCACATTAAACCTCACACATAGCTTCTTTGCAAGTTTTTTGAAATTTCAAAAGTTTCACATTTTTCTTTTAGAAATTCTACCCAAGTAAATCTAGAAAAATCATCAACAATAACGAATACATACCTCTTACCACCAAGACTCTCAACCTCAAGTGGTCCCATGAGATCCATATGTAGAAGTTCAAAGCAAGATGATGTAGTGAGACTTTGCTGGATTGGATGTGGTACTCTTGCCTGCTTTCCTTTATGGCATGCTTCACACACAGGTAAAATCTTGGTGTTGAGCTTAGGCAGCCCATTCACAGCTTCTTCTTTGGCCAACCTGTCCATCATCTTGTAATTCACATGTCCAAACTTTTGATGCCACAGCTCAGCCTCACTTAATTGGGACAGTTTGCAAAAAGCATCACTTTGGATTTGGTAGCAATTATCTGAAGTCCTTTGACCAGTGAGAATACAAGGTCCATTCTCCTCATAGACTTCACACTTCTCACGGTTGAATTTGACACTAAAACCTCCGTCGCACAATTGACTTATGCTAATCAAATTTGCAGTAAGTCCTTTTACCAGCAGCACATTTTCAAGAGTCACAATGCTTGGAATATGGAGAGTTCCTTGACCAACAATTTGGCCATTTGCGCCTCCACCTTACTTTACTTTTCCACCTCGAAATCTGACAATGTTGGAAAGCAGCTCCTCGGACCCAGTCATATGCTTGGAGCATCCACTATCGAAATACCAGGCTCCAGGGACGAGGGACTTCAGGGAGGTATGGATCATGTTACACTTGATATTATTCTTCTTGACCCACACTTGTTTGAACCTGGTGTTGATATTGATGTTGGTATGATGGAAACCAACATTGAATTTAGCAGTCGCATTAGTTCTCTGAAATTGCCTTCTCTCGCCTATGATTTTCCAGCAAAAAGGCCGAATGTGTCCGAGCTCGCCACAATGATGGCACACGAACTGTCTCCTTCTCTTCTTATGTCGCTTGGGCGAATTCTGCTCCTGACTTGGTACTTGTGGTGGCTGATCTGGTTTAAACCCAATTCCATGCTTCGAGGTTTCTGGAAGCTCATCTCTAAGATTTCATCAAGCTTCGCCTTGCCTTTGTTTAGATTTGATATGGTTCCTTGGACCTTTGTCAACTCGGTTTTCGTCTTCTCTAACTCAGCATCCTTCTTGGTAAGAGAAGTCTCCAAACGAACAATTATGTCTAGCTGATCATCCTTTTCTTGGGTCAGTTTCTCCACTTCTTTCACAAGAGCCTTGACCTTGAGTACCTGTTTTCCCCATCTAACAAATAGTTGCTGGTGCTCAACACTTAGCAGTTCGTATTCCTTTTGGTAATCAGTAGTTTCAGTATTAAAGCACACGATGTTGGTTTCAAGGATATCAACATGGACGTCGTCGTCCCACACAACATGGGTAAACAAGGATGGAACAAGTTCAGTCGACTCGGAATCATTGACATTCTCAGTGAAGTCAGTAACAACCATGCTTTTCTTCTAAAGAGTATTAGGACATTCATTCTTGTAATGTCCCCAACCTTTACATTCATGGCATTGCACCTCAGTGAGAGGTCTCGTGGGGCTGGATGCATTTGGGAGTGCGGATGTTGATTGAGATCTGGGAAGATCACGTCCAGTAAATTTTGGTGTAGACGCCTGCGGTCTGGTCTTCATACTTGGGCCTCCAAGGCTATTCTTCTTCTTTAAGAAACTATTGAAACGTTGGGTGACAAACGATAATTCGTCTTCATCAAACGTAGTGGGTTCCATCTTTTTCAGAATCCCATTGAAATCAAACTCCTCATCATCTTCGTAGTTGTCTGGATTAGCGTCTGAGGAGAAGGCAACATTCTTCTCTTTTAAGTTTGAGCCGAGGTGTTCCATCTCATATTGCTTAAGGTTTCCAACTAAGGTGTTGAATTCAATGTTATCAACATCTTTAGACTCTTCTATGGTAACCACCTTCATATTATATTTTTTCGAGATAGTCCTCAGCAGTTTTCCTACAAGACGAGAGTTAGTTATTGCCTCACCAAGTTCTCTGCACTCGTTTGTGATGTCTGATAATATCATCGAGTAGTCCATGATCGACTCCTTCTCATCAATTCTCATTGCTTCAAACGTGGACAGCAACATTCTCAGCCTTGATTTCTTCATGATCGCAGTTCCTTCACACACCCTTTGGAGTGCGTCCCCTTTGCTGAATCGTAATTCTTGATGACTCTATAATAACTTGCATCTACATAACCACACAAGACGTTGATGCATTTAGAATTCCAGTTCGCAGCAGCCACTTCGTCAGCAGTCCAATCTTCCTCTTTCTTGGGGATGGCGTCGCCTTCACCATCAGTGACACGTGGCTTTTCCCATCCAACAAGGATGGTTCTCCATGCTCGTTCATCAATGCTTTTTAAGTGCCAACGCATCCTCTGCTTCCAGAGAGAATAATTCTCTCCGTTGAGAATCGGTGGCCTTGGGTTGCCTTGAGAATCCAAAGCACCTGAAAATAAGGATCAGTACTTAAAAGGTTAAGTAACCCGCTCTAGATGTCAATTGTAAAATTTGTAAGTGTATGGTTTTAAAAATAAGTCTCGGATTCACGATCTTGTTATCAATATTTAACAACACTGATTAACAACATCGACCAGAGTAAAATAATAATATGCAGCGAAAAATAAATTTAATAACACGGTTTAAACAAATTCAGTTCACAAGTAAAAGTACTTGTGAACTTTGGTGTACAAACCCGAAAACTATATTACTTACTTGTTTTTCGATCAATACACAAATATTAAGTAATATATGAAAACTAAAGTATCAAAACACATGATACTAAATACTTGTCGCCTAGGTTGATCAAACTCTTCTCCGTTGGTCACGCAACTTCGAATAACTTGACAATATCGAACAATGGCTTCAAGTAATCTTCGTGTTCTTGCTCTTGCTCGTGCATCTTTCTTTGCGTCGATCTCCTCTTCAAAATCCCGTGCGTAAAGATCGTAGGTAGCTTTAAGATTCTATTGTCTTAAATAGACAATCCTAGAATTCTAAACTAGTTCAACAAATCCTAAACACAATCTAAGAAACTAATAAAGTTTTAAACATAAACTAGGAAACACAATATATTCCTAAATCTAGTTTCCTAATTTATTTTGTGCCAAAGAAAGGCAAATAATAAAATAAGAATTATTGCCAAGAATAAATTCCTCATCACAAGGAACATGGGAACAATAAGGCTTCGTGTAAGGCCCTTGTTATAAAGTTATGTGTTGTTTTTGTTTGTGTAAATGGTGTATATATAGATTGTATGCGAGGAAAGTTGAGCCTATTAGATTGGACACATGTTTCTTTTGTTAAATCTTTTTGTACAAAGGTGAAGTAAAAAATGACCGGAAAATGAGTCTTTGAAAAAATAAACTATGACTTTGTCGGATAACTCTGTATTATGTGAAATTCCAGGAAATAGAGGTCGTTTTATCTAGTTCACTCTGGATTGAAACCCATATATTTGTCTTTTAATCTATTTTTTAACTTCATTGTAAGTGTTATTTTGTATTCAAGAAGTTCCTCTTGTTCGATTTTTTGTGTTAGTCTTAATGAAAAACGGTCACTTTAGCATGAAAGACTGTCACTTTCGCACTTAAATGTGTCACGTTTCCATTGTAATTTAAAATATAAGAATATCATTTTTTTTCATTAAAAGTGTCACCTTTTCAATTAATATTCTCACTTTAAACTAATAAATGTCACTTTTATGACATATTATATTATAATCAAGCTTTTATCTTGAAATATAACATCGTCGCATTTTCAATTAGAACGGTCACTTTTGCACCAAAAAGTCACTTTTTCATAGTAGGAAATTACTTTTAAACAATATAATGTAATAAATAATTTAAATTCCATGTGTCACTTTTACACTAAAATGTGTCAATTTTAGAATTTAAATATACATATTTTTAATATTTTCGATTTAAAAAAACATTCAAATCAAATCTCATGCTTCATGAACAAACATTCAAATATCACACGATCGGGCCTGGAGAATTTCAACAAGATGCGTTTACTATGAGAACGAGATTGTAAGCCACACATGTTAGATAATCAAATCTCATACTACGAAGATATGACCACATATGACATATTAAATTAGATTTCATTCTACAAGAACTCAATCTTTTAAGTATTCGTACTAAACTACATGTAACAATGTAATGAAAATAAATTCCAAACTGGTTCGATCTAGTAATTATACATGAAAACCTTGATCCCAAACTACATACGGAGATTAAGAAAAACTAAATACATAATTCCTCACTACCTGAAAACACAGTTAAATTAAGTTTCATGCTGAAATAAATTGCTCACTACAAAATTGCAAACAAATTCAACACAGGTGTGGAAAACCTTAATAGCAAACTACATTAGAACCCATTACATATACATTATAAATTGGTAATTATAATATTTTCCGCCTAAATTTCATACTAATACGAAATCAAGTTATTGCACTCTTAATTTCATACTATTTATATTTTAGTTATATAACAAAATTCGAAACTAATTGTAACTTGTATTCTAAGAGATTATAAAGCCTTAATTTTGAACTAAAAAATTATCCTGAACTTTGCATCTATATTGTTGCTAAATTCAAAATTTGAAACTAGTTAAAACCAAATTAAAACCCCTCATCTCGAACTACAATATTAAATTCCAAAATTGGGTGGTATTCTAAGAGATTGAAAAGTAATATTATTTAATTTCCAAACAATCAAATGTAACACTAATTTTACAATTTTGTGAAAGTCTTGGCTAGTTCGGAATTTAAATACATTAAAAAAATTGAAATTGAGAAGGGTGACTTTTACGGGTTTTCTTCCTTATTCTTCTTGATCTTTACAACCATTTGGATTAGAGGAATGCAGTAAAAAAATATGTGAAACTCATACTTGAACAAAATAAGAAAGCATACTACCCACTCATACTATAAACTACAAAATTTGAAACTTGACAAAATCCAGACTTGAACGAACAAGAAACAATACTACTCACAAAATTTACAAACTACCCAATTTGAAACTCGACACAATCTAAAATTGAATAAACGTAGACAACATACTACACACTCATATTACAAACTATCCAATACCTAACTCGATGGACTCCATACTTTAACAATAAAGAAACAATATTACTTATTAATTATGAATTTTAAGATTGTGCAGTTTGTAATTTGAAAATTGGGCAGTTTGTAATTCCTACGTCATAGTTTGGCATTTGTAATAATTTTAAAGTTTCAAATTCATGGTTGGGTTATATGAAAATTTTAAGAAATAAGAAGTTTGTAAGCTCCAAATTCATAGTGGGAATTCTCAGATTGGATCATTCGTAATTTTAAAATTCAAGTGCCCAATCCTTTAGTGGGAATAATCACGTTGAGTAGTTCGTAGTTTCGTATTGTTGAATTCACATTGGGTAGTTCGTAGTTTCGTATTGCTTAATTCAACGCAATTATATAATATCTACCCAAATTACAAACTACCTTCGACAATTCATTTGTCAATTCCGCACTAGTTCAAAAAAAACACTAAAATTTGATGAGAAGAACAATACTTACTTGACTTATGGATTTTCGTTGTCTTCATCGCCATTTTGCGAGAGCAGTTACATACGAAATGGTGGAAACTATTGGGGGACGGCGAAACCCTACTCCATGAAATTATATAGGATTGAAGAAACTTTTAAAGAGATTTATAGGAATTATTGGTCTGACTTTCAATTTGTGTTCGAGTTAGACAATCCATTCCATATAATAGATCTGTCATTGGTATCGGGGTTGGTGAAATATTTTGGATAAACAAAATTAATAGGCAGCTCACGTGATATAGGGAAAAAAATTTATAAAAGTAGTGTAGTCTAATCTTAAAATTAATAAAGTAATAGGAAAATTTAGAATGAAAGGAATATTAGGTATATTAATTTTACCAGGAGTAAATAGGAATTCACCCATGATTTTTTACTAAATTTTGTGAAGGAAAAACCTATTTATATTAACTCCAATGGGCCCCAAAATTGTAACTCTGATGGGCTCAAAAATAAGTCTTTTGAGAGTGAATAAAAATCGGAAAGAAAGAAGCTATATATAATTCTAACTAAGAAATGAGCATAATCAATACTAAATTCAAGTAGAATATTATATTAATTAAACATTCTAATCCAATGTATCTTAATAAATTTTTTATATTTGTATAGGATCTTATATATATAATATAATAATACAAAATCATCAATTTTTTAGACAAAATTTGACATTTATTATAAAAAATAAATAATTCTGATTCTAAGTAACAAACAAATTTTCATACTATTCACATGATTTTGAACGAACAATTCATATTCCAAATTATGGAGAGAAAATCCAATGAGAAATTTCACCGATGTTGATGAGATTTGGTGACTCTCAAAATATAATTAAAAAATATTCATTTCCTATCATCTCTATAATTACCTAATCAAAATCATCATTCTATCACATTTTAATTTATAGTGATGGTTTTAGGATGAGTAATATTGATAGCAATACTTTTTTATTTGAAGGAACGATAAATTTGAAAGATTTGCCATTAAAATTAAATTTTCATCTAAAAGATAATAAGGTACTTCAACCTCTTGTTTTGATTGCAAGTCGCTATAACCTAAATCAAGAATTCAAGAAACTTATTCAGACCAAATCAACCTTAAAATAAAAGGAAACAAAAGATTGTAAGGGCAACTATCATCCCTGCCAATAGGGAATTTGAGGCCAGCTTACGAGACTTTAATTTTGATGCCTTCGATCGACATGCCTGTAGTGTTCTTGAAAGTACTTTTTTTTTAAATTTGATACATAGAAGGTAAAGGAATTCGACTTGCCGTTAAAATGATGTGATGCCACTCTGAATATCAAACTGAGAGTTTGATGCCGAAAATACAAACTTGACAAGTTAAAGAATTATGGAATATCAAGAAGGGGAAAAACAAAATGTGGAAACAAGAAGTTAGTTTTCATATGTCATCTAAATTTCAAGCTTTTCAACAAACTTGAAATCAAACTATATCCAAATTCTAGATTTAAAACATTCCTTGATTCAAATTTTTTGAAACTTGGACATTTTTTGTAATGACTTCAGATATAATAAACCGGTATCAAGTTTGATACATCTCAACACCTCATTTCATAAGCAGTCGTAGCATAATTCGTAAAGAAACGCAGCAAATCATCTTTATTTCTCTGAATTCTATTTTCTCCCGGCACCCTTATACAATCAACATCATTTCAGCATGTTTACATGGATGTTTTTATCAACTTACCAAGAAACAGATGAAGAAAAACTGTATAATCCAAAAAAAGCAATAATGTTATTTACCTATGTCCCGATAAGCAACTGAGAAGTAAGCGAAGCAGGATCGAGTTCCCAACAATCCTTCGGAAGGCCCGAACCCTCTTCCCCTAACAGTTTCTTCGCTGGAATTCGATGCGAAAACAATTTTACATCGTTTTTCCCTAAACAAATCACCCCATTAGCCCCAATCTCCATTCTCTTAAAAACGGTCCTAAAACCCGGCACCTTCTCAAGATACCCTACACTCAACCCAAACATTTCACTATAACTACTCAAGCATATCACAATATCATAACACCTGTTATCGTCCACACTACTATTCCTATACATCGCCCAAACTGACCCTTTCGTCGGATAAACCCTATAAACCTCTCTCGCCGCCCGTTCGCAATCCACAACATGAGAAAATAAATTCAGATACTTAATCGAAGCTTTCCTAGAAACCTTAAAACCCCCGCACGAGACGCAAAACCCCATTTTCCGCCGGCTTATTAGCTCCTCGTCACCGTATGTTTGAAACAGTAGCCAGCTCAGCGTCACCTCAAAAGGGTTTAAGGAGACGATTTCATCGACCAGCGCATAATGCCTCGGCATCCCATCGTCGTCGTCGTATAGGGCCCACACTTGTCCTTTCTTGAAGACCCTCACTTTTCTGTCCTTGTCAAAATCGTGAAACTCCGAATCCTCGACGGGCATTATTTCGACATTATCCGGACGATTCTTCGGTTTTTCAATTTTCGAAGCTTCTGAGTTCCCGTATTTAGAAACTCGCCGCCTCACCCTTTTCTCCCTATTTCCGTCGTCCGTTTCCTTTCCCTTCTCTGTCTCTGGATTATCGGTTTTCGATGTCATGTCTATAATTTCCACATTTGGATCTTTTCGAACTCTCCGTGAATAAGTCTTAATCGTCGAATGCGTTTTTTCCTTATCATTTGTCAACGAATTCACTTCGATATGCTTTTTCTCCTTCTTTACCAAAACCTTCATTTGGGACAGTGTCATAGTATCTTCTTCATCATCAGTATCGACATTTACCAATTTTTCAACTCTCTTCGACTTCGAGTCCTTGGGCAAAACATCATCCCCAACACTGCTACTAATTTTCCTCTTAACCCCCAATCCAAATTTCTCTAAAATCCCCAAACTTCCAGTTTTTGCAAATCGCTCCCTAATCCTGGCACTAGCCCTAATCGGACTCGTCTCAACATCACCCCCATTATTCGTATCCTCATTAACCTCCATAGCTTTAAAGCTAATTTTACAATTAGGGCAAACCAAATTATGCCCTATATATTTCCTATCGAACTGATGCTGCAACTGGCAAGCCAAGCACGCCGTCCAGAATTTCTCAGCCGCATCAAACCCTACCTTCTCGGCGGCTTCCGATTGCATCGCGATTCTGAGCCTCATGTCGTACTCTTTCCGCCTGATCTTGTCCGTCAGCACACGCGCCGCCTCGCCGACCAGCTTGAACGCCTCCGCCGACGCCGGGAACGGGTTTTTGTCGGGGTGCAGGGTCAGGGCCAGCGCCTTATACTGCTTTTTAATTGTGTTGAGGTGCGAGAATCTCTCCACCTGCAGGATTTTGTAGTAGTCCGGGGTGGGGTTCTGGTTCTCGGAGGTGCTCTCGAGAACCGGCGGCGCGGAGGCGGCGGTGCGAAGGATTTTGAAGGCGGTGAGCATCTCCGGCAGACCTTCGAGCGATGGATGAAGGTTGTGGGCGAGCTTGGCGAGCTTCGAGGCGGATTTGAGGCCGCCGGAGGTGTATTTCTCTTCCGCTAGGGTCTTGAGGCGGAGAGCTTCTTCTTCGGGCCGGGATAGGTCAATTGAGCCCGAAGTTTCATCTTCGTCGGACATTTTTGGCAGAGGTGAAGGGGAAATGAGAAGAGGGAGGAGAAAAATGATGAGAGGGTTTTGCGGTCGAAGTGAGGTTCTAGTACAACCGTTTTCGGTATAAGTTCCTTTTGGCATTATTGCAGATTGGCCCCAAATGTTCAGCGTGCTTTTTTTCCTCTCTCTTGGCTTAACTAATTACTACTAAATTGAAGTAAAGATTGAGATTTTATAAAACAATTACAAATTAAAATTTAACCCCTTAAAACAAGTCATTATAATGCGGATATTGGTGATGCATTCGGTAAATTTAATATATATATATATATATATATATATATATATATATATAATTTAATATATTATTACAGTTAACTGGTATGTACCATCACGTATAGTTAATATATATTATCACAAATAATTGAAATCCTAAATTTTAAATTTAAAACTCTAAAATAAAAAAATAAACCCTAAAATGCAAAATTAAAAATTATAAAATGAAAAAGTAAATCCTGAATCCTAAAATTTTGTCATATACATATAACTGGTACGATGATATATTTCTGTCGAAACCCTAAAATGGGAATTTAACCCTTGTAGATCATGAAATTCGCTGAAGAAAAGTTTTAAAATGAAAAACTAAACCTAAAATAGAAAAATAAAGTCTAACTTCCAAATTCTTGTCATATATCATCGCATCTAACTATATATATTATCACATATAATTGAACGATAATATATATTACATGGACCGGGTGTTGTGTATTTTGCTAGGTGTACCCGTCATATATATATTGTTGTAAATTGGATTAATTCTAATTAAATGGTACAGCGATAATTCATGTTAATGAATTGTATAGGTTTATTCTACGTGTCGTGTAGATAATCGTAGCATTTTGAATTTCTCAAATCCATTTATTGGTGAGTGAGAAATGATGCTTGGAAGTTGAACGGTTTGCTTTAATGCTTTATCGGTTATCCCACATTGAATGTTAGTCAATGTGGAAGAAAGTTTAAAAATGATTACATTTCTTTAATGTACATCAAGTGGGCCAGAGAGTGTTGTGGGRTTTGTGTAAWRGYAGTTCACGCGGGCTCTTGGACTTGGGTTCGCCAGTCCGCCTTCGGCGAAGCCGAAGGCGGATTCGAGCCCGGTCCTGGGCTCTGGGTCTTGGGTCTTGGGCAATTGGTCCGAATTGGCTGATCCGTGTGGGGTTCGGGTTCTGGTTCAACCCTAATTTCTTTTTTGAACCTACACGCACCTGGTTAAATTTTTGAACTCTTCTAACCGTTACGAAACGTTCAGACGTTTTGAATTCAAACATGAGATGAATTTGCACGCTGAACCAGTCCAGGTTCATGATGACTTTGCCTGACTGTTTGAATGGCTTTATGACGCCTTTATGGACGTAATTAAGCAGGGCTGTAACCTCCCGCTGGCAACCCTATATAAGGGTGAGGCTCCTACACTTGCAGTTTCACACTTTCCATACTCGCATGAACATCTGAAACAACAGAACTCCTGAAATCATATAGTATACATATCAGTCTGCATATTTTCTTATTTCTTAGCTCAGTCCGAATTCAACCATTTCGTCGGAGCTTTGGTTTCTAACGGTGCGGTTAAAACCAAAGACGTAGTCGTTTCATCTTTGGGAACGATTTGCCAAACCGACGAAGCACTACCAGGGCAAATTCGTTGTGCGGAGAGAGAATCTCAACTCGACTTTTATTTTATTTCTGTTCTATTTTTCCAGTTTTGTGATTCCCTGTTTGTACTCGGATTATTGTAACGATATCTAACAATCGCAAAAG
>BMAC01000007.1:530155-540827 GCA_014905375.1 Phtheirospermum japonicum | reverse complement strand
TGTAAACCTTTAGGAAGTAAATGGATTCTGAAACGAAAGTTCAGAGCTGATGGATCAATCGATAAGTATAAAGCTCGTTTGGTTGTAAAAGGATTTCTCCAAAAGGAGGGTTACGATTTCTTTGATACATACTCCCCTGTTACGAGAATTACCTCTATCCGGGTGCTTCTAGCGATTGCTTCTTTGCACAATCTAGAGATTCAACAAATGGATGTAAAAATAGCTTTTCTAAATGGCGAGCTAGAAGAGAAAATTTACATGGAACAACCCCAAGGTTTTACTAAACCTGGACAAGAAAAAAAGGTGTGCAAACTGGTTAAGTTATTATATGGCTTGAAACAAGCACCTTTACAATGGCACTTGAAATTTGACGAAGTGATGATGTCAAACGYTTTCAAGATAAACGATTGCGACAAGTGTGTCTACATTAAGAATACTAATGACAAATTTGTTATAGTATGTCTTTARGTAGATGATATGTTAATCATGGGCAGCAACCTACAAGTGATTAACGAGACGAAACTCATGCTAAAAAGAAATTTTGACATGAAGGATCTGGGAGTTGCTGACACTWTTRTTYGCARAWGAATCATTAGAACTCCAGATGGAATTGTATTGTCACAATCTCATTACATTGAGAAAGTGATCAAGAAATTCAATGCACACGATAGTCTTCCAGCAAAGACACCTATGGAACTCGACGTTCACTTGAGTAAGAACAGAGGCGATCCTGTTGCTCAGAAGGACTATGCTAGGATCATTGGATGCTTGATGTACATCTCCAACTGTACAAGACCTGATCTAGCTTGCTCGGTAAACGAACTGAGTCGATATACAAGCAACCCAAGTGGAGAATACTGGAAAGCGCTTGTGAGAGTTTTGAGATACTTAAAGTATACTCTAAACTTTGGGCTACATTTTGGAAGACAACCCAGGGTACTTGAAGGTTACTGTGATGCAAACTGGATATCCGACACAAAGGACTCTTTGTCTACAAGTGGATATGTGTTTGTAATAGGGGGAGGAGCTGTTTCTTGGAGATCCACTAAACAGACATGTATAGCCCGATCCACCATGGAATCTGAGTTCATCGCTTTGGACAAAGCGGGTGAAGAAACAGAATGGCTTCGTAACTTTTTAGAAGACATTCCATGTTGGGAGAAACCCGTGTCGCCGGTTATGCTTCACTGCGACAGTCAAGCTGCTATTGGAAGGGCAAGAAGTGGTTTGTATAACGGCAAGTCCCGACATATCCGTCGGAGATATAACACCGTGAGACATCTGTTATCGAGTGGGATTATCTCTGTTGACTACTTAAGGTCGATAGATAATCTAGCGGATCCATTCACTAAGAACATAACTCGAGATCAGATGTACAAGTTGCTAGAAGGAATGGGAGTAAGATCCACATCTTAAAGATGATTGTAGTGGAAACTCAACCATGATGAGTGGAGATCCCACAAACTTGGTTCAATGGGAAAACAAAAATTACAAAAGTCTGAGTAAGTTAAACTCTATAACCCTATTCCTTAAATGCAAAAGTAGAGTTTAAATCTGTCACGTGTTGAGGTTAAATATCTGATTTTTAATGATTCTTGTGCAGGTCTTTGACTTGAGTATGACAGAATGCTGACTTGAAGAATCACCTATGTAAGCGAGAAGTGAGGGCCGCTTCTACTGAAGCTTATGAATCCAAAGAAGTTGTCCATGGCCAGAAACGGACACAAACGTGAGAACGGAAGAATTCTGAGACCTTAGTGGGTTGGTACTATTGTCTAGTATACACAAAGGGGAATAGTTCAAGAATTTATTTTCACTAATCCACTGGTATTCTCAGTAGTATTAACTAAGGAGGGTTCAAGACCACAAGCCACCTATCCCTATTCTCTATTATCTCTTAAGGACTGAGTTATGTATTTGCATTCATGCATTACGTTTTTAGAGTTTCTCACTCATGTGGGGGATTGTTGTAAATTGGATTAATTCTAATTAAATGGTACAGCGATAATTCATGTTAATGAATTGTATAGGATTATTCTACGTGTTGTGTAGATAATCGTACCATTTTGAATTTCTCAAATCCATTTATTGGTGAGTGAGAAATGATGCTTGGAAGTTGAACAGTTTGCTTTAATGCTTTATCGGTTATCCCACATTGAATGTTAGTCAATGTGGAAGAGAGTTTAAAAATGATTACATTTCTTTAATGTACATCAAGTGGGCCAGAGAGTGTTGTGGGATTTGTGTAAACGAAGTTCACGCGGGCTCTTGGACTTGGGTTCGCCAGTCCGCCTTCGGCGAAGTCGAAGGCGGATCCGAGCCCGGTCCCGGACCTCGGTCCTGGGCTCTGGGCCTGTGCCTGGGCCTGGGACTTGGGTCTTGGGCAATTGGTCCGAATTGGCTGGTCCGATTGAGGTGGTCCGTGTGGGGTTCGGGTTCTGGTTCAACCCTGGTTTCTTTTTTGAACCTACACGCACCTGGTTAAGTTTTTGAACTCTTCTAACCGTTACGAAACGTTCAGACGTTTTGAATTCAAACATGAGATGAATTTGCACGCTGAACCAGTTCAGGTTCATGCTGGCTTTGCCTGACTGTTTGAATGGCTTTATGACGCCTTTATGGACGTAATTAAGCAGGGCTGTAACCTCCCGCTGGCAACCCTATATAAGGGTGAGGGTCCTACACTTGCAGTTTCACACTTTCCATACTCGCATGAACATCTGAAACAACAGAACTCCTGAAATCATATAGTATACATATCAGTTTGAATATTTTCTTATTTCTTAGCTCAGTCCGAATTCAACCAGTTAGCCGGAGCTTTGGTTTCTAACGGTGCGGTTAAAACCAAAGACGTAGTCGTTTCATCTTTGGGAACGATTTGCCAAAACTGACGAAGCACTACCGGGGCAAATTCATTTTGCGGAGAGAGATTCAATCTCGACTCGACTTTTATTTGTTTTCTGTTCTATTTTTCCAGTTTTGTGATTCCCTGTTTGTGCTCGGATTATTGTAACGATATCTAAACATATATTGCACCTTAAACCATCGAAAATAGGGTGGGAAGATATTGAACCTCAAAAGTTTAGATGCATCAGAGACATTGTGACGAATATTGAGATAATTGCAAATCACCTTTCTTGTTTTCTAAATAAAGCTCGATCTTTAAAAAATTCAGAAGAAAAACAAAAACATGATCTTTACCGTACATTGCCATTTATGCGTGGGTGACCAAAAAATGGCTCAAATATCTCAATGATGACTAACATCATTGTGCCGATTTCGTTCTAATCATATCATCTATTTCTTCGTACGACACTCTGTTTCATGGCAAATCATCGATGAAAACTGATAATAATTTTATATGCACCAAGTGTTCAAACTACACACCATTTTGAAACTCTTCATGAGGCGAATCCAATGTCACCACTTATGCCTATATCCGAAACTGGAATCATCGGGAACATATTAGTTGCCGATGAATAAATTGTGATAATCTTTAGTGATTTTATCGGCAACTCTGGACGTTGATGAAGGCGCGGTAGGAAACATGAACTCGTCTCATGACGAGATTTAAAATAATGTGAATATCTAGCATTTTGTGTGGCGATTTGTCAAAAAAATTGATGTATAAAAAGTTATTATCAATTTTTGTCAACGATTTACCGTCATACAAGGCTGTGTACGAAGATATGAATTGTGTGGTTAGAACGAAATCAACGAGAGGATTCGATTGGTGATGGTAACAATGATTTTAGAATTCACCGAGATTTTCCGACCATTTTTCAATCACCCAAGTTTATTATGCAATGCATAGTAAATGTCAGTGTTTTATTTTTGCAATTTTTCAAAGGTTCGAGTTTTATTTGACAAAATAAGAGAGGTGGTACTTTTTTTACTTGCAATTATAATAGATATTTATCGAATTCATCACTTGTCTCTTATTTATTTTTCCATCTCAACATCATGCCACGAATCCATATATACAAATTGGCTAGAATAGGTTAATTTTTTTAATATTATGATCCCGTGGAGAGCAAAAAGAAAATTAAATCGAATTATTTTTTTTTTGATTTAGGACAAATTCTGGAGCTGTATCGTTTTGACTTGGTAGATGTAGGTATATTTTATAGTAATAATTTATTTTTCAAAGCCACAGCCCGTGTACATATTGAGTAAACTCATCAGACGACTAACCAAAGTTAAAGAAAAACACTAAAAGCCCTAAACTGCACCAAATCCAGCATCTTAAATTCAGTAGTAAAAGATACGGACACAGCAAATTTTATAGCAACCACTGAACAGAAATAGAATAGCAAGGCAGCAAATCGTGTTGACGAATAATAAGCACAGCAAAAGGCACAAAAGTGTACTTGTAGCCAGCAGTAGTTGCCAAATGACAACAGACTGGATTACAAAATGTATATCCCAGTCCTCAACTGTAGATTTACCCTAGTCCTTGTCCAGGTAAAATACAAAAACAGAGTCCAAGAAAAGATAACGAAAAATGCTGGAAAAAAAAATAATGTGTCGGTTACACAATGCGCTCCAACTCTCTGGCGTAACCGAGTGTCTGGTTAATCAACTGCAAAGAAGGGATCTCCTTGCACGGTACAGATTCTTTTGCCCTTTGGAAAAACACAATCCCATTCTTGATCTCCCACTCGGGATGCTCCTGCAATTTCAAATGCTCATAAACAGCCCATCGTTCAAAGCACCAACAAAAAAAAAATGAATCGGTATGAAAAAGTACTACTGAAATCGATCCATCGGTAAAACAAGGTGCAAGAGATTTTAGTTTACCTTCTCAATATATTCAAGTAACTCTTTGTCAGAAGAATACAGCAGCATTTGTTTTGCATCATTTACTGAAAGAGAATCGTATGCCTTCTCACTGCATCCAGCTATTTCATCCCTGCAAGTCATTACAAGTAGAAATCGGGCAGTAAGACACAATGGGACCAGAAATTACAGCTATAATAATTAAGGGAAATTTTCAGTAGATGGCCCAACGTTTGTTTATTGTCTCGGTTTTGGGCTTAATTTAAAATAACAAATTAAAAAAAAAAATCTCAATTAGGGTCCTAAGTTTTTGCTTTTGTTTCTCGGTCGGAGGCTTACTCTGGTCTCCAGGCCTTGATTTGAGAATAAAAAACATAATTCGGGTCCTGAACCGAGAATCAAAATTCGAGTCTCAAATAGGAATCTAAACCCTCAATTGAGAAATTTGAAAAATTAAGCCCACACTGAGACACAAAATACGCAACTGCGCCCACCCACCCACACCCCACACCCCCAACCAACAATAAAAAAAACTAATAATATACTATTTTCCACAATTCTGGACTGGGTAAAACTAGAACAGGTTTGATATTGTGAGAGTAAAAAGGGGGTTTTATAGTTGCAAAACAGTATCACATGTATCACGCTGATGATAAACAGTCTATGACCCAAAAAAAAAATTTACCTGACAGTTTTGGCAAGTAAGTCCATGAAATAGCCATATGTTTCATGAGGTACGGTCTGTCTAGCGCTCAGCACACGGTTATAAGCTCCTTCCATGAAAGATTGCTCCAGTTCAATAGCATGTTTGATACAAGGATTCTCTAAAGCACCAGAAGAAAGTAACTCCAACTCAGTGTGAAACTCTGCAATTCTGTTTTGAACGAGGAGTCTTAGAAGGTTGAGTCCTAAAATGGGATACTCCTGAGGGGAAGGTGGGAGACGACCTCTGCTCAATCACAAGGAATAAGAAAGAAAAAAAAAAGGTCACAAACATTGTCTTTAAACCAAAGTTTGACACTAAAAGCGAATGTAACTGAAAGGATTAAGGATCTCTAATAAATAGCTACAAGACAAATTAGATTTCAAAAAAGCTTTATACTTTGATAACATTGAACAGTGTCAATTAAATGATCATAGAGTTGTCATAGTTCTAAAATACAAAAGGGACTAGATCAAACAAATTTAAATTTTAGATATATTCCAAGTATATCTAAATTTACTCTGTTTTAAAGTTTACACAACATAAAATTATACACCTACCAGATGTTCATAGAACAAAATGAAGTTTTTAAAATGTTGACATAACTAAAATGCAACAAGATCATGAACAACAAACTGAAAATCAGTTTCCTAATTCTTACAACACATACACAAACATAAAAAAAGCAAGTGTTAAACATGGATAATTACTGAGTATCTGTATAGTAAGGCTTCAGCTGAAAAAAGTCTCTCTCAAAAGCACCCTGATCCTCAATCTTCACACTGAGAACAACAGCATGCTCATATATGTCCCCTGAAAAAGGGCAGAGTTAGAAGAACTCGAGGACAGAAAAGAACACAGGCGAAGGAAAATAACTAAAACTATCCAATTAAAAAAAAAATCACCAAAGTGGTAAAAAAATAATATTACTTGCTAGTGTCAATTCGTGGATGGCACTTGGTGTTTGTTCGAATAAAGGAGGGAGACTCTTGAATCCCGTCAATAGAACCTGCCAAAACAAATATATGGTTATTAGAACCATACATCAACAAACATCAATTTCAAATAATGTTCCATGTATTTATAACTTTTCCACACAATTTATAACGAAATTTAAGCTGATTGAGGCATTCATCAAGCAGAGACTAGCAGAATTTTCTCTTTCAAACTCCATTTGATTAAACTACTAAGTCATTTCACCAAAAATTTATACATTATAATTAGGTCAACACTGTAAATCATGTTCCCTCATCTTTTTACTAAAGGTACAATTACAATATGTTTTCATTGACTCCACAATTACCTCTTCGCTTTCAATTTCTTGAATCCTGTATAGCAATATTATAAATGCAAAGGCGGCAAAAAAATCACGGATCTAATTTCCTATACTCCCATTTTACATATAGTTTAAATACTTTTCTCCAATACAAAATTTGATTTCTCTCAATCAATTCAACCTAATATAAAATCTAACACGGAAAACCCAATATACAACTTAGGGTTTACTATCAGGTAACATCTATTTAAAATTTTAAAAAGCAGCACGCTATAATGAAGACAGGCAATCATAAAAACCCAGAAATTTATGACTTCTAGTATACAAACCTCCATAAGAAAATTAACGGGGAAAAAAGGTAAAAGAATCCTGAGAAATTGAAGTTGTACCTTGAGCTGAGACAGCAATTTGGTACAAGTATCAAAATCCTTCCTGACAAATGCCGCTTTGAACCGCTCGAATACTTGCGATACCTCTGTCAATTTCGGATCCATCTCTGTTTTCCTCTTCTTTTCCCTTTTCTCTCTCTCCCCTTACTTTCTCTCTCTAGTTTTAATTTTCCCCCAAATTCAGTGTTTCTTATTCGAAGCCGCTCTTCTTTCTGCGCAAGAAAGGAAGCTGAATTACTAAAGACGATATTTAAATCGGGTTAGCGAGCCGGACGAAACATTTGTGATCCGCGCTTGATCGGCCCAGCTCAGATTATTGGGCCCTGTCCAATCTCGATAGTGATTTTGGGTCCAACAATTCCTATTCGTGACTGGCAAGGCCACGAGTGTACTAAGTTGAATGATCTAATATTTAATTAATTATATTATTAATATTTTTTTCACAATTTTACTCTTATTAACTTTCAAATCTTAGCATTTCTTATTTCATATTTATAACTAGTATTATACCCGTGCGTTGCACGATAATTTTTTATTTTATTTTATCTAAAATAAGAATAATTATTTTAAATGTATTAAAATATTTAAATAAGTAATTGTATAAATATATACTTAAGTTATGTATATATGTGTTTGTGTGTGTGTATTTCGATAAGAACCATCATTGGTTCTCACACCAGATATGGTTTTACCATAACCGCTCCATATATATAAATCATCTAAATATTAATTAAAGATTTAATAGTATTCAAAATGATATAACCTTCATAAAAGGATTTTTATTATACAAAATTTACTTTACAAATTATGAAAAGTTTTCTTATACACAACATTTATAGTTTTGTTACTATGTTTATTCTCATCATCGTCGATCAATATTTTTAAACCCTTGCGATTGTTCACCCTTGATATAGCAACGTATAACTGACCATGATTAAAAACTGACTTCTTCAGGAAAAGTCCAACATGAGAGAGAGAGAGAGATTATACTTGAATTTTGTTGATCATCATAGCATATGACACAATCAGAGGAATTTTTCATCATTGGGACTTAAAAGGCAACCTCGGATTGGATGGTGTGACAGTCATTCTAGGAATTAACAACAATTCACCTGCATTGCTTTCTTGATAAATATTAGACTATACAGTATGATCGTCGAGTCAACAACCAATATTACACAACACAAGGGAATGATCGGTATTTCTCAACAACATGAGTGGAATTCTAATTTTTAGTTTTAACTCATAGTTCGGGATCCATAACATTTAATGGTATTTAGAAACTATGATGAGTAGACGTCCTACAATATGTCAATGTTTGAATCGGATTTGTATGTAATATCAGGCCTAAGATATACTTTACATTCTCCATCATATTATGACATCATATATTTATTAATCAAATCGACGATCATCAACAGTGGGGAAAGAATAGCACGATCCTCCAAATAAGTGAAGCATTCAGTAGTTTTTCCAAATTGTGGATATGTGCTCGACATAATTGACGGAACATGGTCAACATCATCTTTCAATAATACATAATCTGGATTTCAATTTGAACGATACCATCATTTGGTCCTCCAACTATTACATCTCCTATACTATTTATCGAGTTGAAAATATTCTTTAACTTGACAATTGGGATCTGAATTGTGACTTTGCAGCACCACATTCTTGGTCTACTTCGAAACTATGTAATGAGCCCATAAATGCGAAGATTTGATCACTATGTGAACTATGTCTGGTCCTTTTGGAAAAACCGGTAAAATTTGATGAAAGTTTTCACTAAGAATTATTATTTTATTACCAAATGGAAGCTGCGTATTGTAATTGTTTTGCGATCTCATCACGTCTTTCAATGTTTTGTCCAAAGTTTCAAAATAATATCTATGCATCATTGGAGTTTCGTCCCAAATGGAGTACCAGTAATGATCAAAATCTTGGTGAATATTAAAAGTAACCCTAAATCTGGAATGTTCAGTTCTTCCTTTTGAAATAAGAAGAGAAGTTATGTCGTTAGATATTACATTAAGAACAATTTCACTATTAGATTTAACAGTTGTAGAAAGCATCATCTGTATCTATAGATGAGAAATACACCGCCCTTGGTTAAATGTACTGCATCCATGACTTTATCAATTTTGGCGGAATATAGTAAATTCGTATTAATGAAAACAAATCAAGCTTTCTAGGTGTCCATTCTTTTATTTTTTTTTTAGTACTAAAAAATTTTTTAGGAAACTCAACATAAGACAACTCCGTGCTTCCCGATTTCTCTTACTTGCCTCGAATTACGTTTCATTGTGTTCACTGATCATTATRATTATACAATACATTATGCTCTTCTGGAAGATGAAAACTTAAACACATGATAGTTGGAGTTTTATACTGAATTTCATAAACTAATATTCTTCACGTCGCTTCCCATGGAAAAATGTAATGATAATTATAGTACATGTTGATCTCATCAATATTTTTATCCTCTACATCCCCACATTTATTCTAATAGAATGTTATAGTGAACCTATAGTTACATTTATTGACATATTTGAATAAATACTTGATAGATCTAAATTGGTTACACTACTTAACATTTAAATGAGCTACCCAATTCAGTAATAGATAACAATTATGGGAAACGACCCTCTGAAGAACCGCTAGTAAATGTCGCGGGCAAGACAACATGAGTACCAACACTTGAGCCATCTGTTTCACCTCTTAACACTACATCAACAATCCCACTGTATTTCTCACCTCATATTTCTTTTGATGAATTCTGACGTACCACAATTTTGAAGATTTAATAATCGTATATGCATCAATTATAAATTGTTGTGGGATTCGTCGACTATATAGAATAGTGAGTACCTCCGTGTCTCTTTCATGCAATCAGTGAGAAAAGAACTCCATCTGGCTCACATATTGTTTACCCTTGCCTTTAGGTTTTCGAGGTTCATTATGATTTGGTTCCTTTTTTTAATTAAAAAGCCACCTAGGATTAGTTTCCTCTTTTAGTTATGTATGAATTTTCTTAACATAATTATGATATATACCCTATTTAATTAATTATGATTTGGTTCCTTCTTAATTAAAAAGCCACTTAGGATTAGTTTCCTCTTTTAATTATGTAGAAATCTTCTTAATATAATTAGGATAGATACTATAATTAATATTAAAAATAATAAGAATTAATATTATATATATATAATCACTTATATGTTATTTTTAGCTTTCTTTTACGTTTTTTTGTTATTTTTTTCATTTCGAGTCGAACAATATCAAATCAAATTTGTAACTTTTTCTCATAAATAATTTGATCACTTTATTTAATTAAATTATACAAAAATGCCCAATATAATATAATTTGATATTATTTTTTATTGGCTATCAACATGTTGTTTATAAAACATTATTACGATTCAACACTTTATTATTTGAATTGATCTCATAAAATAATGTATTTTGTTATTATCTCAAAAATCGCGTAAACAATACAAGTGCCAAACCCAACACTAAGTGGAATGA
>BMAC01000007.1:493527-530130 GCA_014905375.1 Phtheirospermum japonicum | reverse complement strand
TCTACACTATTCCATTTACTATTTCCATGTGGTGAAGACAACCAAAGGGAAGATATATCTTTTTCTTAATTAAATAAGGTATATATCATAATTATGTTAAGAAAAATCTTATATAACTAAAAGAGGAAAATAATCCTAGGTGGCTTTTTAATTAAAAAAAAGAAACCAAATCATAATTAATTAGATAAGGTATCTATCATAATTATGTTAAGAAAATCCCTACAAAAATAAAAAAAAAAAGAAAATTATCCTACATGACATTTTTTTTCTACAAAACTAAAAAAAGAAAATAATCCTACMTGGCATTTTTTCTCTCTCCAGACCTCTCCTTTAATATATATATAGATATAGATATAGATTACTTGTATTGGAAAAAGAAACTAGCTATTTTTTCATGTTGCATATACAAAATATTTACATTTTGAAGTTTGAAAATGTCAATTAGTTGATGAAGTAAACAACAAGAATTTTATTTATTTCTATTACGGCTCGAATTTTTTACTTTAAAAGATATTTAAAATATTTTATTTCAACAATATAATTATATATATGTCGAGTGTATACACAAAAAGAAGTATCGTTTAAAATGGAAAGCCCGGGTAAGGGTTTAAGCCTCTTCCACATTCCGATGTGATGGGAGAATTTGATTTTATGATTTGAATTTTGGGGAATGTATTCTTTTATTCTTTCTTTTGGGAATGTTATGCTCACTCAATCTCAAAAGGATAGATCAGAATGTTTGTTTGTTATTTTAAATGTCTAAATTAATATATACATTACTTATTATTTTATTTATTTTTTTATGTATATTAATTTAGAAAAATTCTTATTTACTACACTGTTATTACGATTAATTACTAAATATTTTAATAAAGAATATTTTATCCCATTTACTACATTGTTATTACGATTAATTGCCAAATATAGTAATAAAAAATATTTTATCCCATTTAGTTAAATATATTTTATTTAATCAAAATTACAACTTAAATGATCAAAACTACCCCTACACCTAGCAAACTACTACTACTACTACTACTACTAATACTACTACTACTACTACTACTACTAATAATAATACTAATAATAATAATAATAATAATAATAATGGCGTGTGAGATTTTGTTCCACATGTAATGAGTGGTATGAAATTATGTTCGGCGCAGTATGTAGTTTTGTTTTGAAAATATTATGTAGTATGGAATTATCTTGTGCAATTTAATATAAAATTTGACAATCCAGTCTAAAATTTGAAGAAAAAAAACTGCATAATGTAGTTTGCAATCTGGTTATTAAGAACAAATAATGTTCCGATTTGTGTGTAAAAATTATTTATTGTGCAAAATAGTCTTCCTTTAAATATAATAAATAATATTACGATTTGTGTGTACCATTTTTAATATTATTATTTTTGTATTTTTTTTAATTAATTTTACTTTTTTTTCAAATCCCGCATAATATGCGGGTGTTAAACTAGTTATTAAATAAGGACAACTCTCACACTTAAAAGTTAAGGGAGAGAGATACACCCCTATAATCACGCTTGTGATGAAGAGCTAAGCATGAATTGACGCCCAACGGGTGGTCGAGGCGAGAGAAACCTACAAGAAAGGGTAAGTGGGGAACAACAAACACAAAAGCTTCAAATATAAAATAAAACCATAAAAATGTAGAAAAGAAAATTATTTTTGTGATTTTTGAATTTTTTTGTACATATATATAGATATATAATATATATATATATATACACACACACACACACACGAACACAAGATACCAAAAGACTCAAATATAAAGAACAAACATAAAAAGAAAAAAAAAATAGATTTTTTTAAAGTTTTTAGAATGTTCTATTTTTTGTGGGGTTTTGAAAAATTTCAAATTTGTTTGCAATTTTCATTAAGGAAAAAAGAAGAAAGGAAATGTTTTTTGAAAATTCTGAATTATAATAGTTTTTTGATAAGACATGACAACTTTTTCTTTTTTCTTTTTATTATACATATGTATATTCCGTGCACACTCATGGCTACTATGTATGTATGCAAGGTAAATCTTATGTCTTGACGATGCTGTAACTTTTAATCACGTTGTTATGTAAATTAAACTAAACAAATCATAGACTTGACAAGTGGTGCATTTGTTTAGACTTTAGACTTTTTGCTTAAAGAACTCCTTTTTATCAACTAAATCGCCCATAAGGAGCTACATATAAGTGTTTTTATGACTTTTTGATTGATTGAAATTGTATATTTAGTTAAACACGTGTTACCTTTCTTCATATGACTTTTTTTTTTTTGGCTTCATTGTTGGTATTTTCGCCATATATAAACATTTTCTATTGTACTTTTCCAGTGAATTGGGAGTTGTAATTATTCACATTTAACAAAGAGATTGTTCTTTTTCTAACTTCCCCCCCCCCCCTTTTTACATTCTACTTATAAGGCGTGTTTTTATTTACATGTTTTGAAGATGGGTGATGAACAAGTATTTTTGAGGGGAAGAGTGTTGAGTTTTAACTAGGGGACGCAAATTATATATGTATATACACTAAGAGATGTATTATTTTTTTCTATCGTCGTGTATTGTTTTTTACACTGGAGAGTAATGGTTTTTTTTTTTAATTGTGAAGTATTAGCAGGTGCTTCAGGGACAATGGAGTGCGGTAGAGATGGCACAGCGGTGGTGGTGCCGTCAACTACGTCGCCTCACCAGCTAGCGGTACGACAATCACATAGTGAAAGTATAAGTAAGGTATGAGTTCGGATTTGCGTGAGCTTGTGAAAATAAAAGCATACGGTGGCGGAGGTCACGGTGGCGGAGCCTTTTGGTTGTTGGGACGATAAGACTTTTTTTTTTTTGTGTGTGTGTGTTGCATGCTTTTATCTACTTATGGTTTTCATAGGTTGATGTGCAACTTTTTCTTCTTTTATTTGAATGTAGGTCAAGTCAGACAGCCTAAAGAGTCACACCAGTTAATCTAGTCTGACAAAAGTAGGCTTAGACCTGATCACATTTTTGGAACTATCGGTTCTAGGTTCCTCAAAATGGGGAACTATAATTGAGACTGTGGCCTTACGATTTTGGTCCCAAAATCGGAACCAGCGGTTCTGGTCCAATTCCAGTTCCAGTTTCTTCATGGTTCCATTTTTTATCAGAACCGTCTATTTATATTTATTTTTATATATTATTTAAATTTTAGATAAAATATTTAATTATATATATATATATGTTATAATATATTTATAAAAATAATACATTATATAATATATTTTAAAAATAAAAATAAAAAAGCACACAAAATATCAAAGAACCAACAGTTTTAACCGTCAGTTTTGGTTTCGGTTTCGGTTTCAGATATCACCATGGTTTTTTAAATCCTAGGATCACCGAAACCTTTTAAGTCAGTTCCGATTTCGGATTCATTGACCACAGTTACAATTTTTGAAACGTTACTACAATTACAGTTTTGAACCCATTCCGATTCCATTTAGTCAGGTCTACGTATGCCCCTACTTTTATTCTTCCTTGGACACTTGGTTTTAAGCCTTCTTTCACATTCTTCTAGGTAGGAATAGAAATTGAAGATCTTGAAATTTTAAAAATAGTTTGGTTGAGCTTGTAAATTTACTCGTGTGGTAGAAAAATGGAAAATTTATTCTCTTTAAAAAAAAAAAATCGAGCGATCAATTATTTTTTTTCTTGAAAGTAGTAATGGAAATATTTTAGGGGGCGAATTTATGAATCTAATAATTATATGGGCGCGGATATACGCACCCTAGGATTTTATGAGTTCACCCCAAATAATTTTAGACAAAATTAACCCTACTTAAAAAGACAAGAATAACCTTACTTACAATATTAATTAAGATTTGTATGAATGAAAGAACGACACGTGTATGGACGATCCAGAACAAGTTGCACCACTGTGTGTGTATCTGTTATCGTCGCACGCAAACCACACCACACACAATGCTCCCAAATCAAATCAGCCCCATCTGCGTTTGCCTGTAATTGTCGCCCTCTAATCCTCCACACACACACACTACGTCTCCTACAATCACAAACAGTAAAATCAGCCAATCTCAGAAATGCATGTTTTCACTGCAGCATCAGTTGCCGGCGGCGGCCTTGCATTTCTCTCTCATTTCTCAATTTCGATAACAATTGCTAGAATAACGGGCTCATCACAAACCCTACCCCATTGAACTTCCCTTGCAGCCTCTGTCACAGTAGCTCGAACAAGCGGCCAACTCTATTGAGCGCCTCAAAAGTGTCGGTTTCAAGTGGTAGCAGCAGCAGCACGAGATATGCAAACCCCTCGCGTTTGATGGCTCACCTCGTTCCATTCTCCTCAGTAAATTAGTTGAACCCACAAATTTTTCCATCTTTTTTCTCCTCACTTCCGCCTTTTCTTTCTTTCTGCACGACGGTCTTCTTCCTCTCTCTCACCTTCCTTTTCTCTCTTTTTTAAATTATTATTATTCTTTAAATATTAGTTTTATTATTATATTATATATTATATTAAATGGGGGGTAAAATAGGGCCTTTGGGGGATTCATTTAGTAAAAAATAATTATTTTAAAATTTTTTGGGGTGTTCTAATCATTTGGGGTGAACTCATAAAATCATGGGGTGCGTATATCCGCTCTCTAATTATATTACGGCTCCGTTGAGTAAAAATGATGATGTTATCAAGCAGCCTTGTCATTAATGGTACATCAATTATCAACAATGTTGATCTTCTATAATTATAAATATAACAATAAGTGGATTTAACTATACAATTGTGTTTGTGTTTTGTGTCGTGCAATATTGTATCATGACTTTATAGTATCATTTATATCTGTCGTGTCACCCATAATTTGAGACTGCAAAACGTGCACAAAAAAGGGGAAATATGACTATAAAATTCTTCTCGACATCACTTTCATGTCCTACATTATAATGATATTCAACACCATGATTCAGTTCTGCACTGCAAAAGAAATAAAATAAGAACAAAATGGATGAAGGGGAGAACAGAACAGAAATCCAATCTACATTCATGGAAAGTCAGAGCATACAAGAAAAGCTCCAAATTTTTCAGTAATAGGTACCAAACACATCTGTTTACATATACATATTCATTCACCGCAAACATCCCCTCATATTCACAACCTAAATCCTACACGAGCCGCCACCCCCCCAAAAAAAAGCACTAAACCTTAAACTAAGGTAGTCTTTGTGATCATCAACCTGATAAAATCTAACAAATCAGTCAGAAACTTTTTTTTTCATGAAACAATAAATAAAAACCCAAATTCAACAACTAAATAATATTCCACGCCACGGACAGCAGACAAAAAAACTGGCTAGAGTTCTTAAAAATAAATATAAATATAAAACAAGCATAGAGATTTTAAAGGGGAAAATAAACCGATTTTTAATCTCCAAGTCCGTCCAAGTTAAAATCCGTCCCTTCGCATCCTGAATGAATCTTGCTTCCTTTCATTTTCTTCACTTCCTGGCTAGAAAGAATGAAAATCCTCCGAACCATGATGCAAAATTCTCTGAAATATAAAATAAATTACGATATCAAACACATGTATCAACAAAAGTTCAATTTGATCATAGAGAAAAGATACAGTGCACTTACAGCCATGGATCGTCACCCATAAGCATCATATCCCCGTCATTATCGGTAAACACGATTTCCCATTTATTTCGGGACCGCAAATCCCCCTTAATTTCAAACATCTCTTCGAGTTCGGTTATAAGCTCGTCATAGCCCTTCAATGCAGTCAAGTCCACTGCACGCCCAACTGCAACCCCTTGCATTTGTACCTTCTCAAAAGAATTTCATGCCAAACATACAATATGATTCTTAATTAGTAACATACAATATGATTCTTAAATTTTTGAAGGTAACCGAGTGTTTTTGTAATTAGGCTAATAATTGTAAGTATCCATGTATAATATTAGAGGCACACCCATGTCAGACGGTGTGATGAATCTTGACTCGTTAAGATGGTCCCTAAAATTAAAATAAATAAAAAAACAAAAAAATAGAAGACTCTAAAAGATACCTAAAAACTGAAAAACTAAAAGAACTAAAAACCTAAAGAATAGCTTAAAATTTTGAAAAACCCTACGATAACTCCAAGAACTAATAATACTGAACCGAAAAAAACCAAAAAGCAGAAAAAATAAAATTCGAGCTCCATCTGCATTCCGTCAGACGGTTTGACATAAGTTTTTGCCATAATATTAGTAAGAATTATGGTTCACATTCAGTCCGCCGTTTGATGAATTACCTTAGTTCGACTTCGAGACGAATGACTCTGTCGGCTCTGAACCTCCTTCGTCGTTACTTGCAATTGGCCTTTCTTCAGTTCATTCATATCGCTCAAAACACAAGATTTGTCGCCACCGTCTATTAATAAATTATCGCATGATATCGGATGCGAGTTCTCGTGAAGAGACACAGAAGAAGGGCTTCTCAAGTCGATCCCAAATAATCTGCATGTCACAAAATTATCCGATCTTCTCTCGTCCCGGATAGATAAAGGGCTGTTACTCTGGTTTGAAACAACGGACCAAGCCGATGCACTTTTACTCTCTTCCATTTCTTCAGCATCAGTTTGTTTAGTGTGTGCATTATTAGCTATGTGATTGCTCGGTTGTCCTTCGAGACCAAGATTATTAGATTGATGCGACTCGTGAGGAAGCTTCCACGCAGCTGGTGTTGTTGAAGTTAGAGTTTCTACATTCATTGCCGGTAACAAACAAACAAGGTGCAAGTTACAAAACACAGAAGGGGTATATGTGGTGAAAAGATAAATTACAAAAACTTACCCCTAAGGTTTAGCCTAATTACAAATAAAAAAATTAAAATTAAAAAATCCAGCTATTTTCGAAAATTAAAAAAAAAAATTTTGAGATTTGTATCTGTTTGAAAATTAACCCCCTTCCCCTCTATGGGTGGCACGATAAGCCCGAGCACGGTACGATAAGCTTATCAGGCTTAGAACTAAGAACCAAACACAGAAAGCACGAAACGGCATGATGGGCACGATAAGCAAAACTGTTATTTTATTTAGTCAGGCCCGTTAACTTATGAAACATATGGTTCTTTTTAGTTTATTTTATACTTAGAAACACATTTTGCAATAAACTTCCAATACAAATAGTCTAGTACAATTTAAAAGTCATGGAATGACAAATAAGTTTTAAAAAAATGAATTTCAATTTTTTTTTTTAAGTTATTGGGTCTTTTTGGGCCAGCCCGATATTAACCTGATAATTAATGTGCCTTATCGTGTCGGCCCAAAACCCATAATTCCTTGATTATATATATATATATGTATGTATATATATATATATAATATTAAAAGATAGCTAGCCTTTTTACAATTAGACTGAACCTCAATGGTTTTCATAGTTCACCGTAAAATATATAAGAAGCGCCAATAACTAACCAGAAACTGGGATCTCGACATGTGGGCGAAGCCTCTTATTCTTCGTTGTCTGAGGCTGAACCACTCCAGTTGGCACCGATGGCACAAATGGTTCAATTTCCCAAGGTGAAACCCTTACCGGCCTTGAAACGGACGCGGGCTCGTCCCATTGAACCTAGAAACATTAGAATAAATAAATAAATAAACAATTAAATCACTCTTTTAATAACAACGGTTTAAATGAGGGTCGGGCTATGAGCTCATACACCAACCTTCAATGATCGCCATTTAGAATTTTCCCAGCAAGGAGAAATATCTTCCACCCCAACGATTGTACCTGAAAACCTGATTAGCTCGTAAAATGGAAAGAAAATGAAGAATTTCAGAAACTCGGACGAACAATTAACTCGGGTAAAAGAAGGATAGGCAGATGACGTAAATATTTGACAAACCTCCTCTCGGGCGAATCCTCACCCTCGAAACGCATCTTAAATCTCATGCCGACTCCAAAATCTTGACTTACAGCTTCTAGATACTTGTTCAGTCCTACAATGAACTGACTCGTCCTAAAAAATAAAATCATACCAACCAAAAAAGTTAAAAGATTATTATCCAAAAAAGTAAAACGCCTACTCACATGATAAAAACGGGGAACATAGCGAACCTGGGCTTGTAATAAACAACAAAAATAGTTTGAGTCGAAACGGCATGGGATGCCGTTGCAAGCACTCCGACGTGCATGCTCTGACTTGAAATAACGGATGAAGGCATCGAACTCTGTTGACGAGCATGGCGTCTCACCCCTACGCGTAATTCCGCATTCTCTCCCCTAGATTTTATTTTTTAAAAAATGTACGATGATTTGAATATGGAAACAAGATTTTGCAGTAACATCTTATACAGTAAAACTCTATAAATTAAATGTATTGGGACCACCAAAATTTATTAGCCTAACAAGATAATAAATAATTGATAAATTAATAATTTATTAATTTATAATTGTTCATAAAATATAATTACAAAGTTCTACCGTTTTTGTAAGCCACCATCAATTGATAGCATAAGTTCACAAAATAAGGACGAATAGTTAGACAATGAAGACACTTAAGAATTGTAAAATCCAATTAAAGAGCTGGATTATCAACAATAGAATGACTGTCAAATATCTCTTAACAACTCTAAAAATAATAACACAACTACAGAAATGTCGATTATGTGCAGATAAATTAAAGTATCATAAGAACTAATAGAGATGGTAAAATTGACGATTATCTCTTACTACATTGAGGAAATCGAATAATCTTTTGTTCAGTCGTGAGACAAAAAGGTTTTACTATGCTAAGTTATAGATATTTAAGTTGCCATCATTCAATAGGATACAAGCAACAACTGAGTCATTTTATATGAAGTTTGGAAAGATTAATCATACATTACTATGAACGACGGAGTTATTAATTTATATAATGAATATTGTCTACATTAATTTTTAAAAATGTATTCTCTTATAGATTTAGCGATTGACTAATTTAGCATGTTGTCCCCAACTTGGGACAGGCAAAAAGTATAATTTATGTGAGGGTATTAATTAATCAAGTAATAAATTATCAAAGTTTTACTTTATCATGCATGAGTGGTATTTTCGTACCTCATAAATACAAAAGTATCCCCAGCGACTAATCTTTTAGATGTAACAAATGTACTCCATCCCGTTGTAAGCAAATGCCTCCGAGGCTGACCTGTTCAGTTTACGTTAAAATACATATCAACGGTTTCATATTAATCGTACTCAACTACGTGATAACTCACATGCCTACTTATCAGCGTTCTGTGATCTAACATGTTTGTAGGGGTAATTACAAAAACTAGTCTTGAGGTTTAGCCTAATTACGAAAACATCAATTATCTTTTAAAATTACAACTACCCCGTTAAAGTGTAGCAAACACCATTGAAGTCTGTATTTACCTAACAAGTAATGATCCTCTTTGAGAATGCAATTTGTAAAATATAAACAAATGTCATAGGGTTATGTGTAATAGTTTTGAAAGACAACTTTAGTTTTTGTGGTTAACCCATTTTTTATATAAAAAGAAAATGAAAGGCAAACCACACATCTACAGCAAACCAATTTTTTGTATTTAAAAGGGATAATTACAAAGAGTGCCCTTGAGGTTTGACCTAATTCCAAAAAAAGAAAAAAAAATCTAAATTTTGCATAAAACACCAGAGTTTTGATTCAGTGTTAAAATGAAGGGGCTAATTGTACTTATTTTACAGATGCGAGGGGAGTTTTGAAATATTTTTGTTTATGAAGGGTGGGGGTGGGGTGGGGGTGGAATAAGACAAAATAAAATATCAGGGGTATTATTGTAATTTTGAAGATGAATTTTTTCCTATAATTAGGATTTTAGATTAAACCTCAAGGTAAAGGGTACTTTTTGTAATTAACCCTATTTAAAATATAAATCCAAGCCAACGACGGACAAAACGAAAACGATCACCCAAGAGGTGGCATTGGCAACAAATCACCTCTAAATATGTGCTTAAAATGCCATTCGATCCCATGCAGATCTTTGGCGATCAGTTCTTGAGTTGGCGTAGGCTGAGTCATATCCTGATCGGTCGAGCAACCACAATATCCAAACAAGGCAGGTGAAAATATAAAATAAATGGATGAGCATTTACGAGCAAAAACAGATCATACCAAAGGAGGAAGGCATTCATTAGCGTGTTTGCGAAGAACCGAGAATCCACCGTGAGTGCTCGTATCAGATGCTGTCAAAACCTTGCTGAATGTGTGAACTACGGGCCTAGGTGGCTCATCGGGTGAGTCATCGGGACTTGTTGGCTCAGTTTGCTACAAATAGTGTTAAACTATTAAACTTTAAAAGTTTTATTTTCTATATAAATAGTAATAATAATAATGAAATCCGCAATTGTTTTCGAATAAATAAATTCTTACATCTGGTTCTGGCATCAAAGTTATTTGTGCATACACTTCATCAGTGTCTAGTTCAGCCTACATAGGGAAAAAAATCATCAATTACTATATTTATTAATTTAATTGCTAAGGCAAACTGAGTAAATCCATAAGAACAACTCAATTCTAAGAACATACCAGTAGCTGAATGTTAAAAATACGACAAAGGATCTTTGAAGGCAGATTGAACATTGGTATCCTCTGATTCAGTTCTTGATTCATCGAAGCCTCCAACTACCAAACCACAAACAAACATTAAAAATAAAAAAATAATTAAAATAAAATCTTTCAACTAAAGTCCAGTAGTTCACACAAAGATCTGAACCATAACTACAACCTAAAATAAATAATTAAAAAAACAAATGAATAATTTGGTCTCGCAGAAACTTACTTGTTCCATGTGACCTTGTGGAAAATAAAACACTCTTTCTCCAACTTTTGGAATATCCACCAACGGACCTGCACAAGCCTTCCATAATTCCCCATACAATCCATCCTTTACAACGCACCCTAAAATAATTAAAAAAAATGCAAAATTATTTTCCAGAATTAATAACCAAGAAAAAAGAGGGGAAAATAAAATGAAAGGGTTATTTCAAAAGTTGACCTTCAGCTTGAAAACTACTATGCTGCTGAGAAAAGGACCCTCTATTTGCCATGAACACACCAATTTCGCTCCTTTTCTTGGGAAAAATATGAATTAAAAATAAAAAATATATATATTGATCCTTAAATAAAGCTTATATGAATAAGATGGATGGTACACAGTGAATCAACTTCAACCCTTATACTTGTCTACATGAATTGATTTAGTGGCGAGATTAAACTGCGGCAAGCAAATACTGAGAAAAATCAGAGGACGGGTAGCGAGAGAAACGGCGGTGAAGAATCCCAACAGATAGTTAATTATACACCTTGATTTTGATGCTCTCTCTCTCTCTCTCTAATTATATTGAATTTTGTGAGTAAATTTGTACTTTAGCAGAACGTGGTTGGGTTGTCTCCATTTTCACTGCACACCCGTAGTGCGTGCGTTTATGTGTGGCTAGCAACGCCAACCTAACTAACTATAGTTAATGTTTTAACTATAGTTGGAGGTTACTCATGATGAGTCATGAAGAGTGACGGTGGGGCAAGTGCTTTTTTTTTTTTTTTTTGTCCAATAATCTTTCAGAGTATAAACAATACTTGACAATTTCATAGAAAAAGCACCGAGCAAAAAATGACCAATATTTTTCGTAAAAGAATAGAAATACTACAATATCCAATAATTACCGTAATATGAGATTGATCTTTCTTCATTAATTATCAACCCAAGTAAATTAGTTATTGCAACTTAATAGGTATAATACAATTAAATAATTATAAAGATGTTAAAACCAGTAATCATATCACAATTTTACTTATTGGTGTTCATTGTTGATAGTTTACAACGACAGTTAACCCAAATGAATATTTATTTTATTAAAATACAATAGGCTTACTTTTGTTCTTATGATTAAAAATATTGCAATGAACAAGAATAATGAGCGACCTGGTGAGTAAAATATTATCACATGTGTATAAATTATCTATGAAAAAATTTCATGATTTATATTTTATAAGCAGAATTTACATTTGAATATATTTGAAAATTAATGTAATGAATTACATACACCATTTGAAAATTATTTTACTTCCCCCATCCATCAAATATAGCCATGTATACAAAGATACACAAATTAATAAGATAAAATAAATATAATTGAAATTATAAAAATTTTGTTATTATTTCTACTTTATCAAGTTATTTTTTAAAATATAATTCTTACTTTTGAAAATTAAATAAGCATATCTTTTATAAACTAATGAATTGAAAAGGATGTCTATTTAATTTGAACGAAGGTGGAGTGTAATTATTTTTGGTGGATCAAATATCCATTGACCTTTTTGTTTCTTAGTCACCTCACTTTTGGTGATGAATAAGGTTACTATTTATAAGAACAAAATCACTTGTTTGATTTGTCACTTCTCCACGTTAGCAAATAATTTCAAACGATATTAATATAAAGAATAGATTATAAACATAATATCTTATTCTCGTATTTTGGATTTGTATCTCTCTCTCTATATATATATATATTGCATCTTATATTATACGAACTTTCGAAAGTGTATCCTCTGATCACTTAACTTATCTGAACTCGTCAAAACTCATCTAAACTCGCGAGTGAAGTTATATTTTATCAAACATAATTTTAATATGCATTTCATCAAAATTCATTCGTACTTTTATAATTATCAAAATACGATAAACTCTTTTATATTGAGACTATTTTAATGTATAATTATATTAGAGGTGTAGGAGTATTCTTTTATTTATGATATTTATAAATGTAAATTGTTACTAAGATTTAGTATAATTAACATTTTGTAAATTCTATATATTATTTATAATACATTTTAAAGCTTGCACTTTTATTTTATTATATTTTACCATATAAATTATTTTTTCATTTTATCATTGGAGTATCTAGATTGTAGAATACTAGTATTTTTGTCAAATATATATCACACTTCTTATTAGTATACTTTCTGGTCAATTCAAGTCGTTTTATGAGTTATTATCATAGTTCTGAAAACCGGACCGGACCGGCCAGTTCGACCGGGAACCGGTCACCACACCGAGCCGGTTTTCATGTGCAAACCGCTCGGGTCAAAAACCGGTCAAGAACCGGTTGAACCGGTGAACCTGTGACAGGTTCAACCGTTTTTTTTTTTTTTTTGCTTTCTAATTTTTATATTAAATAAAACTTGACAGAGTCTTATTTTTTTTTATTTGGAGTACAAATAAATACAAATTATAATGGCTAATTTTATTTCATTTGGAAGTTGTTGGACTTGGAGTGATGATATTAGAATTYAACTATTTGATTTGATTTTTCTTCATTATATTTAATTCAACTACATTTTTCTATGTTGTATTGTGGTTGATGAATCCATATTTATTCATATGGACTCTTTGAATTAAATTTTAAAATATTTTATAATCATATATTTTATTAATCTAATTTATTCTATTTATTTATAACATATTTAATATATATATATATATATATATATATATATATATATATATATATATATAACCGGTCCGACCACGGTTGAACCTGTGAACCACTGAACCTGTAACTTTACCGATTCGATTACCGGTCCGATTTTCAGAACAATTGTTATTATTAGCCAAAATAGATCCGATGATTTTGAGGTCTTAAATTAAAATCAAACTTACCTCAGCATGTGCGGCCAAAACCAGATTTGAACTAAAAAAAACATTTTCCCTTTAATCAAAAATAAAAGGAAATGGAAATTGGATAAAAATATTGTTTATTTAAATAAAAAAAGTTTGAATTAAATGAAATTGAGTAACTGAGGTTCCATAATAGTAGGCTGTCGGGTTGCGATTGGTTGTCTGCTCCTCGGCAGGCAGCAAGGGGTTGGCTCCACTTCACCCCGGCAAAAGTTCTTTTTTTTCCGCCCCTATTTATGAGCCCCACCACCCAAATTAAGCCTTTTGACCTCCAGATTTCAACTATATTGCGAGCATGCCATTTGGGCCCACATACACGTGGGGAGTTTATGGTTTGGTAGGAGTCTAGCAAAGCTGGTACATAACACAGTGGTCCAGGGGGCATACAGGTCATCAGATGAGTACACGTGGCGTGGGGTCCAACCTTTGGATTGAGTAGCGGTCCCTGTCTTATTTATCAAACGTCTGGTAGACTGTGGGAATGCTGGGATTGGACCACTCTCTCATAGTGTACGAGGCCGCACATGTGACTCGACTGGAGTCACTGGACAATTATTTATTTATCCCAAATAAATAAATAAATAATATGCTGATAATAGAAGATAAAAAATGAGATATAAATAAAAATAATTACAATTTTTATTTTGGCTTTGTTGAGCAGTTTTGGAACCATGAGTATAAAGGAGGAGAAAAAAGGGTGTAAAAAAAAAAGAAAAAAAGGGAAGAGATAGGGTACATGCATAGGTGATTTTTTTGATAGCACAATTCACAAGTATAAAATAAAGAATGCGACATATTAATATGTTCAGAAAATTTGATCTTGTATTTAATTTTATAAGTATTGTGTATATATATATATATGCAAAGAATCATTGTACAACGGTTGCACAAAATGGTTTCGTTAGAAAATTATATTTTCAATAGAAATACATATTTTTACAGTAAAAAAAATGATTTTGCACACATACTTATTTATGTTGAGTTACTATAGAAATAAATATTTATGTAAAAAAAAAATAATGACTTGACAAACTCGTACATTCATAATATATACATGTATATTTAATGAACGTAGAATACTTCCCCGGGCAAATATCAAAACTCATACTACGATTCAATTCCAAAAATAAAAAGGAAAAAAAAATATTCTTTCCATCTCACAAATATAGTTCAGTATTCGATTTTTGTCCGTCCCACAAAAATAGTCCATTTACTATATTTAATATATCATTAAATTCTCATTTCAACAGATACCCTTAATTAATATTCTTGAAATACTAGTTTTTTACATGGTAAATTGAAAATTGATGATCAGAATGTAAAATCGTACTATTCAAATAACAAATATACTAATTCCAATACTAATTTCTATAAGCATATTAATCGACATTAATAAATCTAAAAAGGGTATAATTGAAAAACACTAACTAAATTAATGATTTAACTATATAAACTATTTATTTCTTAATTTATGTGAAATCAACTTTAGAACTATCATTTTGGGACGGAGGAAATAACAAAGTTGAGCAAATCTATAACACATTTAGAAGCCATGTCAAGCATTTGGATAATAACTCTTGTGATAAATACATACTCCCTCCCTCATGTTTATGTGCGCATTCTTAGAAAGAATTTGTTCTATTATACTTGTCACTCTTGCATCATAAAGAGAATTAAATGTCACTATTATATTATCATAAATAATTAAATATTACTTTTTGGGTTTACCATTTTCTTAATTAATTCATATTTTTTAATTATATAAAAAATATTTTAATGATTTGACATCTATAACTATAAAACTAAATATCGTTATCATTTGCTTTAAATACACGATTAAGATATTCATTGATGACCAAAAAGAGGTCTTCTTTGCAATGGTGGAGAGATTAATCTAAGAATTATATGATTAATTTCTTGCTCATTCCACTTATCATTCTCACCAAGCTTTTTCATTCAATAGTATAAGAACTAATAATGGCACGTCCCACTTGCACAAATTGTATAATTTATTGGATTTATCTCCTGATTTTCTTGAGGATTGTTGGAGAATATACCAAATGTTCGATCATATAATTTCCTGGTCTTGTTTGCTTCTTGACTAGGTTTACCAAATATTGTTGAATTATTGGATTGGTCGAAAAAAGAACGTCGTTGTCATATGCTGAGAATAGACGAACTTGAATGAAGTGGCATTATTGATGTTGCTTGTTTTGAATAAACATGAATATTATTGAGAAAACAATAGACATTTTAAGATAATTATTATAATTTTAATAAATGAAATGTTGAAACAACTAAATACACAAGTTTGAACTTTGTACAGATCATGATTGAACAAATTCAAGACTTTGTAAGATTAGTATTGCTATCTTAAATATTTACAGAACCATAAATTGCTAATACCACACAGTCCTATTTTACAGATAATTTGTAGGCAATTTAATAAATTCTAACTATTCCGTCATAAATTTATGGCCAAACGTACGATTATCAACAATGTTGGAAATGATAGGCATTAGTTAGAGTTGCAAATTATACATATGAAAAAGTTGCAGTGCAAAATGAAATTGCTTCGTACTATACAAATTACGCACCAACAGAAAGTCACATCAAATTACAACTACCATCGATCCAAATTGAATAGTGGTATTATTGAGAACCGAACAAAATTGATTCGAAATAACTATGAATTTCCAAAACTAAGAAATAACTGAATAGTAACATTACTGAAATCTGAACATAATTGATTCAAACATGTTACACGATGAAGAATAATTTCCAAATAAAGACATACGAAAAACAAACACGTTCAATTGCCTTGGAAGTGTGTGAAGTGAAAGTTTTCGGTTGGCCTCAAAAAGTTGTCTCAATATTTGTGTGTCACTCAATATTAATACTTTTAGGTTTCACATTGTTAGCATGCAAAATTACATATTATAAAAATATATTTCCTAATCACTTTAGAGATTTAATGTATATTTTTTATGTAATTATTTTTTATTTTTTATTTATTAAAGAATATTATACTATTGATATTTTAATTGTTTTCATAGATAAATAAAAGACTTTAGAGTATTTTTGGAATGTGAGTGTTGGCAACCCTAAATTAGGAGATCAATTAGTACACAGGGAGGAAGAGAAGATTAAAAGATGTCAAAACAGACTTGAAAAGAGAATACCTGTCTTGGTCGGACCTGCAGAAGAAACAACAAATTGAGGCTACACCCGAACAAGTTGGTCAGGTATCACAGACAAAAGAGGACTGGAAGATACCCGAGAAAAATACCCGGTGTGATACCCGAGTTGTCGGTTGGAAATAGAGGACAGGATGCAAACTGAGGCTACGCGCGACCTGGTACCCGAGCAGGTTGGTTGGGTACACCGCCGCGAATAGAATCATAACTTCAGCGTTTTTAGGTCAAAATCTGGGTTTATGAACTCCTATAAATAACTTACAAACTCATAACGTAAAAGACATCTCAAGTACAATATTTTTGAAGATCATATTGGAGGAGAAACTGAGCCTAAAGGACGGAGGATTAACGCCCTTCCATCCACAAGACGAGATGACGAAGTTCCTTACGAGTCATCGCCGTTCGGAATGGTTCTCCTTCCTCTTTCTATTAGATTATGAATGGAATATTTTGGTGGAGTTAAAAAAAAGATTAGGAATCTAATATGTTATTTGATACGTATGAGATTACTAAATTTTTTATTCCCTTTAAAAGTTTATTTTGTCTAGATATTATTTTGATTTACTTGCCAAATGTATCAGATATTAATTGTTTAGGAAGACTTTTTTACTTATCTTATTTGTTATTTATCTTGTATATTATTAGAATTAGTTTAGATTGTAATTATTTTTCTCATAACTTAGAATCTCGTTTGTTGCAAGTCACGGTTATTAGGAGTTTTAGATTTTATCTTCTCTCCTTATTTAAAGTGATTTACTTGCAATATATTATGTAAATATTCGTTCCTTCTTTTGTAGGACTCTTTACTAGTAAAGATGTTTATATAAATATGAGCGCTAGCTTAAGAGCTTTAAGAAGCTGAGGCCTTATGTGGGTTAGAATTTGGAATACCGTATTTGGGATTCGAAATACCGAATACTTATTTGTTCTAAGACTCAAAAATCAAATACTCAAACAACAATATCTTACAACTAAATAATTAAATATTACTAAATACGATATAATAATACACTACCACCTACTTTTCAGACATGATTTGACATCAAATACAACATATAATAAATTATCATCCACTTTTCAGACATGATTTGACATCTACATTAAAAATTAAAGGATTCTGAATCCTATAACAAACAAGAATTCTTACTATTCACATAATTCTGAATACCCTAAGATTCTGAATACCAGAATTTAGAATCTCAATGAATGCTCGTCCAAACACTTGGATACTCTTGAATCACTTGAGTTTCTAAATAAAATGATTTTCAAAGTTTACTATTTAAGAGTCACTAAAATCCGATTGAATCATCATGTGGTTTTTGAGAATGTTTCATTCTTGTTTGATAGAGTGGAATTTTCTCATGATTTTTTTGCACCTAGAGATGGGTTGGTCAATAGAAAATATCGAACTTATCAAAAACTTGCTAATGTTTTGTTAAGTTTAAACTATATGACAAAAGTTTTTTATACAAAGGTACCAAATACTGCTTTATATTGTGTTTTCGAGAACTGGTGGTAGAAAAACTTCTTTCGAGTTACTTAGGAGAGTTAAGTCCAGTCTCAAGAAATTGCATGGGTTTTGGTTCATTTTCATCCTTTTGAGTGGTTTATATAATTTTTGTTTGTTCTTGGAATCTTCATTTAATTATACTTTTTGTGTGTATAATTTTTATTCAAGGACGATCACGGAAACCATTCATATTGGGTTTAACGGTCTTTTTGAGAAATGTAAGGAAGATTATTCTAACTTAGTCACGTTCTATTTTTCTCTTCTGTTTATGTACAAGTATCTAACTTGAACTTGTTTGTATTTCAAAAGATAGATGTGGGCGCTCTTAAGAGTGTTTTGCCAGATGTGTTGCTAAATGTTCCAAAATTTGGACCAACACTTGTCATGACTGATTTTGAATTCGATTCTACGGATATTTTTCATTCTCAGGTGGAGGATGTTGTTCAGAACAATTCTGATAAATCTGATATTCTGAAGTTCGGTGTTGCTGCAGGTGTTCCATCACTACCAGTAACATTAAAAGTTGCTGAAGTTGAAACTGTGTATGATGTTGGTTCTGTTTTGCTAACATTGTTCCTACTGAAGAGACAGTGATTACACTCAGGAAGATGGTAAGTATATGTTATACATCATTGAAATGAACTACGATAAGATCTCTCAATTTCCCACTCTCTTTTGAACTTAGATATGATCAATGTCTTGCATTAAGAGAGTTGTGTTTGGGGGCAACATCATGATTTTGTGGTGTGGGTATGAACATCTTAATATGTCTTCTCTATTAGTAGAACTTGAGTATATGATATTCGGTGGTTGTTCCCAATTATTGTGGTTTTTCAAAATTGTTAAACGCACACTGATGTAGACTAATGTGGTTATCTAGACACCCTTCGGTCCACGTCTAACTACTGCATTTTTTTGGATGATAACATTGTTTCTTAGTCCTCTAAACATCTTTGTACTACCCAAAAATGAGATTCTTACTGAATCCGACTTTGATGCTCCCCTGTCAGGGAAAGCGGGCTTAATAATTTAAACTAATAAATGCCAAACTCATCTACTTTGTCAAAGTTGAGTATCAAGGGGTGGCTAATGTTGTTTTTGAATTGTGTTGGACTCAAAATCTCATTTTGACACATTAGCTGTTGTGACAAGGTTGGTGCGGTATATCTCATCGTGAGTTTGGTTCAGTATTAGTGTACTAAATATAATAAAATGAATATTCATTTTGCATGTGATAAAGTCACTCGTGGACAAGTTGGTGTCCTCCATGTCCCCTCTCGCTATCAGACTGTTCATATCTTTACCAAAGGGCTTCCACTCATACTTTTTGATGCTTTTAGGGACAGTCTCAGTGTAAGAATGCCTTCTGCTTTGACTATGAGGGTGTATTAGAATATGTAAATATTAAGGTTTTATTGTGCAAATATATTTGTGTATCCTTTCCATATTTTTATTGTATAAATACCCTTCGATTTGCATGAAATAAGCAAGGATTATTATTCTATCAGTTTCTCTTCTTCTTTAGATTTGTATATATACGTTCTCATAGGTACCATCCACAGATTGTTCGTCGTTGTTCGTGATAGCAACTGGTGTTCTCACAACGGCCTGGACAACGGACATGATGGAGTTAAGTAGCTGATTCGTGCAATTGGTGCGGGTCTAAAAGTCGAGCAATCTGTTGCTGCAAATATTTTGAGCCGATCGAGTTACTACAGACTATTCGGGCCTGCTGCTGGTTCGGACCAAAAAGTAGATTAGATATTTAAAAGGGGAAATCCCCCCTTTTGGAGATTTAATCATTAGAAAAGGTGAATTGTAGTCACCTTTTGAACCTCCATGTTTTATAACCATTTTGATTGGGAAAATGACATTTGTGCCCTTCAAGCTTTCAAAAAGAAAAGAAGCCAACTTCACTCACATTTTCACCATTATATACAAAATTTCAATTCTTTTCACTTCCCTCACAAACCCCCCAAAAAAACAAACCCTCATAACATATGATCCACTAAAACCAAGACTAAACCCTCGTATCTCAAGCGAAGGCGACATAAATTTCTAGCAATGTGGCAGTGGCGGCCACTCTCTAATGAGTCGATGATGACTTTTCTCCATCAAGGCGCAGTGATGGCCATTCTCCATTAGGGCGATGATGGATTTTTTCCATGAAGGTGGCGGCTGCAGCCATTATCCAGCATGAAGGTGGTAGAGGCGATTTTCAGATATGAGATTTCAAGTTTTCAAATTCTAAATCAAAAAAGACAAAAATGGGGTAGAGGTTCCTGCAACGGCATGAGACTCCCGATGATATTCTTATGGAAACTATTTCCCAGGTGAGAGGAGAAATAAGATTTGGGTTTTTTTTTTTTTTGATTTTTGGTCTATGCCTGAGAAACCATTTCTTGCCTCGATGAAACTGAACTTAGCTCCAAGAATTTCTTTCTCTGATCTAAGAAAGTATTTCTGGCTCCAAGAAACTATTTCTTGAATCCAAAAAATCATTTATTGGCTCCAAGAAATAAAAATCATTTCTTGTCTCCAAAAAATAAAAAAAATGTTTCTTGGTTCGAAGAACTCATTTCTTGGGTCTGAGATAAGAAATTATTTCAGTGTCTCTAATAATTTTTATTTGAAACAATAAATCCTTTAATGAAAATAGAAATTTATGTGTTATGTGGATGAAGTTGTTGATTGGAAGAAACTAAAAGTTTGGATATTTTTGATTTTGTTTTCTTTTTTCCCATATAGGGGATGAAAAATAAAATGTCAAAATTGTTCATAATGGTTTTTCGTTCTAAGAAATGATCTTCCGTTTCCAATAAACGGCTTCTTGGATCCCATAAACCATTTCTTGGATCTGATGATGGTTTCTTGGACCCTAGAAACCATTTCTTGGAACCATAAATGGTTTCTCAAGGCAGAAAGTAGACTTTTGAAATGTGCCGTCAACTCCAATTTCGAGTTTATCTAACATGTATATTTTCATTACAGATGGTAGACGAAAAGGTTTGAATTGTTCATAGTGACTTTTGGGATGAAAATACATAAATAATGCATGCAATCAATAACGCTAATTAAGTTGGCACCATGATCTGTAGTAGTCATTAATTATAAATTTGTAATGTTATATGTTGTGACATTTTTATGTTTTTGCTTATATGTATTTTGATATTGTTGGAATTATATTGTGATGTACTATGCATTCTCGATTTCTACTTTATCTTCTTTTATCATTTCTATCACTACAAAAAATAGAAGAATGCCGACAGAAAAATTCGTCAATAAAAGGCAAAAAATCCGTTAGTGCAACATGTATCGCGAATCTCTCTTTATGTGAATCATCCTCAAGTGTTCCCCTCACACAAACTATATTGGGTAGAGCACCGCGAAGATGTGGCGCATGAAAATAGCCTGGACACACAAGAAAAACATTTCCCGACCTTGAGCTAACACTATGATGTATGATGTAGTTTATTGTGTTGACATTAATTACGAATGTCTAATCTTGTATTGTTGCAACATTTTATTGTTTTGGTTTCAGAAGTTGTATTTTATTTCTAGGTATTGATATAATATTACTGTTATGTTTGTTATTGATAGGTATTGTTATTTCAAAGTTGTATTTTGTTCTTGGTTAAATATAATATTAGTAAATCGTTTCTTGGTTACAATATAATGTTAAAAAAAATCCAACTGTTAATAGAATTTACTTCCCACGTAAACGCTAACCTTCTTGATATCTGATTAGAGTAGATTTGTCCTTTTTTTATTAGCTTTTTAGTTCGTTTTTCTATTTATTTTTGGTATAAGTTGGACGATTTAAGCTTAATTCCGTATTTTTATAGTTTCGACTATTTTACCGTATTTTAATCGTAATTGATGCAAATAGGTGATATTTCATTATTTTCACCTTACATCTAAGTAACCAGAAGAGTTCAGCGCGTAATAGACGAAGTTCGGTGTTCAAGAATAGGAGAACGAGCTTTCCGGTGAAACGAGTAGCAAAAGATTGAGAAACGGAGACAGACGCTCTGTCGCGTCGATCGACGCTCCGTCGATGCAAGCCATGATCCGCGTCAGTCGACGCAAGGCCGACGCACTGCCGACGCTACATTCTGAAGCGTCGATTGAAAGGGCGTCAGTCGACGCAACGTCGACGTAACATTCTGAAGCGTCGATTGAAGGGGCGTCAGTCGACGCAAGGTCGACGCAACTTTCTGAAGCGTCGATGCAAGGCCGCATCAGTCGACGCACCCGCCCAGCCAACACGCATACCCAGGCAGCACCGACGCCGAGCACCAGCGCGCGTCAGTCGACGGACCGTCGACGCGACGGCCCAGAATTCAGATTTTAGGGTTTCTTGTGCGCCAAGACTTGCAATATCTATATAAACCCTCCATATTTTGGATTTTTTAGGAGACACATAATATACACGACTACCTAGGGTTCCTTAGCTTACAATAACAATAATCCGACAACTCATAACGAGATTTGAAGACAGAGATCAAGGATCGAAGAACAACGCGTCCAAAACATCGAATTCGAGTTCGGGATTCAATCTTCGCCCAAGATCAACGTTCAAACTCCGGAATAGCTGGAGCTTTTTACTGCTTTCATTAGTTCCAATAAGTACTCTAAACTCTTAGTTAATTTCGTAGTTAATTGCTTAGTTAATTCTAGTTTTAATAATTAGTTTAATCATTTCATGCTTGAGTATTGGATATTGGATATTGGATTACATTAGTTTATTTATACGATTGATTTATGCTTAGTTATTCGTTCTTAGATTCATATGATACATTGCTTAGTGATAAATTCTTATATTCATGCTCTTAGATTTGTTAATTAGGTTTAGTTCATGGTTGCGTTTTATTGATAATTTAGTTATTGCTCGTAGTTGATAATATAGTTTAGAACAATTAGTTTAAATATACTTAGTTTAATTACTGCTTTAGTTCATAATGATCAACTCAACTTCTTTTAAAACCCTAATTGTACATGTATTTTATTTCTATTCGTAATTTGAGAAAAACATCGAAAAGACCGAACAGTTGTTTCCTCGAGAGATACGACTCGAGTCAAACTTATCACCCTACAGGTACCTCGTACTCTTGCGAGCAAACTGACGTGCTTTTAAATTAATTTATTAAAAAGGGGTGCACAAAAGTTTAGATCAATATCACGTACTCAAAATTATTTTCATAATTTTTCAATATCAAGTAAACGTAGTTGTGCGAGTAGAATAACCAGTTTTCACATTAAAAATACATTTAAAAAGTATAAACAATACATGGAAAAGTGAAGTGACCAATGTTGAAAAAAGAAAAGTTCTAGACAATTAACTTAAAGCAATATCCGTCCGCCTAAGAAACAGTTTATGGGATTCAAGAAATGGTTTGGGGCAACACTCTTGTTAGGCCGGACTAACGGATCATCCGTTAGGCCAGAATTTCATATCAATACATTATAGTGCAAAAACCAATACATTATAATAAAAAACCAATACATCATAAAACAAACACCGATACATCATATTGTTTTGCATGTAATTGTTGTGTTTTTCTTAGTTTTTATAGTTAGAGTTTAGAGTTGTTTTTAGTCGTTTTGAGTCATTCTCGTTAGGTTTTCGGTCATTTTCCCATTTGTAGTATTGAAACTTGATATATGCGTTTCTTGATGACGAGGCATGGGTTTTGAATCTAAATTCGTATGCTGTAGGTGGCACGAGGTATTGGACCGACGCTAAAAGTTGTTACAGAGCGAGTCGAGGCGTTGAAACTCAAGAAACCATGCCAAAAAGAGGAAAATCGAGCCAAGTCGACTGCCCGGACGACTGCCCGAGAGACTGCCCAGACTGCCCGCAGTCGATCGACTGCTAGCCAGGAAATCGACTGGAGGATCGACTGACCATTAGAGAGCGCTGCAATTTGGCGAGGCAGTCGATCGACTGATCCTGAGGAAATCGACTGCGGCCATCAAAATCGACTGATCGACAGAGAGTTGCGCAAAATGGAAAGGCAGTCGATCGACTGAGAGTCCAGGAATTAAAGCATTTTGACGAGCTTGCGCCTGCTAATCACTATAAAAACCCTCCACTTGACTTGAGAAAGGCATCCACTCATTCCCCAACTCTTGCATGAGCCTTGGGATTAATTTTCTCTTCATTTTTCCTCTAGATCTACTTTCTCTCTCTTAGGTTTTAGATTTAATCTTCAAGCATTTCCTTGGGTTAGTAAGCTCAAGATTAATCCAAATACTCCTTTGGCTTAGCACTTTCATTGTAATTCAAGTTTTGGGATTCTCCATTTAATTTTAGTATGCTTTCCTTTTAATTTCAAGTTTTGTTCTTTATTTTCATGCATGTTCTTCAATTATGCCTTTTGTCTTAGCTACTTGATTTCATGATGAAACTTGTGAATTGACTATGGATTCTAGTTGAATGACACACCTAGGCTATAGATCGGGTCCTTGATCATCATGACTTTGAGTTTTACTTATGCTTTATTTTGAATTAAATTCCCATGCATAGTTTTAAATTGAATTCTAGATCTACTCTTAGTTTCTCGTTATTTTTTCGAAAGATTTGAACTTTTACGTCAACTTTTATTGCTCTTTACTTTGGCGCTTTCAATTTTTACTAATTTGCATTATTTGAGTTTTCATGCATGGTTGTACCTTGTGCATGCATGGTAGTACATGGTGAAACTTTGCATTCTCTTGCTTATTTTCTTATTTGCTTTGCATTTTCAATTGAGGCATACGACCGATGCATCCGACCAACTTGTCATTTCAATTTCTAGTTTAGTTTGATATTTTTAATTGCATTATTTTCGGTTTTCTCTCATCTCTTGAGCTTGAAACACGTTGAAACTTGCAAATGGATTGAAGTCCAATAATACCAAGCCATGAACTCGTTGAATTTATTTCAACACCACAAAAACTATAACTTCACATATCACGGGTCAGGAATTTATAAAAAATCAATACATCACATTACAAAAGCCAATACATAACAATATAAAAACCAATACATTGCAATATCGGATCAAATGACCTAACGGGCATAACCCGTTAATCTGGCCTAATACAAGTTTTTGCCAACTATCTATGTGAACAACAGTTTTTGCATTCTTAGATATCATTTCTAGGTCCCATAAACTGTATATTGTAACCAAGAAAAAGCAGATGGTGTATCTAAAAGTTATCAGCAGTAGAAAATTAATAATAATAAGGGAAAATTCCCACTTGATACACAATTGAACAAATATAATTCCATTTAATCACTCAAATTCTTTTATTCCCATTTAAGTCAAATTAGTCCTACTAAGTCATAAATTACCAAGGGAAAATTCCCAAATACTACCAAAACATCAATCCCAATTCCCATATAATCCAATGACTCTTTTTATTCCTATATAAACCAAATACTTCCCATTTAATATAAAATTGTATTTAAACTATCAAAACTACCCCCCCTCTCTCTCTCTCCCCTAAATTAAATATGTTCCCATTAGTCTATGTCCCAATTTGCTGCCAAGAATCCCACTAATTTAGCAATTTGTCTAAATTATTAAACTATGTAAATTATGAGACTGAAAGTTAGCATATAAAGTCAACAAATAAGCCCACTATAATTATAACTTTGAAGTCGGAAAGGAGAGAATATTAATTATAATTTTGAAGTCTTAATGTGAATGTGAATAAACTTGTATCCATATTTGTTTGTATAATTATAATTTAGAAATTAGACTTTTAAATCCTAATAACATGTACTTTTAAAGTTTCAATGATTATAACCTAGAAAACTAACCAACAAATTAATTACTTAATACTAATAGTATTATTTAACAATTTATAATAATAGCTTGTAATTAATCCAGCAAAGTAGTATGTAATTTTTCAAAAATCGTAGAAAGTAGTTTGTAATTTTCCAAAAATCTTGTGAAGTAGTATGCAATTTATGCAAATTAGTTTGTAATTTTTCAAAATTTTTGTGAAGTAGTATTCAATTTATGCAAAGTAGTACCTAATTTCTCAAAAAAATTATGCGAAGTAGTATGTAATTTTCCATAAACTATACGAAGTAGTGTGTAATTTTCCAAAATTTACACGAGTAGTTTTGAAATTTACACGCGTAGTTCTGGAATTTACACGAGTAGTTCTGAATTTAAACGAGTAGTTCTGAATTTACACGAGTAGCTCTGAATTTTTGAATAATAAAATAAAATAGTTAAAAAGGGTAATTTAGTACTCTTATATAAACAAAGTAGTTTGTAATTTTAACAAAGTATTACGTAGTTCGCAATCTGAACAAAATAGTTTGTAATTTTAACAGAGTAGTTCGTAATTAATCATGTAATAGCATTTCATATAATTTAGATTATGGAAAGATGATATATGGAACACATAGATACCTAATTGTCATTTTTCCTACGTTTTTTTTTTCTTGTAAAGTTGCAATTACATTATTTATCATCTTTTACTTTATTGGTTAGACTTCAAGTTTGGAAAAATTGAAATTGCATTAAATGAATTTTATTAGCAGTCATAATTTGATTGTTTCAACTCCTACTTTTTAGAAGAATCTATTAAGGGTATTTTAGTATATTATTATAGTAATTGGATTATTATGAAACTTTTATATTCAATGGAGTTTTAGGACAATTGGTTTTATATTTTGGAGTATATGGGAATTTTTCCTATAAATTATCTATAATGCCCTAGTCTAATACATAATTTATTTATGTTATTCATGGTAAGTAGTGTCAACTATCCAATTAATCTTACTTAACTTTCATGAATCATCTCAATTTACAAAGTGATAAGTAAAGAAAAAATCAATAATAATCCACTCTTTTCTACACAACCCAATATAAATTTTTGTTAGCGTGCAGTATGGAATTTTATTATACTAGTATGTAATTTTTTTTTATAATGGAATTCTATTCTACTAGTACGAAACAATTGAGATATAATATGCTATAGTAGTACAAAATTAAATTAACAATTGATTTTTCAATATAATAAAAATTCCATACTACAATTACAACCATTTTTTATATATAATCCTTGTTGAGAAATAACTAGTATGCAATTATATCTTTATATGTAGTATGTAATTCAATTTCATTACTAGTAGTATGTAATTCAATTTCATTACTAGTAGTATGCAATTCAATTCAAAAGTAGTATGTAATTCAATTCATAAAATAATGTAGTATGTAATTTTAATTAATTATTATTAAACTAATACTGGGTTTACAAAATTAATTTTCATCAATTATTATTAAATTCAATTCATGAAATTATGTAGTATGTAATTTTAATCACTTGTTATTAAATTAATACTGGGTTTACAATATTAATTTTAATTAATTTTTTTAATTTATTTTTTAGAGAATATGAAAAATAATCATACATAGAATGCAAAACATGGAGAACTATCTACTAACCTGATTTTCAAACTGAATTACTACTGATTTCAAATAATACAATTATGTAATTACTAATAAACTAGTATTGAATCACTATTAACTTTTAAATTGATTACTGCTAATAATGCTCCACACTTATGAGATTACAATTGTAACTACTACCTTTTTTGAGATGACCATTTATCAAATATTAAATACGCTTGGACTTTCCATTTACTTACTCTCGTCTAATAAAAGAGGGGTAGTATGGTACAATTAGAGTTGATTTGGAGTTAATGGGAAAATAGATTTTGACTTGAATTAATTGGGATATAATTTTTATCTTTTGGTTTAGATGGGAATTGCCCCTAATAATAATAATAATAATAATAATAAGTACAATTTAGCTTAGTTAAGTGTTTCCACCAATGTATTTTCAAAAATTTCAAGCCTTAAAATAATAGGCAATTAATATATATGGTTAGGGTCACATAAGGATACAGGGGTTACTGTAGGTACCAAAATAATAACAAAACACGAACTTCCAAAAAATAGTTACCGTTCATGTTTTCCAAGTGTTGAAAGGCTATTTAGCCAGCTCCAAATTTAAAAGCCTAAATTGCCCCTGCTTCTGCTTAAATATTGAGATAAAAAACGTCGTTGGTCGACCACCTAACATAAACATCTAATAATTAACCTACGAAACGTTCTCCATTGTAAGATTATCTCAATTTCAAATTCTCCGTGCTAATAAAATCAAGATTTATCCAGTTCGAACTACACAAATGTCATGGATATCCGAATTAATATAACTAAAGTACATTAAAACTGTTCAAGAAAATACGAAAATCAATGACTCGGATCTATGACAAAGGAATCACACCAGTGAGTTGGTTAAAGTGACCTATACAATACCCGGAATCTAATATGTAAAGGCTAGAGCTAGTTAGTCAGATAGAATAAAATATTGCCTTTCTATGTGTACACACGACAATTCGAAAGCAAGAGATGTAATTATCTAATCGTATACTTTTTGTTTAATTATTGAAAGCAAACTTGCATCTCTCACTCATTAAGCAACTCTTTGTCCCCATCTTAAGGATATACATTTAAAAGAATGGCTTTCCACCGAGTCCACCACCTTGCACCTTGTTGTAGGGGGATATAGGCATATACCTTTAACATTTAATAATAATTTTGTTTTTTCTAAAATTGTTATATAAAGGGTTATGACATCATTTGATTTGATTGAAAAAAAAAAAGGTGTCGATTGGGTTCATTCGATGGGTGTTGGTCTCAAAGCTCGTCCAAATTTACTATTTCAATCCATTTATAAATATTTAATTTATTTTATGATTCTAAATTATAAATGATTTATTACGGAAATAACATGTTTAATTCTTTCGTAAAATTAAAGTATCTCTATAAATTCATACATTATTCGATCAAATTAGCAAGGGTTGAGATTAGTTGCAACGTTATTAGTTGGAAAATTATTGTTCTTAGTTCGTTTTACAGACGTCACATTTCCGTCTCCCTTCTACATATTGAATTTGAACTACAATGTATCCGATTCCTTCACAAACTAATCAACACGCTCTTTGTTTGTTTCATACTCCAGGCATACGAGATACTTTAATTTATAAAGATAAATTAATACTCCCTCCGTCCCAATTGATGGTCTGACGATTGGTTTCACACATATTAAGAAATTGGTCGTTTATATAGTTAAGTAATACTCATAGAAATCAGTGTTGGAATCAGTACATTTGTTATTGGAATAGTAAAATTTTGCATTGTAATCATCAATTTTCAATTTACGAGGTAGAAAACTAGTATTTTAAGAATATTAATTAAGGGTATGTGTGGAAATGAAAAATTAATGATATGTTAAATATAGTAACTGGACTATCTTTGTGGGACGAACGAAAATGGAATAGTGGACTATCTTTGTGGGACGGAGGGAGTAAGAATATAAGAACACATATTGAAGCAAAAGTGTCTTCTTATTAAAAACTTAAAATAAAATTTATTGCATTAGTAATCTCTTTTAGAAGGAGAAAACATTTAACCTCTCGTGGAAAAGGCTTCACTTGTGGATACATATTTTTTTTAACTAAATTATTGCAAACTCTTAATAGAAACATTCTTTTATACTCAAACTCACATTTAATTTTATTTATGAGAAAATAGAAGAAAATGAGTGATGCATACTGCTCCTCCAACTCTTGAAATATAGAAGTCCAGCGGACATGAAATCTGGACTTCAAAGCTTTTATAATTTGTTGACGTCACCGCATACATTAATTCTTGTAATATTGTCCTTCTGCTAGCTGTAGAAACTTTCTTTTTGCAGAAGCACATTCCTTTGGGACTCGAAAGTCACATGATTTCTTTATTTTTTCCATAAAGCATTTTATTTCTTTTTTGGTTTTTCACTACAAACCAAGATTGTTCAGTGGCTTATAAGTAACCTCGTATTAATCGAAAACTGCTTCGCGATCAGCTCATCGTAACCTTCCAGCTACCTCTGCATTTGAGAGTCAATGCATCAAACTCGCGTTGAAGCACCTCTATATGTTCTCTTAGATTCCTAGCCAATTTGAGAAATGAATCAATCTCTGGTCCCTCCATCTCTTGTTAAGAAACCTACAATAATATTTTCATGAGATCTTATAACAATAATATCATAATAATAATATTGACATTCAGCTTGCCATCTAAGTAATCTAACATTTTCTTGTTTGGATTCAATTTTATTTTTCAGAAAAGATTTAACGCTATAACTGAGGCGAACTTTTTAGATAGAATAAAAAAAGCCATTTTTTTAAATGCCTTTCTAACTGCAAAGAGCTTCTTCTCATTGATATGACATCAATTTGGTTCATTATCTGAAAATAGTTCACTACAATATCTGCATGACACTTCTCCCTTTGGTGTCACTTTAGTAAGAGCAGATGCCCATCAATAATCACTAGCATCTGTGTATAGAACCAATTTATCGTCGTCATTTCGAATTGTTAAGTTGGGAAGTTTTTTGGAAACTTCCTTAAGCTATTTGATCCCTTCTTGGTGTTCCTCTACCCAATTGAAATTATCATCCTTTTTTAGTAGGGGACTAAACACCATCGTGTAATGTGCCAGATTGTTTATAAATATCCCATCAAAATTAACAGCTCCCAAGAAAATCGAAGTTACTTTTTATCCTTAAGTATATTTAAAAATCCTTGTATCTTTTCCACAATCTGATCTTGTAGAATGATTATAGATTTATCAATTTCTATCCCAAGAAACTCTTTTTTTCTTGTTTTTCCTTATAGCTATTACTGCTTTCTTTTCCAAAAATACTAGCCTTTCTTTATGGCAAACATCCAAGAAAATTTTCACATGTTTCAGATACTCTTTCATGTTCTTTGATGCAATGAGAATGTCAATAATGTAAATGAACATGAAACTGAAATAATATTTAAAAATATTATTCATCTTTCTTTAATATATGTGTCGTGCATTTGGTAGACCCACTGGCATAACATTTCAGATATAATGTACTTGTGGTGTGGAAAAGGTTGTGAATTTCTTGGTTCCTTCTTCCATCTCAATCTGGTTAGAATTTAGATTTGCAATTGAACTTGGAGAACATTTTGACACTCTTGATAAAATTTACTAAATGTTCTCTACTTGGAATATAGTTTCCATCAAATTTCAAGATGTTATTAATTCCTTTATAATTAATAACTAGTCTTGATTTTTCTCTTTTTATTTGTGGTTGCGGACCAAAAATCCTGGGCTACTGTATGGAGAGAGTTTTGCTTTAATTAACTTAAGGTTGAGGTGTTCCTTAAGTATTTATTGCATATCCTTTCGATCTTCTTGATTCATTAGGACATACCTATATCTGACTAACTCGTTTTCTTTTTCAGCTTTCACCTTTAAAGATGCCTTGAGCTCATTTTTATTCCACCACGCCAGAGGATATTTATTAAAATTATTTTAAGTACTTCTTTTGATATCCTCAAGTGAAAGTTGTTCCTCCATAGCGGTGTCTGGCTGTGAGCTCTTGTTTAGGCTGGCTTCGAGAATTTTAATTATTTGAATTTTTACCTTTCCCTCCTTATGGCCTCCTGAGCTTAAAATTCGTAGTTTGAGAATTTCTTCTCTATACCTTCTCTAATCCTTCATTTTTAGATGTCAAAGTATGCCTTTATCACTACGCTTGGTGAAAAGATTGATTAGCATTTTTCTACAGAATACCTCTCATAATCATTGGACTATAATCTTATGGTCACATAAGGTTGTGAAAATAAACCTTCCAGTCTCATTTTCTTGTGTAAAACTTCTAAATGTATGTAGGAAATTTTTTTCCTATAAAATGTCTGTTCCTATATTGTGGAAATAGACCGGTGGAGTCTTGACTTTGTACCATGGGGTAACATTCGCTCCTCCAACCATCATTTCTGCTTGCTTGATCCCTCTCTTAAGAATGAGATCCCTTTTAGAGAAGTCTCTTCCTGCCACTGAGGACAAATCTTCTTCCATTTCTTTAGGGAAGACTTTTGGTTTAGCTGTACAAATTCCTGCGCTCGAACCAATGTAGGCTGCAAATTTTTCTACAAAATATCTTTCATATATCATCCCTATGGGAATGCATATGAAAAATGGACTAGTGTTCATCAGATCCTGTATCACTTTTCTCCCATTATGAACTACATTCTACCTCTCAATCTTTCCCAAGGTTTATGTTCCTCGAGAAATTCTAACCCTAGAGTTAGCAACTCTGGGGTTTTTTCTGCGCTTCCTTCAATTATCATTTTGATTTCTCTGATTTTAAGGACTCATTGATATTTTCCCATGATAGGTTGTTTTAAGTGATATAAAACATCATAAGGAAAGATGTTATCTTTCCGTGTAATGTCGAATATCACATCTACAACTCTCTATCCCTTTTAACACTTCAGTTCTCCATTAGTCTTGAATACATAAGGAGCTCGAGTGTTTTGCTAGCTATTGGACCTTCCTAACGAGATCTACTAATTATCATGTCTTGTTGAAAATAAATTCTCCTCGATTCGATCATTATTCTCTTACTTTTGGTAAGTACTAGAGGATCTTGAATTCTTATGTCGATTTCTTCTATTGATGGAGTTTGCATGATCTCTGGCAAGATAACTTTTCTTACATCCTCGAAGATCCTTGGTATTTCTATAAATTCATTTCTAAAGAATACTTCTAAATGATAAGTATTCAAGAGTGAATAGAAAATATTTTATGCAATCGAGTAGGATATGTTCCCTTCCGTCATCAGATTTGCCCTTTTATTCTTGATGAAGGGTAAGAACTCTACTGAAATCTCGACCTGTCAAATTATACACAATAGATAGACACCGAATGCCAATTCCCCTGCATATAAATCCCCTGTGATTACTCTAAGATAAGAATCTTTGAGGTTTAAAATTTGTTTGTCAAAGAGAGCGAGATTTAATGGCGATTCAAATTCTTCTTTAAAGATTGATTTTATAATTACTTTGATGGGTCCAATAGGATTCTGGAAAGTGTATTAGCCATTTCTCTTTTGAGTCTGCTCTTAATCTCTTGGATTTCTCTGTAGGGGATTAGTTTCACCTTGACCTGATTCTCTTTGTATTCCATGGGAATTGCGAATTCTCTCATGGAAACTCTGTGGAGAATTTGGCGTTTTCGGTTTCTCAACCCCAACTTATCTATGGCCTTTTATATTGTCCTATTGTAAATCCTTCATACATTTAGAGCTTTGGTTATTATTCATTATTCTAATAAGTATCTTATGAGAAAGCTTTGTATGATAGAGGAATTCTGACATATCCTCTCTAATCACTTGTTGAAAAAAATCCTCCTTCACTCATGAATATGATTCACTTTCATTCACATAGTACATCTCTTCTTCACATATACTTTCATCTAAAAATTTATACACGTGTGCTAGGTTTTGATAATAGATAGCTTCTTCAAACTATGGGGTTGTTTCAAACTGTGTAACTCCTCTTTTCTGATTTTTCGGGCATTCTGTTGAAATATGTCCTCTCACTCCACATGTTTAACAATTCTATGCTTTAAAGATTTCATTAGTTAGAGTGTGAGCTAATTAGAAAGTTATTTTTTCAAGAGTCCTGCTAGTGCTTCCTTGGCTTGAGAACAAACCTCGACATCGGCTTGGCCCTGTTCTTTGTCTTGATTTATAGCTCTGGGCTTTTTGTTTTGACCTGAACTTTGTTGGTTTCCATGAAAACCTTATATTATTTCCACGAGTATAAGGGTAACTTCTTTCTTTTGCTTATGTCTCTGTGGATGACCTCCAACCACTGTCGGGATGCCATTTTCAATACAACACAGAGGAACTGATTTATCGATTCCTCATAATATCTTATAATTCTTGTAAAGTGTTGCCTGGTGACACCAAACTACTAACTTTAATTTTAGAAATGACATTATTTTGGCAACCGTATCCATGTTAGTTCCCAGGTTATATTCTTGGATTAACATTTCTCTCTAAGGACTTAGTATTTTTACGAAGAATAATTGCGTCGCATCCTTATCATTCACCTTGGCTTCCCCCGGTACTCGGTGAATAGCTTGATGTATTCGTTTACATGATAAATATCTCGTAACTCAGGCAATTGAGGGCTTGTTGGTATTTTTTATGTTTCTCTTCCAGCATACCCTCGAAATATCTTGTTCCGATAAAATAGATTTTGAATAACTTGATCATATTATTGACTATCCCTTTCAATGATTCTATATAACTCTAATTTTTCTTACTTGATCTTGTTAAATCCCATGCAATCTTTATAGATCCTTCAAGGCTCATTTCAAGGATCCTTTTATAGGGCAAGACTTTCGGCAATAATTCACATTACGGACGCCCAATCATATATCAATATCTCTCGATTCTTGAAGCCTGGAATATTCAGGTTCAACATTAATCGATATTGGTGTATGAGATCAAGTTTGAACTTTTTGTATGGCATATTAAGAATATTGGGCCTTTAGAAACATTGTCTGGTACCCACTATGTATGTTTGTAGAATCTCCTTTTATGATGAAATCCCGACACGTGTCATTGGTGCATCTAGTATCAGTTCATGTGATGTCGTACTTTCACTTGGTTTGAGGATTTTTGGTGGTGGTGTAGGAGAAATCCTTGGAACTAAGGCCAAAGATTCTCCTGTGTTCATTTTTAGATCTACAATACCCAATCATGCGAAGGATTTAGCAAGGTCGTGTAAATCTTCAATATTGAAATTCTCCATCACCTTTTGGGAGGTAATGGAACCCCCTTGATAATAGACATCATTTTCTCTTCATCAGTTAGTTGTCTTATAACCTCAATAGGTTTCCCTTTTTTATGAAAAAGGGGTTTTGTCCCGAAAGATATACATTTTCTTCCTTCAGATGAAATTAGTTGGCTTAATTTCGAGGGCCTTGACTCATTTCTGAACATCAAAAGGATTTTTGTGTGTTTCTTTTTGATATTCAAGTATCTCTCTCATCTGCACCTGAATACAATGTTGATGGTTGTTGATGTCTTTTACCATTGTTTGAATTTTCTAAAATATTTGAGATTCTTATAGAAATCTGATATTATTTTGATGCAATTAGATATATTGATGAGATTCATGGGCTGCATCCTAATGATTCATTAGACACCTAACTTACTCAAAGGTAATTAAGGTGATACACCTTTTGTTTCTCGCACTATCTTAAGGTTTCATTATTGACTCTTCCACGGGCTTGTTCAATATATCGTTTGTTCCGATATGTTATATTCTCTTGGTGTTCTAACTCTTATATTTTCAAATTTGGAAATATCACCTGAAATGAATACATTTCGAACACTCAATCGTATCCATTTTTTTTTTTATCATTTAGTAATTACTCTTTTTTTTTATCTTATATGATAATTTAGAAATTAGATTAATTAAATTGGACTAGGCAAGCCTTGCGTTTATAATACAACTCGTGGGTAAAAGCACTAGCCAGATCGTATGCCTATTGTTCAATTCACATGCTTGTGTTTATCTGCCGATTAGGGTTGCTACTCATTGTTTGTGCATCAACATGTTGGGTTCATATTGTCCACAATGCTTGTTAGAGCATCTCTAGCAGCCAAGCCCTCCCCTCCCACTTTTTCAATTTTTAATGTACCACATCACCCCAAATCCCCTCCCCTCCCCTCCCCTATTTTTTTTTAAATCTCAAATATCAAACTTACTCCCAAACTTACATTTTATAGGTTCTACATGTTCCCCATTTACTTTCATTTATATTTTTATATTTCAATGCTACTTCTATATATTTATTAAATCAATTTAATAACTTATTTTTTAATATTTTAAATGATTTGTTTATTTCTTATAAATATTTTATTTATTATATATTCTATTACACACACACACACACACAAAGTTACACACGCGCAGTTAAATTTGAGAAAGAAAAAAAATATATGAAAAGCACACACACCAAGAAATGAAGAAAAAAAAAGGCCAGGTCACATGCGGCAGACATTAATCTGCCACCTTCAATATCCTTTTGGCGCATGCGTTTCACGCACCCTTCCCATTGGGCATTGGTTGCCCGGGTGTGCATTAACGCCCTCATCCTCTCCTTTCTTTCCCCTTTCTCTTTTCCTACCGTTCCCAAATCCCCCTCCCCAACTCCCTCCCTCTACCCTCCCATTTATCCCCCCCCAATCCCCTTCCCTTCCCTACTAGTAATGGTTTTATGGCCTCAAAACACCTCAAGTT
>BMAC01000007.1:480456-493502 GCA_014905375.1 Phtheirospermum japonicum | reverse complement strand
AACTTGAGGTGTTTTGAGGCCATAAAACCATTACTAGTAGGGAAGGGAAGGGGATTGGGGGGGGATAAATGGGAGGGTAGAGGGAAACTTGAGGTGTTTTGAGGCCATAAAACCATTACTAGTAGGGAAGGGAAGGGGATTGGGGGGGGATAAATGGGAGGGTAGAGGGAAACTTGAGGTGTTTTGAGGCCATAAAACCATTACTAGTAGGGAAGGGAAGGGGATTGGGGGGGGATAAATGGGAGGGTAGAGGGAAACTTGAGGTGTTTTGAGGCCATAAAACCATTACTAGTAGGGAAGGGAAGGGGATTGGGGGGGGATAAATGGGAGGGTAGAGGGATCTAAAAGTATAATTATTTATTTTACAAAATAAATAAGTTAAGCACAACAATATCATTTATACACATATATCAACAATTTTTTAGCTGTACAAAGTAAAATTCTCATTCTAACACTAAATTGAAATTTCATACCTGGTTCAAGCAAGAGTACGAGATCACGTGTAGGTTGGTAAGCTAAACCGAGTCAATTCTCGAGGAACAACCAATTGGAGTCTTAGATGTTTGTTTGATCACAAGTACCACTCAACATGTATAATGGTGTGTGTGTGTGTGTGTGTGTGTGTGTGTGTTTTGATTATCAACTAAGATTTTAAAAATCAAAACATTAATTTAAAAAATAATTAACTTGAATAAGTTAACCAACAAGAATTTGAAGAATGAATTAACCAACAAGAAATTAGAGTCCTAATATCTAGAATTATGAACTAAGGGTTTTTGAAAAGTAAGGAACAACTGAAGCCTTGAAAACTAGACTTGTTCTAAAGATTAAAAAGATATTAAAAAGCATAAATTAAATAGCATGAACTAAATTGTCAATAGAATTACCAAGCATGAATAATAGCATCAACAAGCATAAATTCAATGAAATTGAAAAGAAAACAATTACGAACTATATTAAATATGAATTCCGAAGTATCAAGCATAAAACGATTCAAATCCGAAAAGTAAGGAACATTAACTAGATGCATGAAAAAAAACTAGGAGCGAATTAAGAAAGCAATGAAAAGGTTTAGAGTACTTATTGAATTGACGAAAAGCAATAAATCTCCAGCTATTTCGGAGTTGAGACGTCGATCTTGATTAAAAAGCGAATCTTACACGAAAGCACCTTGAATCTCTAATCTCGATCTTTTGCTACGTAACGGATTGTAAAATCAAACTTACTTGTGCTATTTAACCCTATGGAGGTGTAGGACGTGTATTGTGTTCGTTCCAAGTCGAACTATGAAGTGCATTTATAGTTATTTCATGTCTTGGTGCACAAGAAATCAGAAGAAATGTGTTTCCAGTGTCGAGCGTCGATTGGCGTCAATCGACGTGTATCAGGTCCGGGCAGTGCGTCGATCGACGTGGGAATGGATCTATGATTCAGAAAGTTTATGTCGACCTATCGTCGGCAGCTCGTCAATCGACGTGGGCGGTGAGCGGCGTCGGCGGTGCGTCGGCTCCTACGTCGATTGACGCTCCTGCCTATGCGTCTCGTCTTCTTGATAAATCTGCTACTTTTCCAACAGAAATCTCGATCTCGTCTCTCGATCGTCAAACTTCATCTATTTATGCGATGAACTCCTCCGGTTACTTAGCTGTATGGGAAAATAGAGAATAATTAGCCATTTACATCTATTATGATCAAAACACTGTAAAATAAGCTGGAGATACGAAAATACGCTTAATCTATCCTACTTATACCAAGAACAATAACAAAAACTAACTAAAACACTAACAAAAATAAGGACAAATTCATGTTAATTAACTACCCCACGCTTTATTGGTTTGTTCGTCCTCGAACAAATGATAATTTCAAAGAGTAACAAGAATGAAAATAAGTCAAAGCAAAGAGTCGTGTCGTGCTACATAGATAATTTTGAAAATACAGATAATTTCACGCAACCTCAAACGCTCAACCATTATTACATTGTCGCTCCAAAAATAAAATCATGCATCCTCACAAAGGGTAATATATAAGTGTACGCTCAAAGCACTCAAGAATTTTCTATAGGGACGTGTTTACGCTTAAATCATCAAATTACAAGCACAATATGCAAGAACTGAAAATAAAAAACTTCTCCATCGCGTTTAAGTGTGTAACTAACAAAGAATTGAAAAAGGTCTTTGCGGGTTGTAATGTAGGCTCTTTGGACGGGTATGGAATATATAAGTCGTGTGGCTAACTCACGATCTAACGTGATCAATAACTCACCAACTTCCTAATCACGAAGCAATGTGCTTCATCTCATTCAAACGAAACCTTACTTAACTCTCATAACGTAGCCTTAATACTTTGGTTATTTCTTAACTCGTAACTTAAAACCGACTGCTGCACAAACCACTTAACAATATAGAGTGTAAACTTGTAGATCTATGGTTTTGAAAATAAGTATAAGTAACTGATTTTCCTTTCAATGTTACAATCACTGAAACTAACATCAACCAGAGTTTTAATAAAAATAAGCAGCGGAAATATAAATGATAAACACAACAATTTAAATTCAGCTCACAAGTAAAAGTACTTGTGAACTTGGGTGTACAAACCCAAAAACTATATTACTTTATTTGTTCAATATCAATACAAAAAGATATGAAGTAATGTATGAAAACTATAGTATTAAACATGTGATACTAAAATACTTGTCGCCATGAAGGAAGATCTTCTTCGTTGGTCACGCAACTTCGAAGACCTTCTTGATCTCGGACAATGGCTTCAAGTACGTAGCTTGCTTGTGTTCTCGTTTGTTAATTGCGTCGACCTGCTCCTTCGTAAATCCCGTGTGTCAAAAGTGTGTGGACAAGTCTTGTCCCCTCTTGTATTAAATAGACAATCCTAGAGCCCTAAACTTGGTAAACAAGTAAAACAAATCCTAAACATAATCTAGGAAACTAAATAAAGTCCTAGATACAATCTAGGAAATAAAATCTAGAGTCCTAATTTATTTTGTGCCCAAGAAAGGAAAACAACTAAAAAAGGAATTATTGCCAAGAATAAAACTCTAAAAAAAAATCTTTCCCTTTTGCCTTTCTGGACAAAATACTACGACGCAACAAAATGTTCAATCAAAAAACACTAAGACTCCCCCTAAACAAGTGACCATTGTTTATCAAAACCAAACTAACATCAAAACAAACATGAAAACAAACATTATTTATAAATCACAAATCAAAACAAAAAATGAGGAACTTATTGACTGCGCACCCTCTTCGAACGTCGAGGGGATGTCAAAGTTCTTTCACCCCGAGCCTTTCTCTTTTTCAGCAGCTTCTTCATTTTCTTACTACTGGAACGGATCCTCTTCCTCCTCTTCTCTCTGGCTAGGCTTGCCAATGCTTCGGCAGCAACAACATCACTTGCTTCATCCTCTCCAGCGTTGTCATCATTTGTGCCATCTCTCCCTTTTTGTTCGAAAAGCAAAAGGGCCTCCACAAACAAACCCCTAAGTGCCTGCAGCTGGTCAATCTGAGTATCAAGCAAAGCAATCTGGGCCCGAACAACCGGAGCTGAAAAAATGCCCATGTTGGAATTGGTGTTGGGAACTCCAAAACCATCACCAGAACCACCACCAGCACGAGGAGGCGCCTGCCAATGAAGATCAACTACGCGGGCCCCAGACAGGTTCTGACCACGCAAAGAAAACCAATCATCGTCCCCAGTGAGCACGTCATTGTCATCAGGCCGGAAACCTTGGTTATCCAAAAGGCTGTAGATAAGCGAAGGAAAACATAGAGAAGATGCAGTCTTGGTCGTCACAAACCTAGTGATGGCCTCAAAAACATGCTGGCCGAAGTTGAACTTTATACCGTGGCCAAGCTTGTACAAAAAGACTGCCTGAGCACGAGTGACCACTGTCGCATTCTTGGTAGGGACCCAGTTGAAAACACTTACCTTATGCAGAACCAAATATAGAAGAAAGACGCGTGCAGGGCAATTTCTCACGCCACTTCTTCGTCAACCCACCAGATAAAAACTCGATGACCTCATCCATGTCATCCACAGTTGAGTCGCCATGATAAGACTCAGTTCCAAACAGTTCATTCACCAAGTCAAGAGTAAAAGAATACACCTTCCCACTCACATACACCTTCCCATCGTTCACAGACTTGGGATTCACAACAGAGGGCAACAAATTCGCATAGAATTCAAGAATGACATCATGCACAAAAGGCATAGCAGTTGTAACTGATGAATACATACCTCGATGCTTGAAGAAAGCAATCTGGTTCTGCTTCTAAAAAATCTCAATCGAGACTCAGCGCTCAACAATCAAACCACGAGATTGATACCCATCAAACAACTCTTCTACCTCTGAAGTCAGGAATTCTTGGGACACAGCCGCCATGTCCTCGATTTCAACGCAAAGGACCTCTTCCTCATCAAGATCATCAGATAAGGGGTTAGATGAGGGGGATGCACCGACAGGGGCATCAGAACCATCAAAACTGGAGCTAGAAGAAGAAGAAGCATGGTCATTAGTAGGGGATGTTGGTTTCGGTGACACAACATCAGAACCAACATCGGCGTGCGGATCAGGATCAGATGGAGACTGAATCAGAGACACAACTGGAGAGCTTGCAATAGCTTTGTTCTTTTGCTTTTCCCATTTTATGGCTGCCAAGTAACTGCCAAGAGGGAATGCATCATCAGAGTCGGGAGAGTAGTCGAAGAGTTCAGGCTCAGACATCGGTTAAGCCACACTAGCTGGAGTCGAAGGAGGATCATCAACAACATATCTGAAGGAACTCTGAACCTCTCCAGTGAATAAATCAAGTATCTCATATGGGGGAGAAGAATACTCAGTTTCAGTAGAACCGGGCAAAACTTTGATTGCCGCTGGGGGATTTTTCTTGTCAGCCAGCTTGACTGTCTGCTTCCTGCGAGGAGTCGCCGACTTCGACAGTCTAGGAGTGGAGGACGGTGCCGGAGCGGAAACAGGTGCGGGGGGCACATAATCATCATCATCAGAGTCAATCATGGCTATGACCTCCTCTGCCAGATTAATGTGCTCAAGTGACATACGACGACGTGGGCCTGCTTGGCTCTTTGGTATAGCCGCCGGAATTGTGCCCGGAGGAATTTTGCGCAACCTCCGTGATCTCTTCAGTGCCGGATTTCCAACCCGTCCAAAGGTGGCAGCGATGAACAGCAAATCGGGCGGATTATCAGCGTCTATATTGTTTCCTTGCTGTCTTGGAAACACCTGTACTTCGGGAATATCGTTGACAGGTGTCAGAGTAGGAATAATGTCCTGAACATTGAGCGGCGGTGAAGTGGTAGCAGATGTTGTAATTGGTGATGGGTTCTGAGGAATACCTCCACCGACCTCTTCACGAATGTCCAGCCCACCGAATTTTGATAAATTCACAGGGACCTACTCGCCTGAATGGAGCACGCCTGTAGGTAACTCACGAACACTTGATGAAGAAGAAGGGTTCGGCATCCTGTAATTTTCAATAAAACAGGAGAGCAAACACAAAATCGAGAGAGATGGTGAAGTATTTGAGAGTTAGAGAATTTAATTGCAGAAAGGTTATGGAAAAGTGGGGCGAATGGTAAGAAATATGAGTATTTATGCACGCCAAAAAGTGACCGTTGCCTAGGAGAGAGAAAGGTAAGAAAAATAAAAAGAAATAACCCTTATTTACTGAACAACGGATTTTAAGCCCAAAAATATTTTCTTTCCTTCAAAAAACAAACATCCACTCCCCCTTAATCTAGGACACATGATTCCAATCCACTTAACCACTATCTCATTAATTTTGAATTCAAAATCACACGACTCTACTACAAAATACTTCGAAAATAGAGCTAGATTAATTAAATCATCACCACAGTAGAATTAATCTTTTGCAAAGTGGTATTTCACTCACCAAATTAATCTCTTTATTACATTTCCAACCGTCTTCCGATTACAACGCCACCGAAACACTTGATTAACAAGATTCAAAATAAGACTAAGAGAATTCAGGAAAGACACAAGCACAAGAAACAGAACACACAACAAAAAGGCATCTTCTCAAAGTATGAATGTCCTAATTAATGCCTAAAGAACATGACCTAAAAAGGTTTAAAATCACAACTTATAGTTTTAGTGACGTGATCAGTGTTGCTTTTCATGACTGATGACATTATAACCAACATTGCTTAAGGTGAAGTCAATGAAAACAGACCCCTTAACCCAAGTTAATTACTACGTCAAAATCACTCAATGAGGTGGAATTTAAAGATTGGATCATTTTTAATCCCGATTTTCTTCATCTTTTTAGATATTTGAAGAGAAATAGCTTATCTTCAGCAATTGATGTTAACACCTCTTGTTATTGAACCTGGGAGAAAACCAGTTTCTACGGGAAAGTTTCACAATCACCTAGTCGAAGAGGTTAGTCTTTTTGTCACCACTTTTATTACAACATATGATCTTATTACACTTTCAACCAGATTCGTTGCATTCAGATTATGTATGAAAAAGAAAATAAAAATGCAAGCATAAATATACAGATGTTATGACTGATGACAATTTTGGTGTCATAACATCAAAACCAACATTGACTTAAACAATGCACATACCGAGATCTCTTTTCAAATGAGAGAAGGTCTCTAAATCTAATGCCTTTGTGAAGATGTCAGCAAGCTGATTATGTGTTCCAATATGCTCAAGGCTAACTATCTTCCTCTCAACCAAGTCTCGAATAAAGTGGTACCTTATATCAATGTGTTTGATTCGAGAATGCTGGATTGGGTTTTTCGAGATATCAATGGCACTGGAATTATCACAGAGCAAAGTCAATATTCTACTATGTAGACCGTAGTCCTCTATCATTTGGTTCATCCACAGTAATTGTGTACAAGCACTTCCAGCTGCAATATACTCGGCTTCAGCTGTAGAAAGAGAAATATAATTTTTTTTTGCTATATCATGAGATTAGATTATTACACAAGAAAAAACAACCCCCTGTAGTACTCTTTCTATCCACAACATCTCTGGACCAGTCCGAATCAGTATAGCCCACAAGTTTAGTACCAGTTTCTTTAGAATACCAAACACCTAATTCAGTGAACCAACTATATATCTAATGATTCGTTTAACATCTTTTAGGTGTGACACTTTAGGATTTGACTGATATCTAGCACATAGACACACACTATACATGATATCAGTCCTACTTGCTGTTAAATATAAAAGACTTCCTATCATGCTTCTGTACATGGTATTATCAACACCATTATCAACATCATCTCTTGACAGTTTCGTGGTTTTGCCTAACGGTGTTTCTTGTGCGTTTCATTCTCTAACCCAAATTTCTTAACAAGATTCTTAGCATATTTGGTCTGAGAGAGAAAAATGCCGTCATCCAATTGTTTAATTTTCAAACCAAGAAAGTAAGAGAGATTACCTTCTATGCTCATCTCAAAATTTTCATACATTCAAGTTATGAATTTTTTAACCATCTTCTCATTATTAGATCTGAAAATAATATCATCTACATAAATCTGGACAATCGAGATGTGCTTATTTGATCTAAGAAGAAATAAGGTTTTGTCAACTTCCTCTCGTCTAAAATTTAAAAAGAGCAAGTGTTAAGTCAACCTTTCATACCAAGCTCTGGGAGCTTGTTTTAAACCATATAAAGCCCTTTTCAATTTTAAAACAAAGTTTGGTTCGTGGGGATCTACAAACCCTTTAGGTTGCTCTACAAACACTTCTTCACTTAAAACTCCATTAAGAAAAGCACTCTTTATGTCCATTTGATGCAGAGATATTTTCATATGAAAAGAAACAGCAAGTAAAAGTCTTACAGACTCAATGCGAGCAACATGGGCAAAAGTCTCATCAAAATCGATAACTTCAATCTGAGTATACCCTTGTGCGACCAAAACGAGCCTTGTTCCTCACAATGTTGCCTGCCTCATCTATTTTGTTCATAAAGATCCACTTTGTTCATGTTACATGTGAGTTTTCTGGATGAGGAACTAAATCCCAAACATCATTCTTGGCAAATTGATCCAACTCCTCTTGCATTTCCTTCACCCAGAACTCATCCTTAAGAGCATCCTCCACATGCTTGGGCTCTGTTTTGGAAATATACAAAGACTCTAGAATTTTAGAACAGTTAGTAGACAAATAAACATACATAACCATTTCTTTGAATTTTATATGACGCTTCCTTGTACTTCTTTCATCGAGATCTCCAATGATTTGGCCCGTGGGATGGTTCCTCTGAATTCTTGATGGTATATCCCTCTGATGTAAGTCAATGGGATCAGCTGGATCTTCCTCATCTGGTTCAAAATCTAATTCTGGAGCAGCTTGAGTAGATGTTGGGTTTGATGTTATGTTCCCAGAACCATCACCGAAACCAACATCACTAGTTTCTCCAGTTTCAACACCTGCATCTTCGATTTCAACACCTGCACTTTCATCTACACCAACCGTGACATTATCTTGAGGATTTTGATCATAGACTAGATCATTATTCTCTGTAGGTTTAGCACCACTCATCAAATCATCGAACTTGACATTGACTGACTCAAACATGCTACGTGTCCTGAGATTAAACAACCTATATGCATGACTATTTTGGGAATATCCAATGAAGATGCATTTATCACTTTTTGAATCTAGTTTTGCAAGATGATTTCTATCATTGAGCACATAGCAAATATATCCAAAGACATGAAAGTAACTCAAGTTCGATTTTTTACCCAACAATAATTCATAGGGAGTGACACAAGACCCTGGTCTAAAATATACCTTATTTATTATATGACACGCAGTACTCATAGCTTCAGCCCAAAAACATTTTGCAATGCCATTAGAAATGAGCATAGTCCTAGTCATCTCATCAAGTGACCTATTTTTACGTTCAACTATGCCATTTTGTTGCGGAGTGATTGGTGATGAAAACTCATGACTTATACCTACTTTTGAACAGTAGTTTGAAAAGGATGCATTCTCAAATTCTTTTCCATGATCAGTCCTAATCCTACCAATATTCACACCAAATCTCACACACAACCTTTTTGCAAGCTTTTTAAATGCTTCGAAAGCCTCAGGTTTTTCTTTTAAAAACTCTACCCAAGTAAAGCGGGAAAAATCATCGACAATCACAAGAACTTACCTTTTACCACCAAGGCTCTCAACTTCAAGTGGTCCCATAAGGTCCATATGAAGGATTTTGAAACAATATGAGGTAGTGAGACTTTATACTGTTGTATGTGACACCCTGACTTGCTTTCCTTTTTGGCATGCCTCGCAAACAAGGATGATCTTGGTGTTAAGCTTAGGAAGTCCATTCACAGCTTCCTTTTTGGCTAACCTGTCCAGCATCTTGTAGTTGACGTGCCCGAGTTTTTGATGCCACACCTCATCATCACTCAATTGAGACAGTTTGCAAAATATATCGCCATTGATTTGGTAGTAGTTGTCAGAAGTCCTCTGACTAGTGAGGATATAAGCTCAATTCTCCTCATAGACTTCACATTTCTCAGATTGAACTTAACACTGAAACCACCATCGCAGAGTTAGCTTATGCTTATCAAATTTGCAATAAGACCTTCTACCAACAAAACATTCTCTAGCTTTACAATACCGTGAACATGAAGAGTTCCTTGGCCAATAATCTGGCCATTTGCACCTCCACCATATTTTACCTTTCCTCCTTGAAGTCTGACTATGTTGGAAAGTATATCTTCAGAACCGGTCATATGCTTGGAGCAGCCACTATCGAAGTACCAGGCTCCAGGAACATGGGATTTCAGGGAATAGATCATATTACATTTGATCTCATTCTTTCTGACCCAGACCTGTTTGAACCTGGTGTTGGTTTTGGTGTTAGTAACATGTAAACCATCATGGGATTCTGCAGACATCCTAGTCCTCTGAAAATGCCTTTTCTTGCCAACAATCTTCCAGCAAAAAGGTCGAATGTGACCTGGTTCACCACAGTGATGACACACATACTGTCTCCTTCTCTTCTTGTGGAGTTTGATCGATTTCTATTCTTGGTTTGATGCTGGTGTCGGATGATTTGGTTTGTAGCCAATTCCTTGTTTCGAGGTTTCTGTGAAACTCATATCCAGGATTTTATCAAGCTTTACCTTGTCCTTGTTGAGTTTTGTGATGGTTCCTTGAACCTTCTTCAACTCGGTTTTCACTCGTTCTAGCTCAGCATCCTTTTTGGTGAGTGTTGACTCCAATCGGATAATTATATCAAGTTGATCATCCTTTTCCTTGGTCAACTTGTCCACCTCGATCATAAGATCCTTGACCCTGAGTACCTGTTTTCCCCAACTAACAAATAATTGCTTCAGTTCAATGCTCAGCTTCTCGTACTCGTCAAGAGATTCATCAACTTCTCCATTCAGGCACATGATGTTGGTTTCGGTGTTACCAACATGGATGTTATCATCCCACACAACATTAGCGAATAAGGATGGAACAGGTTCAGGCGAGTCAGAATCATTGTTATCTTCAGTGTACGCTGTAGCAATCATGATCTTCTTCCTGAGAGTATTTGCACATTCATTTTTATAGTGTCTCCAACCTTTGCATTCATAACATTGAACTTCACTGAGTGGCTTTGGGGAGCTGTATGCACTGGATACAGAAGGCGAAGACTGGGATCTGGAGAGAGTGCGCCCATAAAACTTTGGTGTAGGCACATGTGGCTTGATCTTTGTACTTGATCTTCCAATGTTGTTTTTCTTCTTTAAGAAGTTATTAAAGCGTTGAGTTACATAGGATACTTCTTCTTCCTCAAGATTGGTAGTTTCTATCTTTTTCAGAAACCCTTTCAAATCAAAATCCTCATCATCGTTATCAGAGTTAACATCAGAGGAGAGAACAAAATTCTTCTCTTTTGAGTTGGAACCAAGATGTTCCATCTCAAATGTCTTGAGTGATCCAACTAAAGAATTGAAATCTAGGTCATCAGTATCCTTGGATTCTTCTATGGAAACCACCTTAATACTTAATTTCTTTGAGATGGATCTGAGTAGTTTTCCCCACAAGACGTGAGTTTGTTATTGGTTAATCAAGCTCTCCACACTCATTTGTAATATCTGAGAGTCTCATGGCATAGTCCATGATGGACTCCTTTTCATCCATCCTCATTGCCTCGAAGGTAGATGTCAGCATTCTTAGTCTTGATCTCTTCACGCTCTGGGTTCCTTCACATACCCTTTGCAGTGCTTCCCACGCATCCTTTGCTGATTCACATTTCTTGATAACTCTGTAGTAACTTGAATCAACATATCCACAAAGGGTGTTGATGCACTTGGAATTCCAGTTTGAAGCGGCTACTTCATCATCAGTCCAATCTATTTCTTTCTTGACGATGATGTCACCCTCACCATCAGTAACACGTGGTTTTTCCCATCCAACCAGAATGGTTCTCCATGCACGTTTGTCGATATTCTTTATATGCCACCACATCCTCTTTTTCCAGAGAGAGTAATTCTCTCCATTGAGGACCGGAGGCCTTGGATTTCCTTGAGCATCCATAGCACCTAAACAAATAAGGATCAGTACTTAGTAAGTTAAGTAACCCGCTCTAGATGCCAATTGTAAATCTTTAGGTTTATGGTTTTGAAAACAAGTATCAGCAACTGATATTGCTTTCGGTGTTATAATCACCGAAACTAACATCAACTAGAGTTTTAATAAAAATAAGCAGCTGAAATATAAATAATAAACACAGCAATTTAAGTTCAGTTCACAAGTAAAAGTACTAGTGAACTTGGGTGTACAAACCCGAAAACTATATTACTTTCTTTGTTCAAGATCAATACAAAAAAATATGAAGTAATATATGAAAACTATAGTATCAAACATGTGATACTAAAATACTTGTCGCCGTGAAGGATGATCTTCTCCGTTGGTCACGCAAATTCGAAGAACTTCTTGATCTCGGACAATGGCTTCAAGTACGTAGCTTGCTTGTGTTCCCGTTTGTTAATTGCGTCGACCTGCTCCTTCATAAATTCCGTGTGTCAAAAGTGTCCGGACAAGTCTTGTTCTCTCTTGTATTAAATAGACAATCCTAGAGTCCTAAACTTGGTAAACAAGTAAAACAAATCCTAAACATAATTTAGGAAACTAATAAATCCTAGACACAATCTAGGAAACAAAATCTAGAGTCCTAATTTATTTTGTGACCAAGAAAGGCAAACAACTAAAAAAGGAATTATTGCCAAGAATAAAATTCTCAACATAGAGGCTTAAGATACGCCTCTTCTTTCAAACTCAACTATTGACACTTAAACATTAGGCGTTCATAAGAAAATAAAAAACAAAACACAAGCCTTTATAAGCATAGGCATTGACTCAACAAGATTCACCATCCTCTTTATTCATTTTTTTTTTCTTTTTTCATTTTTTATTTTTATTTTGAATGATGGTGATCCTTACAACCTATCATAAATCCCTGATCGAAACTCCAAACACAAATAACCAATAAAATAACTAACTCTTACTCAACGCTTAATGACATAGGAGTTAACTCATAAACACTAATGGCTATAGGAAATTGATATTTGGCTATGATTGGCTCATTCGAAATTTATAGTGGTTGATATATCTGGATATAGCTGGAATAAAGGTTTTTTCTGTGCCCAATCATCATGTTCAAAGCTAACTACACACAGCGATTTCAAAGAGATCTCAAAACAGAACCCACTCAAGTACATGCAAAGATGAAAATCACTCAGGTTACTCACTGACTTTTGCTTGAAAAGATTTTGAATTGACGCTGCTTTTTGGGTTTTGAAAAATCAATTGCGTCCAAGTACCATTTTACAATATATAAATAATAATTTTGAAAAATTTATGCACTTATACACGCTCAAAGACAAGAACATCAAATCATACTTAATTAACTTCGACAGGCGAGCCAGACAAACACAATCCAGCACGGGAATAGCAATCAATCACGTTCAAATACTAATTATTACAGACCATAATTTGAAATTCACACAATTAAGAATTATAAATCACA
>BMAC01000007.1:457541-480357 GCA_014905375.1 Phtheirospermum japonicum | reverse complement strand
CGGCAATCTCCAAATTGTCACAAATACATATAAAAATCAAAAAGAGGAAAAAGAAAAACATCCCTAAAGACTTAAAAAGCCAAGCCACTAGGCGTTGAATTGTGCAATTGGACATCGCCTTGAAATACGTGCTATGAATTGTCCTAAAAGAAATAAACAAACAAAGAACGAAAACAAAAACTAATATTTTTGGATTTTCTTTATTTTTTTTAAAATTAAAATACAACCGATACTAGAACTCGCGGGAGTAGTCATCGTCGTCGAAATTGTCATCGACGTCCATCTCGGGCTGAGATGCGGAAGCGGGCGGAGGAAAGGCTGCGTCGAAATGTGCCTCGAGGCGAGAGATACGAGGCCTCATCTTCCATAAGATTCGCCGATTACTCTTGTGATTAGTGTCAATCTTCTCATCGATCAACTGGAGCTTTTTGAACATTTGCATTTGGAATGTTCGACTCTCTTTGAAAAATAAACTCCAATCGGGACTTGGGCCCGATTTAGTATGTGAGGCTGGCTCCTGAGTCATCTCATCATCCTCGTCGTTAAGCTATGACGAGGATCCTCCTTGGCTGGCTGATCGCACCCTCGGTGCAGGGGCACGCGTTAATGAAAGGGACAATGTCCCTAGAGGCCGAAATCTATGCTCGGCTGGATCGTACCCGAAGTGACGAGCGAGGCCGATAATGTACAGCGTGAACGAGAGGAGTGGTGACTTGCTCCTCGACGTACCCTTAACAACTTTGTAAAGCCCGTTCACGATCAATGGGTAGAGCCAGGGTTGACGACCGTCAAGAAGACATTATAGCACATAAAGTTCAGATTTGGTCGCGGTTGTGGCCTTGTTCTTGCATAGGACGATGTGGGCAAGGATCTTATATGCGACGAAAAGTGCGTCGTCTTGAAACTTCATACATGGGAAACGCTTGCAATTCCCCGGATTTCCCCTGGTCACCACCCCCCAAAATGAGGCTAAATCGAACCCTTGATTGTCGATGATCGGGTGAACTCCCTCAGTCGAGAATCCAAAAATCGACCCAAAAACCTCCTCATCCACGCCCAAGACCATCGATGTAGCGGGAAGTGTCGACGTAGTGCTCTGAACCTTCTAGAGCCTGCTCCTCTATCTCGCCGATGTTAATAACTCGATGGGTTGCGAACTCCCATCTTTGAATTGCTTAAAAAACGTTCCCCCCGCCCTTGTCATAAATTTGAAATGGGCTCCGTATTTTCCCGAAATATCTTTATGTTTCCTCGCCTGAGACATCACAAATGAATATACGGTCGAAAGGGAGTGATAATCTTGGAAAATATAAACCTTAGGCTCTTTGAGGAATTTTGTCGAACACTTTGCGTGTGTGTTCAACTAGTCAAGAACTTGAAAAATAATTGAACCAAAGGCACCCCAAATCAACCAAGCAACAATAATAATGTCCCAAAGAATAGTTTTAAGTGAAGTACCTCAGTTCTGATGCTTAAAAACGGATTCGTGCCGGAAATATTCCACCACCCCTTTGCGCCCAAGTTGGAGAAAAATTGAAGAAATTAAAAGGGAAAGAATTAGGATTGATATCTTCTAATTTGTGTGGTTTGGTCGTATTAGAGGATAATGGCTTGATATTTAGAAGAAATCAAAGAAAGAGAGAAAGATTTGGAGAAGATAAAAAGAAAGAAACCTTGGAAGCTTGGATTTGTGAAATAAGAGGGAAGAAATAGGGAGGGAATATTTTCTATAAGTTGAAGGGAGAGTGTCCACGGGTTATGATGTTTCGGGGCAGGCCAGAGCTAAAAATCCGTGTTTTATTACCTTCTGGGCCAGGTTTGGGCGTTGCGTCGATGAGTATCGGCTGATGAAATTCGGATCGACGCAACAGAGAGTTGCGTAGGCATGAGTGTCCAATTAGAATTGACCGATGCGAGCAGATCTGGGTGGCGACGCGAGCAGAGGGCTGCGTTGGCCTAGGTTTCGATCTACGCAGGCGGCTCAGAGCGTCAACACTGTGTCGACGATGGCGTCGATCAATGCGGTCCGTAGTGCGTAAATTTTTCGTCGCTCGGTTGATCAATGCCCATCCGCGATAGTTCCTCCATCTGTTCTAGAAAGATAAAAAAAAAATAAAACATAAACATAAAAGTAAACTCAAAAATTACAAAAGGATACAAAAAGGCTCGGGTTGCCTCCCAAGAAGCGCAACTTTTAACGTCACTTGCTCGATGCTATTTTGTGCGATTAATTTCCAGCTTGCGGTGGATCCCCTAGGTTCACCAGAATCGAGTGACTGGTTGTTGGTTTCAACTCGCACATATTTATATCAATTTCGTCGAAGCCAGCTGCAATGTCATGAAAATCAATCACAAGTAAATCAGCTAGCTCCTCCCTACTTAAACCATCTTCGTCGTTCTCGATGTCCAAAATAGTAATGCTCATAAGCTCCTGGACGCAAGAGTCAATCGGGTCAACAAACGAACTCTCCTCCCTCATGAATGAAGTTAGAGTATTATTGATATCTTTCAGCGAAAATGTCACCGTCTCGCCAAGAACCAACATGGTCATCATTCCTTTACTCACATCAATTACCGCAAGAGAGGTGGACATAAATGGACAACCCAAAAGTATAGTATGTCCCTTGTCCTTGGTCAGCACTTCCCCAACATCCAAAACTACGAAGTCAACCGAAACCACTAACTCACCGATATGTACCAAAACTCCTCAACAATACCCAGAGGGTGTCTGATCGATTGGTCCGCCAATTGCAGTCTCATGGTAGTCGGTTTTAACGGCCCAAGATCAAATTGTTTGTAAATAGAATAAGGCATCAGATTAATGCCGGCATTGAGATCAAGCATACCTCGTGCCGTCTGCCCATTCCCTAATGAAACAGTGATACAAAAACTCCCTGGGTCTTTTACTTTAAGGGGCAACGGTTTCTTGAAAATTGTACTAACCTCTTTCGTCAATTCCACTCTCTGGTTAGCTGCCAAAATCCTATCCCTTGAAATGAGCTCCTTGAAAAATTTCATATAGACTAGTATCGTCTTTAGAAAATCTAGCAGAGGAAGGTTGATATTAATGTTCTTCAGCAAATTGTAAAGCTCCATGAACTTTTTATTCTCTTTAGCTTGTCGTAGGCGACTAGGAAAAGGAACCGTATCGCAAATCGTTGTCATCGAATGCTTTGGCTTCGGACTCGAGGGCTTGATGAGATCGTCATTCGTTGTTGGAGTAGGGACGTGGTTTGAAAGTTTCCCCTTTAATGATCCCGGAACATAAGGATTTGGTGACTTGCGCATTTGGTCCACTGGCTTAGGTTCGGCTGCTGCGGGTGGGATCAGTGTTTGAATTTTGGTCACTTCTTCCCTTTCTTCTTCCTCTTGCTTGTCTACGCCATTAATAATCTTATTTCCACTTCTAAGGACATGAACATCCGAGGCATGCTCGATTTGACTTGGGAATTTGTCTTTGTCATTCAACAAATTCGCCATAGATGCCGAAAGATGACCTATCATCATATTTGAATGCTTCTACCCTAGATGCACAATCCTAACAAGTTCATCAAACTTCGATTCCAGCTTTGACGTATTTGACTCAAGCTTCGTATTGAGGTCAGTTATTTGCTTATTCACTTGCATAGTCAATTGTGCAAGTCCATCTCGATTTCTGATTGTTTCGGTCACCTGATTTTGCTGCCATAACTCGGCTCTCAGGACCCCACTTGAAGTTTGGATGATCATGCCGCATCTGATATTGATTATATGGTTTTGTGTATTTTTGTTCGGAATTTGGTGGTTGGTGTTGATAGTTCTGAACGGCGTTAACTTCTTCCTCTTGTGCTTCATCGAACGTTTCTGGGCACATTCGCCAAATGTCTCGGCGCTCCACATCGAGCACACACTTCAATGATTTTCTTTGAAGATCCTTGGCTAGCTCGCTTGGCCTTTTGTGCCGCCACCTCTCTATCAAGTATTTTCTTGAGTAATACCTCGAGCTTCTTGTCACTATCCTTTTCGGTCACATACACTTCATTTACCTTTAATTTCAGAGGTCGAGAGTTGGTTTGTCTAGACTTCTCACTCATTTTCTCCAATAACCTCTTGGTTTCAACAGCAGTCAAGTCTCCAAAATCTACACCGGATGCTATCTCAACTTGATCTTTGTACGTGGTTGACAATCCGTTGAAAAAAAATTGATTAACCATTTCAGGGGAATAGTTGTGGTGAGGACAAGCCTGCAGAAGTGTTAACGTTCCCATGCCTCGTGGAATAATTCTCCCTCTTGGTGATCGAAATTCGCAATTTGCCTCCAAAGTTTCCCTGTCATCTGGGCTGAGTAGTATTGGTTCACAAACTTTTCATTGATCATCTCCCATACGGTCAGTGATCTTGGCTCTAAAGAAAGAAGCCAAAACTTAGCCTTGTCTTTCATGCAGTATGGAAAACATATTATTTGTAGCTCTTCGCGGTGAAGTCCCATGGGTGGGAGTCTGATTACTTCATCATAAAACACCCGCAAAAATGCCAACGGGTCTTCATGAGCATTCTTGTGGAATTTCGGAAGCAGGTTAATTTGGTGAGGCTTTATCTCAACATCTCTGGCGGTTCATCCCAAAATAATAGCAGAACTGTACGGTACAACTTTCGGATGTGCCAAATCTCGCTGTCGAGGCTCCAGAGCGCGTTGCGGAACTCTATCTCGGTCATGAGGCCTCTCGTACTTATTGTTATGCATGTTCCTCTCATAATCGTTGTCGTGTATGTATCTTACATTAAAATTGTCTTGGTCGTAATCATAGTTCTGATTTGCCAACCAAGCTTCTAAACATCCATTTCTCTCTTGATTGTAAACGCGTTCGTTACGCTGATTATTGATTTCTCCATTCCCATTCTCGTTTCCACCACTGTTCTCCATTTTTCGCTGGATGTCTGCCCAGTAAGCTCGAGGTTGTATCGAGCCTCCGTAGTGAATTGGCTCGCTTTCGTATTCGTTTCAATTACAATGCAGAGGGGGTCTGGGTGGCTCGTTACCGGTGTTTTCGTTATGAACAGAATGTGCTCCTAACATTGCCTCAGGAATCTCGTCGCAAACAAAGTCAGTAGCGACAGAAGAATTACTCGAAAGGAACGGAACTAGGCCTTGATCTTTCTTGATTGGAACGATGAATGTTGTCAAGTAATGGTACAAGCTCTGTTCGAAGTGATCGACTACCTTGCATTCACTCAACAACAAATCAAACGTATCGAATGGCAAAGTGTGTCCTAATTTCAATTATACAAATAAAAGGTTGAGTAGAAAATAATACGAACAAACATTTTAGAAACATTTTTGAAACCTTTTTGAAAATAGATAGCTTCTTCAAACTATGGGGTTGTTTCGAATTGTGTAACTCCTCTTTTCTGATTTTTTGGGCATTCTATTGAAATATGTCCTCTCACTCCACATGTCCAACAATTCTATTCTTTAAAGATTTCATTAGCTAGAGTGTGAGCTAATTAGAAAGTTCTTTTCTCAAGAGTCCTGCTAGTGCTTCCTTGGCTTGAGAACAAACCTCGACATCGGCTTGGCCCTGTTCTTTGTCCTGGTTTATAGCTCTGGACTTTTTGTTATGACCTGAACTTTATTGGTTTCCATGAAAACCTTATATTATTTCCACGAGTATAAGGGTAACTTCTTTCTTTTGCTTATGTCTCTGTGGATGACCTCCAACCACTGCCGGGATGCCATTTTCAATACAGCCTAGAGGAACTGATTTATCAATTCCTCATAATCTCTTATAAATCTTGTAAAGTGTTGCCTGGTGACACCAAACTACTAACTTCAATTTTAGAAATGACATTGTTTTGGCAATCGTATCCATGTTATTTACCGGATTATATTCTTAGATTAACATTTCTCTCTAAGGACTTAGTATTTTTACCAAGAATAATTGCGTCGCATCCTTGTCGTTCACCTTGGCTTCCCTCGGTACTCAGTGAATAGCTTGATGTATTCGTTTATATGATAAATATCTCGTAACTCGAGCAATTGAGGGATTGTTGGTATTTTTCTTGTTTCTCTTTCAGCATACCCTCGAAATATCTTGTTCCAATAAAACAGAATTTGAATAATTTGATCATATTATTTACTATCCCTTTCAATGATTCTATGGATATAACTCTATTTTTTTACCTGATCTTGTTAAATCCCATGCAATATTTATAGATCCTTCAAGGCTCATTTCAAGGATCCTTTTCTAGGCCAAGACTTTTGGCAATAATTCGCATTACGAACGCCCAATCATATATCAATATCTCTCGATTCTTGAAGCCTGGAATATTCAGGTTCAACATTAATCGATATTGGTGTATGAGATCAATTTTGAACTTTTTGTATGGCGTATTAAGAATATTGGGCCTTTAGAAACATTGTCTGGTACCCACTATGTATGTTTGTATAATCTCCTTTTATGATGAAATCCCGACATGTGTCGTTGGTGCATCTAGTATCAGTTCATGTGATGTCGTACTTTCACTTGGTTTGAGAATTTTTGGTGGTGGTGTAGGAGAATTCCTTGGAACTAAGGCCCAAGATTCTCTTGTGTTCATTTTTAGATCTACAATACCCAATCATGCGAAGGATTCAGCAAGGCCGTGTAAATCTTCAATATTTGATATTCTCCATCAATTTTAGGGAGGTATTGGAATTCCCACAATAATAGACATAATTTTTTCTTCATCGATTAGTTGTCTTATAACCTCGACAGGTTTCCATTTTTTATGTAAAACAGGTTTTGTCCCGAAAGATATACATCGACTCAAAACACACATGGCTATAGGCATGGATTATTTGGCTATGATTGGCTCATTCGGAATTTATAGTGGCTAAAATATATGGATATGGCCGGAATAGGGTTCCTTCTTTGCCTTAACGTCATGTTCAAATTTAACTACACACAGTGGTTTCAAAGAGATATCAAAACTGAAACTTATTCAAGCACATGCAAAGATGATAATCACTCAGGTTACTCACAGGCTTTTTGCATGAAAAAGTTTTGAATTGACGCTGCTTTAAAGGTTTTGCGAAATTAATTGCGTCCAAGTACCATTTTACAATATATAAACAGTAATTTTGAAAAACTTATGCACTTATACATGCTTAAAGACAAGAACATCAAATCAAACATAATTAACTTTGACAGGCAAGCCATACAAACACAATTAAACGTAGAAATAGCAATTAATCATGTTTAAGAATTTAATTATTATAGGCCAAATAAAAATTACACAAATAAGCAATAAAAATCACACTCGACCACCCCCCTCTCTAAAAATTCCGGCAATCTCCTGATTGCCACAATAACATCAAAAATAAAAAAGAAGAAGGTAAGGAAAACATCCCTAGAAATAGAAGGTCGAGTTGCTACTCGTTGATTTGTGCAATTGGCCGGTGCTCCATCATACGTGATATGAGATGTCCTACATAAAATGAAACAAACAAAAACAAAGAAAATAACAATATTTTTGATTTTTTTTGATTTTTTATTTTTTTTATTGAAAGCATAAAAATAAAGATACAATGATGTCAAAGCTCGCGGGATCCATCATCCTCGGGAGCATCATCGACGTCCATGCTAGGTTGGGGAAACGATGCCTCAAAATGCTCCTCGAGCCTTGAAATACGAGCCCGCATCTTCCTCAAGCTTCCACAATTTTGCTCGTGGTTCGTGTCAATCTTGTCGTCAATGATTTGGAGCTTGTCGAACATCTTCAATTGAAATGTTCGGTTATCCTCGAAAAATTGGCCCCAATCGGGACTCGGGCCCGAATTGGTATGTGGGGCCGGCTCCATCGTCATGTCGCTATCCTCGTCGTTCAGTCGAGACGAGGAGCCTCCTTAAGTCGAAGACCTCACTCGGGGTGCAGGGGCACGTGTCAAAGATAGTGAAGTCGTCCCGAGTGGTAGCAAGCCGTTTTCGACCGGATTGAACCCGAAATGACAGGCGAGGCAGCTAATGTATGGTGCGAAAGAGAGGAGAGGCAATTTACTACCCGACGTACCCTTAGTAACGTTGTAGAATCTGCTCAAAATCAATGGGTATAGCCGGACTTGATGACCGTCAAGAAGACACTGTAGAACATAGAGCTCAGACTTGGTCGTGTATGTGGCCTCGTTCTTGCATAAAATGATGTAGGTGAGAATCTTGTTGGCGACATAGAGGGCGTCGTCCTGAATTTTTGAGCAAGGAAATCGCTTGCAATCGCCCGTGTTGCCCCCGATGATCATTCCCCCAAAAGAGGCTAAATCGAAGCCTTGAACGCCTACCGGGTGGTCCCCTTCGGTCGGGAAACCAAAAATTTTGCCAAAAATCTCTTCATCTACATAAACGTCGTTACCACCTAGCCTACATGTCAACGTCTCGTCATTCTGGATTGCCAAAGTAGTGAAAAACTCGAGCATAAGCTCGCTAAATCTGGGTAGGTGCATGCGGGCGAAATACCCACAACCGAGGCTGTCGACATAACGAGAGAGGTTGGTGTGGTGCTCTGATCCATTCGAGGCCTCCTCCTCGATTCTGTCAATGTTCGAAATCCGATGGGTCGCGAACCCCCATTGTCGAATATTCTTGAAAACGACCCCATCCTTTTTGTCGTAAATTGGGAACGATGCTTCGTATTTCCCCGAAATATCTTTGCGTTTTCCTGCTCGAGACATTTTCAATCAAATAGAAGTTGAACGGGAATGCAAAATCTTGAAAATAAAATCTTTTGGTTCTTTGGGGAATTTCGTCGAACACTTGGCGTGCATGTTCAACCAACTAAAAAGTTAAGTAATTCTTGCACCAAAAGCTTCCCAACACAACCAATCAACAATATTTATATTCAGAGAGAGTTTTAAGCGAAGTACCTCGACGATTGAAGCTCAAATTAGCTTGTTTTCGGAATTACCCCAAACACTACGTAGCCCGTTTTGGAGATTTTGGTTGAATGTGAAATGGTGGATGGAATTTCTGGGCAATATGTTCAATTTCTGGGTTTTGTTGAGTGTTAGAAGAAAATAAAGAAAAGGAAATCTTTTGAAAGCAAGAAAGAAAAAAATTTTGAAGAAGAAGAAGACTTGGAAGTTGCAAAGTGAGGAGAAAGGAGGGTTGGGGCGGTTTTATGCTGTTTTCTGGGCTATTCCCGCGGGTCAAGACGGATATGGGTTGGGTTGGCGGGTCAACTCCCAGTTTTTAAACGCATTCTGGTCTGGGTACGGGTTCGCGTCGACGCTGCGTCGACCGACGCAAACCAGATCGACGCAACAGAGAGCAATTTCTTGGCAGATGCATCGACACCGCATCGACCGACGCGAGCAGTCTCGGCGTCGACGCGGGCGGAAGTCCTGGGTCAAATTTTCCTTCGCTTGACTTATTAATTCTCCTCGTTCGAGTCCCTCCATCTGTTCTTAAAAGATAAAAACCAAAATAAAACATTAAATAAACTGAAAATAAAATACAAAAGGATACAAAATGCTCGGGTTTCCTCCCGAGAAGCGCAAATTTTAACGTCTCTTGCTCGACGCTTTATTGTTCATTTAATTGCAACCGCACGGTGGGTATCCAAACTCCACCAACTTGCGATCTCGAGTCTTCTTTCCTCCGTCGTGATAAGGTTTCAGTCTATGTTTGTGAACTTAAAAGGATGATTTCCCGACCTCTTCAGACAGCGTGGCTACTCCATACTCGTCTCTTTTATCAAGAACGGTCCACTCCATGCAGCCTCAAAATCAGCCGGGTCAAACTTGCGTTCGTGATTAAACAGCACTAATTGTCCAACCTCATACTGCAAGTTTTTAAATTCCTTGGTGTGAGCCTCTTTTGATTCCTTCTTATTTGGCATCCACGTTCTGTCGTAAGCCTCGCCCTTGTTCCTTGTATAGTTAAAATTCTTGTTGGGGTCGAGGGAATCGTGCATCGAATGATTTTTTGGTGGCTTCAACTCCACCTTTCCCTCGAATTTAGGTGCTTTGCTCTCCATATATAATTCATCTCGAAATTCTTCAATAATATCGTTTATGTCAATCCCTAGTAACTCGATTAAATCTTCCCCACTCAAATGCTTCTCGTCGTCAAAATCATCAAACCTCTTGCTTAAATCAACTTCTAGCGTATCCCCCTCCGTCCTTGGAAATCCGGCGTCGTCTAATTCGTCTACAACCACGACTCCCTTTAGCTCGTGAATGCATGATGCAATGGGATCAACGAACGAACAATCATCTAGCATGGCAGGGGTAGGAGTATTTTGAATATCTTTCAGAGAAAACGTCATTGGTTCGCCTAAAATGGTCATCGTCATTCTTCCTTTGTGAACATCAATTAATGTATGGGTGGTAGACATAAACGGGCGCCCTAGTAAAATGGTATGCTCCGTGCTCGCAACTGGTACTTTGCCAACGTCCATAATCACAAAATCAACCGGAATCACTAGCTCTCCAACTTGCACTAAAACATCCTCAACCATCCCCAAAGGTAGCCGAATTGAGCGATCGGCCAACTGTAGTCGCATGGTCGTCGTCTTTAGTGGTCCAAGATCAAATTCTTGATAAAGTGAATAAGGCATTAGTTTAACTCCTGCTCCAAGACCTAACATTCCTATTGCCTTTTGTCCATTAGCCAATGAAATAGTGATGCGGAAACTACCAGGATCGCGTTCCTTGGGTGGTAATGGCTTCTTGAAAACTGTGCTAACTTCCTTTGGCAGTGTTACAAATTGGTTTGACGCCAAGCGTCTCTCCCTTGAATCAAGTTCTTTGAAAAACTTTACATAGGCAGGCATTGTTTTGATTACCTCCAAAAGTGGCAAGTTGATATTGGCGTTCTTCAATAATTTATTTAGTTCCATAAATCTTTTATTCTCTTTCGCTGGACGCAGACGGCTTGGAAAAGAATAGCATCCTTGATCGGCGTCGTTAATTTCTTCGGTGGTGGTGGTTTAAGAACATCGTCTTTGCCAAGGGCGTTATTCGGAAACGTCCATTGAATGGATCCGGGAACATATCGATTAGAGGATTTATGCAGCTGATCTACTGGTTTAGAATCATCGCCCTTGCTAGGAGTTGGTGTTTTATTCTCGACCTCGACCTCATCATCTCGGTCAACTACTCCGTTATCGATCTTCTTTCCACTGCGAAGGACATGATCTGCTGACGCCTGTTCTGCTTGACTTGGAAGTTTTCCTTTCTCATCTGAGAGCTTGGCTAGGTGAGTCGATAATTGACCTATTGCCCAGCCGTATTCTCAAGAATAGCCTTTCTCATGTCAGTTATTTCATTTCGAACGTCAGCGAGTCCATCTCGGTTTTTAATAGTTTCAGCCACTTGATTCTGCTGCCAAACCAAAAGCTGATCTGTCGATTGATCTATTGTAGGCACCTGCCCTTGCGTATGGAAATTGTTTTGTGGTGGTGGAAATGGTGCTTGTGCATGTGATGGTGGGTATTGCGGATCGTGTGGCATATAATTCGGACTTCCTGGGCCCCACTTAAAAAGAGGGTTATCACGTTACGAGGTGAACTTCCTTTGATTCGAATAATTCTGGATTGCGTTCACTTCTTCTTGTTGTTCAATATTGTTTGGACACATGTCTGCTAAATGTTGGGGAGATCCGCACTGGTTACATGTTGCAGCCATCTTCTGTGCAGCGGCTTTACTTGCCCGCTCGGCTTTCCAAGCTGCTAATTTCTCGTCAAATATCTCCTCACACTTTGCCTTGACTAACTTGAGTTATCTAAATCAGGATCGGGAATGGATGCCTCATTCACCTTCATTTTACGAGGCCGAGAGTTGGTTTGTCTAGATTTTTTGCTTTGCTTCTCCAAAACTCATCTTGCTTCGGTGGCTGTCAAATCTCCGAAGTCTCCTCCTACTGCTATTTCCACTTCCCTTTTTCCAGGGTCCAGCAGTCCATCAAAGTAAAATTGGTTAGTCATCTTCGGAGAGTAGTTGTGGTGGGGGCAAGCTAGCAAAAGTGTCTTGTAACGCTCCTACGTTTCATGAAATAGCTCTCCATCCAACTGTTCAAAGGCCTCCGAAGATGCCCCGTTGTTTGTGTTGAATAGTACTAATTTAAAAACTTCTCGCTAATCATCTCCCAATCAGTCAATGAACCAGGCTCTAGGGATAGAAGCCATGATTTTGCTTTGTCCTTCATGCTATACGGGAAACAAATCATCCGCACCTCCTCTTGGTTAAGGCCATGAACCATAAATATGCCAACTTCATCAACAAAGTAGTTCAAAAACGCCAAAGGGTCTTCACGGGCTCCTCCGTGGAAGGTCGGGAGTAAATTAAGTTGATGTGGTTTAATCTCCACTTCCCTTGCGGTTGGTCCAAGGACAATAGCGGACCTAAAAGGTACAACCTTCGGACGTGCCAAATCGCGTTGTCTTGGTGCTCTATCTCCCCTTGGTTCTATAACTTGGTAATTATCTCTTTCGTAGCGGTTGTCATATGGGTTTCTTTCGTAATCATTGCCGCGCTCGTATATCCTTTCAAAATGGTCTTGTTCGTAGCCATGGTTCTGGTTCGCCAACCAATCATCTACCCGTCTGTGATCGTTAGCATACTCGTTATGCTGATGAAAATCATCATTTCTTAATGCCAAGTTCTCGACGTTGTGTTGACGATTTGCATTGTTATTCCTCTCTTCATGTTGTCTTATATTTGCCATGTTCAGGGATGATCGGCTACGTTGTTAAGTTGGCAATTTAGTTCGTCGTTATGCTGTTGGTTAACTCCTCCGTTTCTCCCTTCGTCTTGTCTCATGTTCTCCACGTTTTGCTGATAATTAGCCCAGTAGGACCGGGGTTGTGGTTGTCCTTGCAAAATGATTGGTTCACTACCATACCCATTTCGAATGTGACGTGGTTGTGATCTTGGTGGGGAATCACCATTTCGGATTGATTGTGCTCCTAACATTGCCTCAGGGATATCGTCGCAAACAGAATCAGTAGTTGTAGACGAAATGCTCTCGGGAATAAAAAGGGGCCTTGGTCATAGTGGATTTAAACGATGGATGTTGTCAATAAACGGTGCAAGATCGTGTCGAAGAGATCATCTACCTTGCATAAACTCAACAACAAATCAACGTACCAAGTGACAAAAATCTAAACCAAGTGGAATTATACAAATAGCGACGAGATAAAAAAGAAAAACATCCTTAATTCCTACTCGTTGTCCCCGGCAACGGCGCCAAATTTTTTATCCAAACTTTTGTGCACCCTTTTTAAAATATTTGATTTGAAAACACGTAAGTTTGCTCGCAAGAGTACGAGGAACTTGTAGGGTGGTGAGTTTGACTCAAGTCGATTCTCTCGAGGACAACTGTTCGGTCTCTTAGACGCTTTTCTCAATTCACAAACTATCATAAAATACATGTACATTTGGGTTTTTTTTGAAGATTTTGAATTGATCATTATAAACTAAAGCAATATTAAAACTACAACTAATTAAACTAATTATTTTAAACTAGATTAACAACTACGAACAATAACTTAAACTACTCAAACTTAAGAACTAAAAATTAAACGCACGAATCTAAGAACATGAATATAAGAAACTACCATGAAGCTATTATATCATAAGAACCTAAAGACGGGAAATTAAACATAAATCAAATTGCATAAATAAACTAGATGAATCCAATATCCAATACTCAAGCATAAAATAAATCAAAAATTAATTGTCTAGTTCTAGAATTAACTAAGAAATTAACTAAGGAATTAACTACGAATTTAAATAAGAGTTTAGGAAACTTATTGGAACTAGTAAAAGCGGTAAAAATCTCCAGCGAATCCGGAGTTTGGAAAATAAATCTCGATTTGAAGTGATTCTTGAGCTTAAGGATCTTGAATCTTAAATTTCAATTTCTGTCTACGTAACGGAGTGTATAAATGCGTTGTTTCTGTGCTCTCTAACCCTAGGTACTCGTGTCTCTTCTTTGGTAGTCGTCCTCTTGTTTAAAAATCAAAATATGAAGGGTATTTATAGATATAGCATGTCTTGGCGCACAAGAAACCCTAAAAATGCATTTTTGGGCAGCCACGTCGACGTTGCGTTGATCGACGCGTGCTGGAGCTCGGCGTCGACGCTGCCTGTGCGCTTGCGTCGACTGGGCAGTTGCGTTGACTGACGTGGTCATGGATCGACGCAACAACAAGTCGCGTTGGCTTGGCATCGACAGACGCACTCTTGGATCGACGCTTCAGAGAGTTGCGTCGGCTCGGTGTCGACTGAGTGTCGACCGTCGTTGGCAGGATCCGCGTAGACGTAGCGTCAACCGACGCGACTGAGAGTACGTCTCATTTTCTCGATCTTTCTGCTACTTGTTCATCGGAAAGCTCGTTCTCCACTTTTGAACATCAAACTTCATCTATTACGCGCTGAACTCTTCCAGTTACTTAGCTGTAAGGTGTAAAACAACGAATAATCACCTATTCCCATCAATTATGATCAAAATACGGTAAAATAAGCTGAAAATATAAAAATACGAAATTAAGCTTAAATCATCCAACTTATACAAAAAAAAAAAAATAGAAAAAAGAACTAAAATACCAATAAAAATAAGGACAAATCTGCACTAATCAGTTGGCTTAACTTTGAGGGTCTTGACTCATTTCTGAACATCAAAAAGGATTTTTTTGTGTTTCTTTTTGAGATTCAAGTAACTCTCTCATCTGCATCTGAATACGATGTTGATGGTTGTTGATGTCTTTTACCATTGTTTGAATTTTCTAAATTATTTGAGATTCTTATAGAAATCTGATATTATTTTGCTGCAATTATATCTATTGATGGGATTCATGGGCTGCATCCCAATGATTCATTAGATCCATTTTTAGCACCTAACTTACTCAAAGGTAATTCAGGTGATACACCTTTTGTTTCTCGCACTATCTTAAGGTTTCACTGTTAACTCTTCTGTGGGCTTGTTCAATATATCGTTTGTCCCGATATGTTATATTCTCTTGGTGTTCTAACTCGTATATTTTCAAATTTGGAAATATCACCTGAAATGAATACATTTCAAACACTCAATCGTATCCATTTTCTTGAGATAAACCTCCTCACCAGAAATTAATTACATAATTATAAACTTGGTTCTGATACTATTTGAGGTTTAAATAAATTAGTTGTAGACTTTTTGGGCTTTTTTTGGTCAGTAGTCAAATTATATTGCTCATAAGACATTTTGGTCACGTGTCTCCCTATTAAAAGAGTGTGTCCACTGCACATGAGTGCAACATCGATCTGTCAAATTGAATGGACAATGACTCGAAAATATACAAAAGTGGTGATGAGAATCTTAATCGTACATTGTCTCAAATAAACAAGTATTTTCTTTTTAGTAATTACTCTTTTTTATCTTATATAATAATTTGAAAATTAGATTAATTAAATTGGACTAGGCAAGCCTTGCGTTTATAATACAACTCGTGGGTATAAGCACTGGTCAGATCGTGTGCCTATTGTTCAATTCACATGCTTGTGCTTTTCTGCCGATTAGGGTTGCTACTCATTGTTTGTGCATCAACATGTCGGGTTCATATTGTCCACAATTCTTGTTAGAGCATCTCTAGCAGCAAAACCCTCCCCTCCCACTTTTTCAATTTTTAATGTGCCACATCACCCCAAATCCCCTCCCCTCCCCTATTTTCTTTTAATCTCAAATATCAACCCTACTCCCAAATTTACTTTTTATGGGTCCCACATGTTCCCCATTTACTTTCATTTATATTTTTTATATTTCAATGCTACTTCTATATATTTATTAAATCAATTTAATAATTTATTTCTTAATATTTTAAATGATTTTTTTTTATTTTTTATAAATATTTGGTTTTATTTATTATATTCTATTATACACACACACACACACACACATAAAGTTACACACGCGCAATTAAATTTGAGAAAGAAAAAAATATATATGAAAGGCACACACACAAAAAAATGAAGAAAGAAAAAGGCCAAGTCCCATGAGGCAGACTTTTGTCTGCGCCTTCAATATCCTTTTGGCGCATGCATTTCACGCACCCTTCCCATTGGGCATTGGTTGCTCGGGTGTGCATTAACGCCCTCATCCTCTCCTTTCTTTTTCTTTCTTTCCCCTTTTTCTTTTCCTACCGTTCCCAAAACCCCCTCCCCAATTCCCCTCCCTCTACCCCTCCCATTTATCCCCCCTCCCCAATCCCCTTCCCTTCCCTACTAGTAATGGTTTTATGGCCTCAAAACACCTCAAGTTTACAGTAAATTCTAAAAGTATAATTATTTTATTACAAAATAAAGAAGTAAAGCACAACAATATCATTTATACACATATTTCAACAATTTCTTAGTTGTACAAAGTAAAATCCTCATTCTAACACTAAATTGAAATTTCATACCCGATTCAAGCTTTTGTGTACCTACTTTATAAATATTCGTCAAACGTTTAAAAGCTTACTCGCAAGAGTACGAGATCGTGTGTAGTTTGGAAAGCTAAACTGAGTCGATTCTTGAGGAACAACCAATCGGAGTCTTAGATGTTTGTTTGATAACAAGTACTACTCAACATGTATAACTAGGGGGGTTGTTTGTTTTGATTATCAACTAAGATTTTAAAAAGCAAAACATTAATTTAAAAACTAATTAACTTGAATAAATTAACCAAAAAGAATTTGAAGTATGAATTAACCAACAAGAAATTAGAGTCTTAATATCTAGAATTATGAACTAAGGGTTTTTGAAAAGTAAGGAACAATTGAAGCTTTGAAAACTAGACTTGTTCTAAAGATTAAAAAGTAATTAAAAAGCATAATTAAATAGCATGACTAAATTATCAATAAAATTACCAAGCATGGATAATAGCATCAACAAGCATAAATTCAATGAAATTGAAAAGAAAATAATTACAAACTATATTAAATATGAATTCCAAAGTATCAAGCATAAAACGATTCTAATCCGAAAAGTAAGGAACATTAACTAGATGCATGAAGAAAACTAGGAGCAAATTAAGAAATCAATGAAAAGGTTCAAAGTACTTATTGAATTTACGAAAAGCAAGAAATCTCCAGCTATTTCGGAGTTGAAACATCGATCTTGATTGAAAAGCTATTCTTGCGCGAAAGCACCTTGAATCTTCAATCTCGATCTTTTGCTACATTACGGAATGTAAAAATGAACTTATCTATACTATGTAACCCTATGGAGGTGTAGGACGTGTATTGTGTTAATTCCAAGTCGAATTATGAAGAGTATTTATAGTTATTTCATGTCTTGGTGCACAAGAAATCAGAAAAAACGTGTTTCCAGCGTCGGGCGTTGATTGGCATCGATCGAAGCGGAAATCGATGTGTATCAGGTCCGGGCGGTGCATCGATAGACGTGGGCATAGATCGACGCTTCAGAGAGTTTGCGTCGACCTATCGTCGGCATCCCATCGATCGACGAGGGCGGTGAGCGGCATCGGCTCATGCATCAATCGACGCTTCTTCCTTTGCATCTCGTTTTCTCGATAAATTTGCTACTTTTCCACCAGAAAGCTCGATCTCGTCTCTCGATCGTTAAACTTTATCTATTTACAGTTCTGAACTCCTCCGGTTACTTAGCTGTATGGGAGAAAATTAGAGAATAATTACCCATTTACGTCTATTATGATCAAAACGCGGTAAAATAATCTGGAGATACGAAAATATGAAAATATGCTTAATCTATCCAACTTATACCCAAAACAATAACAAAAACACTAACAAAAATAAGGACAAATTCATGTTAATCAATACCTCAATAACTAATCTCACTTCACAGACCACTGGACCATCCCATCAAGGGCACTTATTTAGGTAATTCTTATGTTTATTTAAGGGAAAAAAAACTCCCCCCCCCCCCAAACTATGACAATTATACAGTTTACCATACAAACTATTATTTGTGACAAACCGCTATACGAGCTATGCGCGATTTGCAGTTTGCCCCCTACACCGGAATTTTTGTGGTTTTGTATCCAAAATCGGATGATGTGGCACAATCGGGTTGTGACACATCATCCGATTTTGGATACAAAATTACAAAGATTCCGGTGTAGGAGGCAAACTGCAAATCGCGCATAGTTCGTATGGCGGTTTGTCACAAATAATAGTTTGTATGGTACACTGTGAAAAACGCAATAATTACCCTTTTATTTAATTTTAAATATTGAGATTATTGTTGATTCACCTATTATATAAATATGTGATTTAATAATTAATGATATAATTAGTCTTATTTAATAATTTGATTTTTTTTTGTCAAAATTTAATTGTTTAGGGAATATCATGCATATTATTTAGTTTTATATTAGGTTATAATTTTCTTTTTCTAGTATAGAAATCGTATATTGTAATACTATATATTTAGAAGTGTAAGATTTTATCTTATTTCCTTTAATATTAATATTAATACATACATACATACATACATACATACATACATACATATATATATATATACACACACACACACACAATATATATATATATATATATAGGATTAGGTTCAAATGAAAACCATGTTCCTATATGTGAACTTAGGGTCAATTATGGGTCTTAGATCTAATTAAATGGATGGATAAGATTTTTTGTGTACTTCCTTATTTAATTAAAAGTATTAAGATTGTATAATAAAAGCGCTGCTGGTATATAATAAAAGCAATAGTTCGCATATAATGACATGGTTCCATTTGAACCCAACCCTATATATATATATATATATATATTATGGTTATTTCTTTTCTTAGAGCAATAGTCAATTTTTAGGCTAGTTAATATTATTAGGACTATAGAGATTTGATCTTATTTCTTTACTTTTGTATTTATATTTTTTTCTTCTCATTTTATAGGTATCTTATACAACTAAGGTGTGTGTGATTCGTGCATTCAAAGAGTCTAATTGAACCTAAAACATTTGAGAGCCTATTTTATTCTTTGCTGCATAATTTTATTTTGATGGATGCGACTACGAATGCTTTCGTCATTCGCAATAGCATTTTGTAGCTGAAATTATTTTCTTCAATTGTTTTTACAATATTTGTTAAGATCCAGTCTTGAAATTGTGAGTCTTAGTACTTGGAAGAGTTATAATGATTTAAATCATATCTACTCTTTAAGAGTTTTTAGTTTACACTTAGTAGATTACGGATTTTGTAATCATTAAAATGCAAGTTTTGATTAATAAAAAGATTTTTGCCTTATTAACTTGACCATAAGAATAAATTATTCTTATAGTCAAAAATTTATACGTGCAACTTTTATTTTCCATTGCTATTTAATTTACGGTCTTTACAACACACATGTTTTATATTAGTTAAAACTATGAATCGAGATTTGCAATTCTTTCAAGTGGCATAAAAGTCAGCACTTAATTTCACTAAGTGTCGATCCTCTTTTACAAAATTATGGATTCATAGTGGGGTGAGTACATTAATCGTCCCTCGGTCCTTGATGGATCTAACTATGGTACTTYYAAYGTCAAGATGCYTGTCRACATCAAATCAATTGATGAACGGGCATGGTCTTGATCCTTCACAAGTGGACACCTCCGCAACTTGTTAATGCGGATGGCTGTTTTAGGCTTCAAGATGAGATGTTGTGGGCAGCAAATGATCATCTTGATACTAGTATGAATTCTAAAGCTCTTTCTGCAATCTTTTGTGCAATAGAGCATATTTCACATTGTCTCAAATTTGCTATTGCCAAAGAAGCATGGGAGACCCTAAAACTTCATTATGAGGGGTCCGTGAACATTAGACTAACAAGACTCTATGTGATCACTAGTAGGCTTGAGAATTTATGTATGGAAGATGAATCTATCTCTACATATAGTGTAAGATTACGTGATATCGCTAATGATTCACAATCCCTCAGACAACCAATCTCAAAATTCTAGACTAGTTAGTAAGGTATTATGCTCTCTCCCAATTCATTTTGAAATCAAAGTCTTTTCAATTGAGGAAGCTCGTGACCAGTCAACACTTAGCCTTGATGAACTCATCGGAATTCTTCAATCTTTTGAGTTAAAAAATCTTTAGATCGACCTTCTCAAACTAAAGGAAGTACGCGTTTCAAGAAAACCCTTCTTATTCTGGACAAGTTATGCGTAATGAGATGATTTATATTTCAGCTGAGATTGACAAATTTGACTTAGGTGACGAAGATACAACTCTTATTACAAAATGTTTTGACAAATTTGTCAAATCTTGTCGCCAAAAGCAAATCCAAACAAAAACTCTTTAAAATTTCCTCAAAAATTGCACCTTTGAGAAATTAAGAGAGTCCTAGTTTTCTGTTAAAATATTTTGATATCAAGACTCTTGAGTCTATTAGGTGTCGTGCGTACTATGGGTTTGGTCACTTTGCTAACAAAAGTCTAACACGTTAGCGCATAATCGCTTTAATGCTACTTTGATTGAAAATGAGTTTGAGGAAAATTTTGATCTTAGAACTGAGGATCATTCCTTCGTTGCTATTATGAAGGAAGATTCTATCAATGCTGGTCACGATGCAACTGATGATGTCATTACATTACCAATCACATCCTTAGATGCATTTGGATTAGGAAACTATAATCTCTCGTACGTGTGTCTAAATGTTACTAAAAAATTTATCTCAGTCTCTCAGCAACATGACAGTGGTGACTTCATTGATACCGAACTATTTGATGCCTATCAGGAACTTCTAAACAAATGGTAAAATAAAAAGAAAAAGATTGATATTTCCCAAAAAAAAATGCACAATCGTTTTATCTCTCAAAATCTTGACAAAAAACTGCCATTGCTTGTTTAGAAGCTGCTCTTACCAAAATTGAGACTGGTTATGAAAGAGTTAGGTTCGAATGTGATAGCTCACTTGATATCCTAGATCGATTGAACAAGGAAAAGGCAAAGCTTTATAGGTCCTTTCAATAGAAATCAAACATGACAAAGTTGGCCTTGGTTTTGAAAAATAAATTTTAAAAAATGGGTACCAATTTTCCAATCTCACCTAAAGAAAAGAGTTCTTTTAAACTAAAACCAAAACCAAAACCAAGTAGACGTTAGTTTATTTGTCATTAATGTAATAATTAGGGACACATTAGGCCCTATTGTCATAGGCAAAAATATGATTGTGTTAAAAAGATTTCTAAAAAATAGATGCCATCAACTTCTCGCATCTTCGTGTTATGAATCAAAAATTGTACTCGGGGAATTTGGGAATTAGGGCATAGCATGAGATGGGGAAAGAGAAGGATAAGCCGGTATACGGAAAGGAAAGAGGAGAAAAGATGCCAGACGGGTCCGGATCGGTCATATCCATTTAGGTGAGGAGCGGATATCTTCATGCAGCCTAGACACTTGGCGTAATCTGAGCTTGGGAGTCCATTTAATCACTTCAATCTTAGTCGTCCATTTGTAATGATTTTATTTGGGAGTTTGTTATGTTCCATTCGGGTCTTGTGGTCAATTAGAATGCTAAATTGGTCCCCCTTGTGTAGGTATTTATGTGTGAAGAAAAAGACAAGAAAAGGATTTGCAATTACAATCTTTATCTATCTTCTACCTACCTCTCCAACCATCTTCTCTCTCCCTCCCCATATCTATTACTGAAATTATAGAAATTAAATACCAATTACATCTTCAAAATTACAACAGTAATATCAATCATAACAATTGGTATCTCAGAGCAGTCGATCCCCAGGATGGCCGAAATCACCCGCTTCAAAGATCTGTAGGAAGCTCAGAAACGCACAGAACAAATTCTTCAAATAGAGCCTGCAAAAAGAGAAGCAACAGAAATGAGACTGCACGAACAGATCACTAAAATCAACACAGTAATGATGGGCAAGTTGATCACCTGTCTCAAACACTAGCATCCATTCAACTGCAACTGCTTAATTTTGGCAAGAGGAACAAGCAAGCTGGTGAGGGGTTAATTCTGGGTGACCAAGGCCCAGACTAGACATCTCCCAGAACAACACCAAGGCAACAATTCCCACCAAATAGGATGATTCAGGATCATCCTGTTTACAATGTCATCAGCCCCCTTCTTAAGTTGGATTTTCCCAGGTTTGATGGTTCTCAACCCAGATCTTGGATTCTAAAATGCCAAGGATATTTCAAACTCATTTCCATCATTCCAGACTCATAAAAGGTAACCCTAACATCTATGCACTTTGAAGGTAGGGCTGCACAATGGTACCATCAGTTTTCAATCAAACTACTAGATCTTACTTAGCCTTATTTTCTAGAAGTGATTTCAGCCAGATTTGAAGAGATAAAAGAATCCAAAATTATTGTTGAGTTCAATAAACTAAGGCACACATAGTATTATGTGGAATATGTGGAAAGGTTTGAGGAGCTAAGGGCTTGTATGCTGCTATTAAATAAAGGGGATTATTCTGAGGACTATTTCATTGCCAGTTTCATCAGTGGAGTAAGTGAAGAGTTACAGTCTTTTATTCACAAGTTTGAACCCACATCTCTGTAGCAAGCCATTAACACTACTGCAAAAAGTAGATACAAAGGCGCCTCATCCACGGCGGTTCTGGAAAAACTACGGCGGTTTTTTAAAATCACCGTAAAAAAGTGGGTATTTAACGGCGGTTTTGGAACCGCTGTAGAATGCAGCGTTTTTACGGCGGTTCCAAAACCGCCGTAGAATGAAGCATTTTAACGGCGGTTTTTAAAAATACCTTCTAGAAAGGCTGTTTTCTAGAACGAACATTTTACGTCGGGTTTTTAAAACTACCTTCTAGAAAGTAGTAAAAAAATTAAAAAAAAAAAAAAGAAATGAAAGCAGGTGCACCAAAATAAAA
>BMAC01000007.1:414021-447540 GCA_014905375.1 Phtheirospermum japonicum | reverse complement strand
TTGTTATGTTCCATCCGGGTTTTGTGGATCAATTAGAATGCTAAATTGGTCCCCCTTGTGTGGGTATTTATGTGTGAAGAAAAAGACAAGAAAAGGATAAGCAATTACAATTCTTATCTATCTTCTACCTTCCTCTCCAAGCATATTCTCTCTCCCTCTCCATATCTATAACTAAGATTACATAAATTAAATACCAGTTACGTCAAAATTACAACAATAATACCAATCACAACACTTCGGTCGTATGCATTCTGCATGAGTTAAAAAACCAGATATCAGCTGCAATATTTTCTCCTCTGTAGTGATACCAATACTTCCAGATTCTTGGTATCTTGACAATGGTTGCTCTCGCCACATGACTGGAGATAAAAGTAATTTTGCAGGATCTCAAATCCATTGATGGAGGTATGGTTTTTGTTATGTTCCATCCGGGTTTTGTGGATCAATTAGAATGCTAAATTGGTCCCCCTTGTGTGGGTATTTATGTGTGAAGAAAAAGACAAGAAAAGGATAAGCAATTACAATTCTTATCTATCTTCTACCTTCCTCTCCAAGCATATTCTCTCTCCCTCTCCATATCTATAACTAAGATTACATAAATTAAATACCAGTTACGTCAAAATTACAACAATAATACCAATCACAACACTTCGGTCGTATGCATTCTGCATGAGTTAAAAAACCAGATATCAGCTGCAATATTTTCTCCTCTGTAGTGATACCAATACTTCCAGATTCTTGGTATCTTGACAATGGTTGCTCTCGCCACATGACTGGAGATAAAAGTAATTTTGCAGGATCTCAAATCCATTGATGGAGGTATGGTTTTTGTTATGTTCCATCCGGGTTTTGTGGATCAATTAGAATGCTAAATTGGTCCCCCTTGTGTGGGTATTTATGTGTGAAGAAAAAGACAAGAAAAGGATAAGCAATTACAATTCTTATCTATCTTCTACCTTCCTCTCCAAGCATATTCTCTCTCCCTCTCCATATCTATAACTAAGATTACATAAATTAAATACCAGTTACGTCAAAATTACAACAATAATACCAATCACAACACTTCGGTCGTATGCATTCTGCATGAGTTAAAAAACCAGATATCAGCTGCAATATTTTCTCCTCTGTAGTGATACCAATACTTCCAGATTCTTGGTATCTTGACAATGGTTGCTCTCGCCACATGACTGGAGATAAAAGTAATTTTGCAGGATCTCAAATCCATTGATGGAGGTATGGTTTATCTGATTTTACTTTATTTCTGTGTCTTGTGATTTTCTTCTTTTTTTTTTTTCTCTCTACATGATTTCTTTTTCTCTTTTTATTTTTCTCCTTTTTCCTTTTTTTTTCTCATCTTTATTTCTATAATAAATAATGCGTTTTCCTCCTTCTTTCTTCTTCTCATTTTTTATTCCATTTTATCGGCTTTTACTCTTTTTTAATATACATTTTTATCCCTTTTTTCTTTTTTATTTCTTCTTTATCTAAATTGAGTTTTCTCCCTGAGCAATCCCGTTCGTTTTCTCCCCTATTGTTTTTTATCATAAGTTTTATTTATTAAATTTTTATTTATTTAAAATTTAACTTGTCGTCTCTCACTTTCTCTCTCCTATTTTTTTGTATCACAAATTTTATTTATTTAAAATTTAAACTTAAAAGAGCCACGTGGAAGCAGATATCACAATTGTATTCTTAAATAGTAATATAGGGTGGATTTAGCAGTTTAAGACTTTATCTTGTTTTCTTTATATTAATATATATCAATGTATATTTATTTCTTAGAGTAGAAGCCGATTTTTTGGCAGGTAAATATTATTAGAACTTTAGAGATTTGATTTTATTTACTTATGATATTTACTTGCAATATTTTTTAATCCTTTTTTCCTAATTTTGTAGGTCTCTTATATAAGAAAGATGTGCATATATAAAGATGGGAGATTGCTCACAACCGATTATTTCATTCAAAGAGTTTAATTGACGCTAAAACGTTTGAGAGCATATTTTATTCTTACTGCAAATTTTCGTATTTGGTGGATGCGACTGTGAATGCTTTCGGCATCCACAATAGCATCATGCAGTTGGAATTGTTTTCTTCAATTTACAGTTTTGCTTATGATCCAATTTTGTGATTGTAAATATTAATTTTGAAAGAGTTATACTATTTAGATAATATCTGCTATTTAGAAGTTTTAAGTTATCTTTACTTAGTAGATTATGACTTTTGTAATCATTAAAATATATTTTTTGATTAGTAAAAATTCTCACCCTGTTGACTCGACTGTAAAAATAAATTATTATTATAAAATAAAATTTTATACATATCTTTTATTTTTTACTGCTATGAATTTTATATTATTCATAGCACACGTATATCTTATATCGATTAAAACTATGAATCATGAAATACAATTCTTTCAAACATTACGTGCAGTTATCAATTGACAACCTTAAGTTGAATGAAATGTCAAGACAATCCACCAATAGCTAGGTTTTGTTTATTTATCGATGAAAACTAGGAAAAGTGTTTGAGGAATAGAAGTGTCACGTGGTGTGTGGTTGAGGCTAATATATTTGTTGGTCTCACGACAAGATTATATAAATTTATTATAAAAGTTTTTCAATCATAAAACATAGTGAAATGCATTATAAAAATAATTAAAATATTATAAATATAAATAAAGTATTATAATTACAAAAATATATTAAAGTATCATCAATAATTTGCTCATGTAAAACAAAACAATCTCATGGTGACATTTGAATTGTGTGTGTACTATACGAAGTCCAAGTTATGGCATATGTAAGACCAAGTATAATGCGAATATTACATCATTGAAATCTTAACATATCACCATAAATACTACATGTATTAGGCAAATAGAGAGGGTCGTTGAATTGAAAGAAACCTTCAAATATGGCTAACTATATTGATTTTTAGATTTTGGACCAGGTAAAATAGGTCAAATTTAAAGAGCATGGTGGAGGATGCTCCAACAATTTATCAAATGCAAAAATTATGCTTAGTGCATAGACACAAAAAATAGTTATAATGTACTGAATAATATTTATGGAGTGGGCTAATGGATTTAGAAGAAATTGTAAATTGTGCTGAATTAAAATTAAAAATTAAAACTACATGAAAAAAAAAAAAAGATTGCTAACTATGATGTCTCAAATGAATTGGAATTCACACGACCTTTCTGTTTGGGACCGAACTGATATGAGGTCTTGGCTCGGGTTGCCCATCATTGATCAAGTCGCTTGACGGGATAATAGGACTTATTGTAATTCCACGTAACTTGTAAGTCAGCAAGTTATAAAATTTTAAATATACATAGTATTCAAATACTAAGGTAATGCATTTTGTACAATTCACTCCACTCTTATCTATTACAATCTAAACCATGAGCTTGCAATTCAAATAATCATTTATAAGGGTGTTGACATTTAGGGTTCGAACTCTTTATCTATTACAAATTATTTAAAAAATAAATATTCTAACTGAGCACCTTAATTGAAAGTTTCAACATATGTTTTATTTTAAGTCGTCTGAACAATGTTTATATCATCTGGCATTCAAGCAGCAATGCGCGATCCTCAGCCTTGCCCTACAATTACTCAAAACTCGATACATGATTCATCTTCTAAATCACTACGTAACACAATTAAATTTGAGAAAGTAAATTGGACATTGTCTGTAATATCTTGCAAATTCCTTTATGTTATATATGATTAGATGGGTTTGGCTCCTTTTTAAACATTGAAAGTGCTGCAAATTAAATGTGGTGCTTACTAATACAACAATGTACTGTTGTAAATGTGACATATCGACCAATACAAACTCACCTAATTGACATTGCTAATGCGTGACATAAATTACAGCCGTACTCCACGTGAGGAACTGAGGATTATTCTTCATTTTACCTATTTCTCACGCTTTCTATAGTTCTCAAGTACTTGAGAAAGAAAAAAAAAACAATTACGCATGTACTCTTGTCAACAATTTTATTTTATATATTCTGAAAGACCTTGTTGTTGCCTTGATTGCTCAACCAAACACGAGTGTGATCGAGAAATGTGTTTAAATGAGCAGATAATTGAGTCATAAAGTCAACAAACTATAATAATGAAGTGATTGTTATATCATCTAAGAGTGAGCTAGCAAACCTTTCGATAAGACCATGTTTGGGTTAGGGTTTGGAATTTATAGATTGTGAATTTTAATCTCCGTTTAAAATCCGGATGTTTAATATCAAATCAGTAAGTTTTTATACATATTATCTAATCCTATACTACTATATATATACATACACTATTTTCTTTTATCAAAAATAGAAGTACCTTTAAATAATTTAACTGTTGAAATATATGCATGGTGCATGGTTCAGCATGCTCCTCGCTGCACTTGATCATCACGACAGTTGTCTTATTATCATTGTATGAGCTAGCTAATGGTTCAACATATTCTGTCTTCTTTTAGATTCTGTTATCTAGGCTTAAGTGTAGCCTCTAACTTTTCTCCACGTGTCTAAGGCAGCAGACTTAGTCCTTGTACATCAGCCTTATTTATTGTTGGTTGTTATATGTAAACAACATTCTGAAACATTGCAGCTTTCTCTACAATCCTATGTTGTCCATTTATGATTTTTTGGCTAAGTTTCTCATGTTATTAGAGTAGGGATTTGGACTTGTCTGGTTTCATTATGGCTGAATCGTCCACATCAGCCTCAACAAATATTGTCAATAATACTATTGCAAACTTGGAGATTGTTCAACCTCAGTCCTAACTTCTAATACCAAACTTTCAGATAATAATTATCTCATTTGGGAACAACATATCCTTACAGCTGTAAGAGGCCATGGCCTTGAAGAATACTTGAATGGATATGTATTTATTCTTCTAGAAACTAATTAGGGGCACAAATAATCGTGATGTTTTAGTTTTGAATCCAGACTTTCTTACTTATCAAAGACAAGATCAATTGCTAGTTTCATGAATGTTATCATCCTTATTGGGTTGTAGGAAAATGAATTTTATCGTCCTTTAAGTTGGCCTAATTTGACATTTAGTCCTTTTTTTGGGTTTGTTTTCGATTTTTCGTCCGTTTTCTTTTAAAATATCTGCAATTTCGTCCGATTATCGCCGGAAAAACTGAATTGTACCCTAAATTGATGATTAGGCACCGGTTATTGCTGACTTGTCTTTCATTTAGGAGTTTTCCATCCGCGTGGAAATAAATTAAAGGGAATAATTTTTTATTTGCGATGTTGGCCCGTTTTAGTTCACATTATGGCCCATTCCATATTCCAGCAAAACATAATAACCCAACAAGCCACAAGTGCAAAAATGAAAAGCTGAAACAAATAAAATTCGAAATTAATATTATCGAGAATTCTGGTAATTCCGCTCCCCGATCGCCGTCGTAGCCTTTTTCTATAATCCGACGATTATCGCCGCCGTGCCAAACAATCTTCTCGTGATCGCCGTAACTTCCCCAGCACTCCACCGTCATCCCAAACAATCTCTCGCCGTTAACCAAAGCAAACCTCAACTCCCCGGTTAATATTCCGTGATTTTGAATCTGGATCGCTTCAAATTCTCGAATCGATCTCATCAATCGTCTCACCGTATCATTATCCCTTGATACCAGCTATTCGTAATTGATCTCCTCCGGTTTGAATCGGTGAGCGTGTTGATCAGGAAACGTTAGCTCCGGAATTCATACGGACGTATTAATCTGCTCAGACAAAGTCGGATCGACGGCAGAGCGGGAGCCTCCTCCAGTGGGGATCGGCGACGGCAGTGATGAAAAGGATGAGCGAATTTCGGGAGGCATTTTCATTTTCTCCATTGGAAAATGAAAAAGCACTCATTTATTAGATGTAATGAAAAATCACTCACTTCTGGCCTCAACGAGCGAGGCGTCGCTCGGGATGCCGGCGTTCACCGCCGTCCAGATCCGCCGCCCATCCAGTAGATTCCAAGGCGTCCTCAACATCGTCGCCGCAACGTACTACTCCTCGAGTTACCCAACTTTGGAGAGAGTCTCCGCCGTGAGTTTCCGAGATCTGATGGAGAAGAATGAGCGCGAGTTGCGTCGGCAGCGGAGGCTGAGCCGCGGCGGATCGAGGCGGAGCCAGAAGTCCTCCGGCGAAAAATCTTGTGCTTTGCAGCCTGAAGATGCAGAGGAGAGGATGTCTTTTTAAATAAAGAACAACAACAACAACAACAACAACAACAACAACAACAACAACAACAACAACAACAATAATAATAATAATAATAATAATAATAATAATAATAATAATAATAATCTTCCCTTTCTCTGGTTTATGCCAACATGGCAAATAAAAAACTATTCTCTTTAATTTATTTCTACGCGGACGAAAACCCCCCAAATTAAAGACAAGTCAGCAATAATCGGCGCCTAATCAGATATTTTAAAAGAAAACGGACGAAATTAAAAACAGGTAAAAAAAGGACTAAATGTCAAACTAGGCCAACCTAAAGGACGAAAAATTTCATTTTCCCTCATATTGTCTATTGGTACTCATAGTTGGATTAGACACCTCTCACCAGATGTAGAAAGCCTTGGAGATAAATTACTCCAGTTAAGCTTGAGCCAGGCAGATGCAGTACACATTGCAGCTCTCCACAGTGATATAAAGTGTAATCATTCCACCAGAGAATATCTCAATAAGATCAAACTGTGTTGTAATGCTTTAACCTCCACTGATCAAAGAGTTACTGAGTCCGATCAAATTATGCACATACTTTCTGGCCGTGGTAGTGAATATGACTCAGTAGTTGTTCCAGTCACATCTAGACCTGAGCTTTTTACTGTGAGTCAAGTGAGAGCCCTTCATCCGAGCTTTGAAAATAGAATTGAAACTGCCAATCCTACTATGATTGATGATAGAAGTGCCTTAGTTGCCAACCTAGTTATTTTAATCAATAAGAGAGATAGTTATGCTCCACCTCAAAATTCTAGAGGAAGAAATTACTCTAGAGGAGCTGGCAGACAAGGTAGAGGAAGAAGTACATGAAGGAATGCCTATAACAAGTTTGCTTGTCTTATTTGTCATTACACAGACCATACTTCAAAAAAGTGTTACTACAGAGGTGATTTGAACTTTTTCCCTAATTCTTCAAGTCAGACTCAAGGATCAAGGCAGTATAACAGTAGAGGCTACAATCCTACTGCCATGGTTGCTTCTCAAAGTCATGACAACACCTCTGTCATTTTAGACACCTTGAATTGGTTTCCAGACTCAGGAGCTACAAATCATGTCACTTATAACATGGCAAGTTTGCTTGTCTTATTTGTCATTACACAGACCATACTTCAAAAAAGTGTTACTACAGAGGTGATTTGAACTTTTTCCCTAATTCTTCAGGTCAGACTCAAGGATCAAGGCAGTATAACAGTAGAGGCTACAATCCTACTGCCATGGTTGCTTCTCAAAGTCATGACAACACCTCTGTCATTTCAGACACCTTGAATTGGTTTCCAGACTCAAGAGCTACAAATCATGTCACTTATAACATGGCAAACCTCAACACCATCTCTAAATATCAAGGGTCTAAAAAGCTGCACATAGAGAATCAAACAGGTCTGTCTATCACACAAATTAGAAATACTAAGCTTAAATATCCTAATCGTGCATCCATATTTCACCTCAAGAATATGTTACTTTTTCCTTGAATTACTAAAAATGTCATGAGTGTATCTATTTGCTTAACATAATTTTGTCTTTTTTGAGTTTCATCCTACCTTCTATAATATTAAGGATCAAGTTACAGGAGCAACACTACTCCAAAGAAAGCTTAAAGATGGCCTATATTAGTTTAAACTTAGGACTAGTAAAGATCAAGTGAATTCTCAAACAGCTGCCTCTTCTATTGTTTTCAATAAAGCTATTTTTGCTAATAAGTTGTTGGTCAATCAACCTTTAATTAAGGTTTTTGTGTTCCAAACAAGATCAAGCATATGATTTTGGCATCAGATATTAGGCCATCCATCCATTGAAACTGCTGAAAGCATTCCCAAATAGTGTAATTTGTCTTTTGATATCAATAATAACAAGTTGCACATTGTGTGATGCTTGCTGAAATCTAAAATTCATAGATTACCTTTTCCATAGTAACACACTGCTTACTCTCATGCCTTTAATAAGTTAGTTCACAATGATCTATGGGGACCATCACCAGTGCATACTTACTCTAATCACAAGTATTACATCAATTTTGTTGATCAGTACACAAGATTCGCCTGGATTTACTTTCTAAAAACCAAAAGTGACTCTCTGTCTGCCTTCATTCAATTCTATAATCTGGTGGGAAATCAGTTTAAAGCCAAGATCAAAACCCTTTAAAGTGATGGTGACACAATATTTCTTAGCTTTACACCCTTGTTACATCAACAAGGAATCCAGCACATATTTTTCCTGTCCTTATACTCCCCAACAAAATGACCTTGCAGAAAGAAAGCATAGGCACATTGTTGAAGTAGCTTTAGCACTGTTAGCTCAGTCTGGTGTACCATACTTCTACTAGATTAATGCATTTAGAATTGTTGTCTTTCTTATAAACAGGCTACCTACAAGGTTATGATGGACAAGTGACCTTATCAGTGCTAATACTCAATCTTACCAGATTATACCCATTTCAAAGTGTTAGAATGTCTATGATACCCCCTATATCAGACCTCTTAACAAACACAAGCTACAGTTTAGTTCATTACCTCCTACCTTTCTTGGGTATTGTGACAGTTACAAAGGGTACAAGGTACTCTTACCCTCAGGGAAAATGTTCATAACCAAACATATCTTATTTGAAGAAAGAAATTTTCCCTTTCTCAACAAATCCTTGGACAAATCCTCTCCTATCACATTGGCATCTTATAACTTACCCGCTCCTCCTATAATAACTGTCTCAAAAACCCCTACTCCACAGTCAACAAGTCAAGATTCATCCTCTCACAGTGTCTCTAGTGACCACACTCCTAAAACTCACATTCACTCTCCTATATCTTGTTCAGACACCATACCTCTTATTGTTGATCTACAAATTGATAATCACGGACAATCATCTATTAACCACCTAAACTAAAAATTACATCGTGAAAAGGTCCATAGATGGTGTCTTTAAACCCATAGCTCTTATCTCCTTAGTTGACAATGAGTTAGAACCATCTTCACAAAAGGATCCCTTTTAAGTGGAAAATTGGAGGGAAGAAATGAAAACTGAATACTCTTCCTTGATGGAGAATAAGACCTGGATTCTAGTGCCTAATCCATCAAATAAGACCATAGTAGGTCAAATGTATCTATAAGGTTAAGAGGAACTTATATTGCACTCTTGCTAGATACAAAGCCAAATTTTTGTTAAAAAGGGTACATTCAAAATCCTGAAATTGACTGTGAAGAGACCTTTAGTCCTGTCATTAAACTTATCACCACCAGGATTGTGTTAGCCCTTGTAATGACTCTAAATTGGGTAATAAGGCCGTTAGATGTGAATAATATCCTTTTTAATGGATATTTGGAGCAGGATATTTATATGCAACACCCATTGGGTTTTGAAAGTCCAGATGACCCTAATCTTGTCTGCAAGATCGTTAAAAGCAATTTTATGGTCTTAAAAAAGCACCAAGATCTTGGTATTGCAAGATCGAGCAAGAACTCTTCAATCTACAGTTTCAAGTGTTTAAAGATTATCTTTCCTTATTTTTCTAGATCAAAGGCAAGAGTTACATTCTACTCTTCGTATATGTTGGTGACATTATTGTCACAAGAAATGTTGATAAAGAAATCATATCCGTAATCCAAGGTTTGAGTCTGAGGTTTGCTCTGAAATATCTAGTAATCTTGCATCACTCCGTAGGAATTCAGGTCAAGCACATTGCTCAAGGACAGCTTCACCTCTCACAAAGTCAATTTATCAAGAATTTACTGCATAAGTTCAACATGTCTAAAGCAAAAGGGATAGACACGGCTATGGGGTCCAAGACTCAACTCTTCAAGTATATTGGTAAGAACAATGTAAATGCCACTACTTACAGGAGTATAATTAGAGCCCTACAGTATATAACTATAACAAGACCTGAAATCACATTCAGTGTGAGTAAATTGAGCCAGTTTATACATAGCCCTTTTGAACCCCATTGGAAAGCTCTAAAAAGAGTGATGAGATATCTTGCAGGCACTCTCACTTATGGGCTTAACTTCACTAAGTCTCCTCATCTTGACATTATTGTACATTCAGACTCTAGTTGGGGCCACTAATATGAATAACAAGAAGTCATTTTCTGGTTTTTGTTTATACCTTGGACACAACCTTGTGAATTGGTGCTCAAAGAAGCACCACTCCATCTATAGATCAAGTACTGAAGCTAAATTCAGAAGCTTAGCTCACTGCTCTACGAATATAATTTGGATCACATATCTACTCAATGAACTTCAGTTTCCTATTAAGTCAACTCCAGTTATTTGGACTGATAACATTAGTCCCGAAGCTCTTGCTGCAAATCCGGTCCTTCATTATAAAGCTAGCATATCGAGCTTGAATTATATTATTTTTGAGAAATAGTTAATCAAGGTCTTTTTAAAGTACAACATGTTCCCTTAGTTGATCAAATTGCAGATGGCCTAACCAAACTACTCTCGGACCAATCTTTTACCTGGTTCAGGTCCAAGTTAAATTGTTCCCTCCCCTGGCTCAGATTGAGGTTAGCTGTTGAGATATATGCATGGTGCATGGATTTGCATGCTCCTCCCTTCACTTGATCATTAAGACAATTGTTAGTTGTCTTATTATCATTGTATGATCTGGCTAACGGTTTAGCACATTTTATCTACGTTTAGATTCTGTTATCTAGGTTTTAGTGTAGCCTCTAGATTCTCTCCACATCTCTAGGGTGGTAGGCTTAGTCCATGTACACCATCTCTATTTATCGTTGGTTGTCATTTGTAAACAACACTCTGAAACGTTGCAGCTTTCTCTATAATCATATGTTGTGCATGATGGTTTTTGGTTAAGTTTCTCAACTACCAAATATAATATAATAATACAACAATATATACTTTCCAGATATGATTCAACATCTACATAAGATATAATAATACAATATAATCTACTTTTCAAATATGATTTGACATTTATGGTAAATAAAGGAATCTGAATCCTATAATAAATGATTATTCATACTATTCAAAAAATATAAATACTCAAAATTGTGAATATCAAAATTCAAATTCTAATGAACCTTAATCCAAACAGATCGTAAGTGAATTTGGTGCTTTTATAGTGTAGTTGAGAGTTTCTCTCTACGATATGAAAAACTATATCAATTTATTATTTCTATTTATACTATACAAAAAGCAAGTAAATAATGTTATTGTCAATTAAATTCACATTCTGAAAGCATTCAACAAACATGAAACTACATCAATACTATATTATTTGACACATAAAATCAAAATTTCTACGTGACAATATAGCATACTGTCAACATTTGGATGGTGCGCGAGACATGGTCAATTCAATAAGTTTCCTTGCTCACATTCACATTTTATGATAATTAACTTGTTCCTCCCTACTTTTTATCCATTGTATACCAAATATTTTCTACAATTCACACTTACCATTGGAGAAGATTTCAACTTATTTCTATTTCATCTGTTATGTAATGAGAGTTCACGTTGTGCCATGGGAGATTGCTCTCATACTGTTTTCAAGCTTTTCAGGTGACACTTTGTTTGTAAACTAGATCAACCATTGTTGATTATCTGAATATTAACTTGGTCGAAGGATGGGGAATCATGTAACTAACTAAGTGACAACTTGAACTATCCATTCGGATGCTTCTGACCGGCTATCTTCTATACCAGACTGGTTTTTAGCCCCAACGCTATTTCATATCATTATTGTCTGTCATCTCAGCTCGGTTCATCAACCAACCTCAATCATATTTTGCCCAACTAAAATATGTCTTAACCCCTTATGGGGCAAGTGATGTGGTGGAATAAGATGATTTCTTGAGCAAGATGTTTGAGGTTTGAATATTTTTCACTGATGTCAGGGATGGACACGGGGGGTAGTCGTCCCTCCTCACCTTCTACCAGATACCTTCGTATAATTAGTATTTTGTTTGTATAAATATGAAATAACTGTATTTTGCCACCCCTAACAAATTATCTTTCAACTCTCGTTTGTCTTTCATAATGTTATATATACATGTTATATTTTTTGTAAAGGTAATTTACTAATTTTCAATTGAGTCTTTTGCACTCATGTTATTTTTATGGCTTATAATTTCTTTGTTTCTCACTGCCTCAACTATTTTTATTTTATAGTACATGGATTGTCCTTTTACAAAAATCTAAAACTAGAAGTATAATAAAATATAAAAACCTGGTAAAAAATATTTATTTTCATATTATTTCATTCAAATAAATATTTTTTTTTGTATTATCTTCAAGTTAATATCTAATAAAATTTTAATATTACCCGAAGAAAAAAAAATCTGGGGGCTACCGCTTCTAAACCTCCATGCATTTTCTCATTACTTAAACCTCCTAATTTTATCCCCTCAATAAAAAATTTGCATCTGCCCTGACTGATGCATTATCTAATTATGCTTATCATACTCTATTAAGGAAAGAACCCAATTAGTACGTACAACCCACAATAAGAGGAGTTGATGTTTTAGAAAAGTCCAGTTTAATCAAAGGGAGGACATAGAGAACTCCATAGATCCCTCCATAGTCAACGGGCAACGGTTTTCGACTTGGTCGTTGCTTTAAACTCTGGTCGGCGTCATAAGAACGCTGAAAATTCCATCATCAGGAGACGCAGTCCATGTCATCGGGCATTAGAGCTACATTCGGAGATCTGGGTGAGGAGGCGTCGTAGCATAACAGAACTGAGTTCCTTATTGCTTGTCTTGCATTCTAATGCATTTTACTTTCCACACTTAATTTATATGGTATATATCAAGTATGTGTACCTATATTGATATCTAATCTTCATTTCTACAAGATTAAGTACTATGATTACATGTGGAGATCAATTTTGCTAGTATGGTCGACTGAGTTGAATATATACAAAGACCCTCCTCTATTAGTTTCTCTATTTTCCACCCTCCACCCCACGACTTTTAATTTGTTGACGTGGATGTCGCTACCCACTTACACTAAAGAAAATAGATAATTAAGTTAAATTAACTTAGTTTAATACCTTGTATATCTGTTATTTTCTTAATCTCTCTTTGGTAGATACATTGATAGTTAAAAGCCTAAAACAACATTTCGGGTTCCAATCAATGTGATCACAATCATGGGACTGAAATTGAAATATTAAGAAGTCCTGTGAATTTATCTTCGAAATGGCTCGTAATGAGGTAAAATGGCTTATAATTAGTACATTGGGAAAAAACAAAAGGCACAATAATAAATAATTTTATGGTGGATATTTTTCGCCATGCTTAGGTTTAACATTTTCAATATTTCTTTTCACACTAAGATTATGACAATCTATAAATTTATGGGCAAGTAGATATGTCCATGAAGAATTAAAACCCATAGGAACCTTTTTATTTTCTTAAACATAATACAAATATTATCCATCTGATTCTTTTTTTGAATCTCTTCCATGCCCTCACCCTTTTTGGATTTTGCGTATTATCCTCGATAGTCGATGTGTGCTTCTACTTGGTTCTCGCCGTCAAATCTACTCGGACTCCTCCACTAAGATTTAGCACGATCGTTGGCTCCTTAGGCCCTCTGATTTCAATTTTTTCTCACCTTGGAACCTGCTATCATTTGATGTGCATGTCTCCAAATTAATCGATCACTCTTTCACTCTTGGAAGCATAATTTAGTGAATAATATTTTCAGCGAGGATAAAGCCTCTTTGATCCTCTCTATCCTTATCTGAAATAGTGTCACATCCGACTGTTGGATTTGGAACCACAATAAATATGGTAAACACTCGGTGAAATCGGATTATCACATTGTCCACAACCTGCTTGCGTTTCCATCCGACCCCCACCCAACGTCCTCGTCCAGTAAAGACTCGAACCCTCTCTGGAATAAATTATGGCACCTCCACATCCGGAGCAGAGTTAATCACTTTTTCTGGTGATGTTGCACAAACTCTCTACATTCGCTTAATAATCTATCTAAGCGAGGCCTTACACTCGATTCGACCTGCCCATTCTGCAAACAACAGGTGGCTATCTTGCGTCACCTCCTCTTTGATTGTCCCTTTGCGATATCTATTTGGAAAGAAGCTGGTTTCTATAATCTCCTATTTTCTTTCTAACAGCCCCTGGTGGACCTCTGGATTCGAGACATTATTCTCTCAACTAATACGTCGGCAGTTGAATTGTTTGTTGTTCTTTGCAACCATTTATAGTTTCACCGCAATAGCCTTATTTTTGATGGTAACGTGTTGGACCCAAACTTCTTGGTACATTTGGCCGTTTGCTCCTTGTTCGACTTTCAAACGGCTAACTTCTGGCCCGAGCGACATTCCGTCACTCTTACTCCTCATTGAACCTTACTACCTCTGCCAACTTCTACAAAGGTGTTTTATGATGGAATAATCTCCAAATCTCGGGCCTGGGTGTCTACGTTGAGTTCCGTCACTGTAAATTCATTTATGTTCTTAATAAGAAAGTTATTAGTATTACCGATTCTGAGATCGTCGAATCCCTAGCCATGTGTGAAGCCCTTGCTGTTGCATGCGAGCTCAATCTCTCTGGCTTTTGTATTCGTGGGGATGCGAATAATGTGATTACGCAGCGTTAGGGGAGGTGGAGTGTGCTACCACTTGCACCTCTACTTGATAATGTTCGACTTCTTCGCAATGGTCTCTCCTTTTTGAATTTTTTTTGGATTAGAAGTTTGAAAATTATGTTGCTCATGATCTTACTTTTTTCGCTAAAACTAGTTCCTCTCTTATGAGTTATTGGAGCTCGCCTCCAAACTTTGTTTGTCAACCAGAGCTGGTTGATTTCCAGCATCTTTAATACATCTTCTCTTTTGAAAAAAAAAAAAAAAAAAAAAAAGAATACAAATAAATTAATAATAATTATTGATCACAAAGTCGACCGGCTAATTATGAAAGTAACAAATCCATAATCATCCCGGGGTTGTGAAACTATTTCAGCGAAAAATTGTATGGTTTCTCATTTGTTTCGGAAATACTACTGGATTTAAATATATCGGATTTTGTATGAATATCTGGATTTAAAATGATCGATTTTTGCGATGTAAATTTAAAAAAGGACTAACAGAAATTTGTATGATCTTGTTATTGGTTCATCTCCAGGTTGGGATCCAAAATTAGGTCAATGGGGCACTATAATTAATTAGGAGATTGCTAGTACATTTGGTTATTGACTTTTGGGATTTTTTTTATTTTTCTTAAAGCCTCGCATTATAAATTTATATTTAATTTTACCAAGTACAACTGCATGTAATTTCGTTAATTTGACTTTTGTGATTTTTTATTAAGGTTGACACTAATTTTATATTTAATTTCACCAATTAGCTCGAGTCTACGTGCACTAGTGTCCAAAATCCAAATGTTTGCAAGTTAATTGACTTAATTGCCATCCCCTGCAAACATGTATTCAAGTTTCGTGGCCCAGAAGATTACTTATTATCATCCTCTAAAAGTTATAGGTAATAGATACAAAAAGCAATTACTTTGTAGACAATGTATAATGTATCATGTAGAGCACCCTTTCCATGTAAAGCAAGCAGAACAACTAGCTTTGGACTTATTGCTGGACTTGCGACATGTTTGCAAACTAAACTTAGTTTCTATATTAAGCATTGCCTTCTACAAATTGGAGTGGATTTAACTCATCTGATAATTTCTATTGTGAAAGTTTTGAATGTTTTCAATAACTTGGATGAACGTATTTAAAATCAATGTTAGTGGTGATGTTGAAATATCTTTGCTAACATACTTATAAATAAAAGAAAGACATAGAAATGATTTTTGTCAGTGAGTTTAAATAACTCACAGATCGCGACTTTAGCCCAAAAGGTATTACTAGAAATGTTTTACAAACGAAGAAAACAATGAACTCTCTAGTAATATAACAAAAATCAATGAAAAGAATCACTCCTAAAATCTTCTTGTCCGATCAAACACGAACTCGAAAAACTCTCTGAAATGGAGCAATGAAAGCTTTACTCGTCTTTCTGTTTTTCTCGTCCTCACCAGTTGTAATTCATTAAAACGCCAAGTGAAATATATAGTCCAACTTACTTGAAAGAGTCCTTATTTTACATAACAAAGATTTAATGATTATCTCTATATACAAATACGTAAGAGTTAAATAATGGGATTTTATTCATACGTAAACAAAACCCTATCACAATCGTAGGTATACTTATAATTTTAGGTATAAGGCCTTAAGAACACATCCAAACTCAATTTTTATAATCAAATATAATTTTAGACAAACTTACAAACGTTCACAATGTATTTTGAAATACAATCCTCAAATTTGTTTGATTCAAATTGATGGGACTAATCTAAAAAATAAATTCATCGACTTTGGGACAAGATCCGACAAAAGAAAATTAACAAGAGTAATTATTTCTGCCAAAAATTAATTTTAAGATCTTATAATCATAAATTTTAAAAACTTAGAGCTAAAATAGATTTAGACATTAAAACGTTAAAAGAATAATATTTTTAGATCTTAAAAGATTCGAGCTTGAAAACCCAAGAGATGATCTAATTGGCCTACACAAGTAGGAATTGCATTAACTCCATAAAGAAAAGAAGCGATGAGTTATAACTGAAACAGGCCCAACATGCCAAATTCTCGGGAATTAATTATGGATTGAAGAAAAAGGTCCAACATATGTTATTAAATACCTTAATCAGACCCATCTATTCCATGAAGTTGAAAAGTCCATGAAGGGCCACCTATTTGTCAATACATGGGATGAAACATGTTTTTAGGCTAGCATTGCCAGTTTTTGTTTTATAAGTTTTCATTTTGAAACAATTATTAATAAAATTACGCTATGACAAACTTCTTTTTTTCCTCGTCCATCACTTTAACTCATTTTTAAAATACAGATTATTGTATCATTAATCATTAAATACATGTTTTTTAATAAATTTCAATATTACTTTACTCACATAATTCTAATTACCGATCACTATTTTACCTTTTTTTTAATATTAAATTATCTCCATTACATTTCATCATATATTAATTTACAATCATAAAAAATATCATTCTACTCTATGAATAAATTCATCATTATTTTCTCTTATTTCCAAAAACTTCAAAAGTAAGATAGACAACTGCAGCCTCATGTCGTCGAGTTTTCTTTATATCTAGAGCTCACATGAACTTCTAAGAGCAAGTACAACGCACGATCCATAGCGGTAATCCCTAGTTCCCGCGCGGAAGGGCTTCAACGCCTGGTGAAGTGCAACGGTCAAAAATGGGGCCCACAATCAAATGGTGGGTCTTGTGGGTAGCACAGTCAAAATGGGCCAACTCGCTCCGACCCGTCGCGATTGCCCCAAAACGGAGCGGGACGAGCCTGGACCGTTTTTCCGTGGTCCGGGAAAACCTATGCCCGTGGTCCGCGATTGAAGGCTAAATAGTTTTTAATTTTTAATTTTTTTTTTATAAAATTACATTTCTATGTTACAACTAAATAAAAAAAATTACAATAAAATTTAAAAATTTTCAACGGGAAAATAGAAAATAAAAGAATGTAAATATATTTTAAATTTTAATTTTAACCAATATAAAATTTAATTTTAAATTTATAATAAAATAAAAAAACCTAAAAAATGGGACAGCTCGCTCCGATCGTAAAAATCCGCGGGCTAAACGGGCCTGGGAAATGGAAGTCCAGATCCGCCTATTTGGGCGGGCTGAGCCTGCCCGTTTTGACAGTGCTACCCGTGGGCAAAGTTTGCCCATGACAGCTATCCATAATCTAGGTTTTTTTTAAAACAAGCTAAGATTGAAAGCTCTATTTTTGGTTCGTCAAGTAACAAAAATGTTGTATTTTCCGGTATTATTAAATAAACAATACTATTTTAATTCAAAATTGATAAAATATAACAACTTAAAAAAAAACTGAAATTTTGGGTTGGGACGCCACTGACAGGCGCATCCCGCCCAACATCGGTTATTCGGGAACTGATGTCAATATATCGGGACGCCACTAACATGCGCGTCCCGCCCAACATCGGTTATTCGGGAACCGATGTCAATATATGCCAGACCTTTTTATTAAAAAAAAATAAAATTTTGGGGCTCAATTGAAAAAAAAAACTTATGGGAGGCTCAATTTCCATGGTCCCTTAAATTATTTATTCTAAAATCAATATGAATCAATGCCTTCTATTTAAAAAAAAAGAAGAAGAAAAGAAATTTGTCTAATCATAAGCCGGTAAAAAACGTTCTAATCACCAGAATAAAATAATAAAGATTTTAAAAAACAGAGATTTATAAGATTTTTAATATAATCTAAAATTAGTTCAGCATGAGATTTATCCAACGGTAGAGTATTCATTTGTGACGGTTACAAAAAACTTGCTTACCTTTTTTTTTTTTTTGGAAAGAACATTGTGTGTGTTTTTCTTTCTTTTTTCGTACACTTCATCTATTAATTAAGCATCTTAGTTTAGTATTTATTTATTTAGTTTGCAAATAAATGGGTGAAGTATGCATACTTCCAGATACACGAGCTATTCAAAATATTTGACCATGACACTAAAGTCAGTTTTATTTTATTCAGATTATGGTGTTAATTGGTTAATTTATGCAATAGTTGAAAACTAGTCCTAGCCATATAAAGTGCCTGAAAATGTTAGAAGTAATGAGCCCGGGACGTCACTAACATTGGCGTCCCGCCCCCCTACAAGTTTTTTTTTTTTTCAATTGAGCCCCGAAACTTTTTTTTTAATAAAAAGGTCCGGCATATATTGACGTCGGTTCCAAAATAACCGATGTTGGGCGGGACGCGCCTATCAGTGGCGTCCCGATATATTGACATCGGTTCCCGAATAACCGATGTTGGGCGGGACGCGCCTATCAGTGGCGTCCCGACCCAAAACTTCAATTTTTTTTTAAGTTGTTATATTTTATCAATTTTGAATTAAAATAGTATTATTTATTTAATAATAACGACAATTTATTATTTTTTTGCTAATTAGATGGGTGAGATTAAAGAGGCAGTTGTGGATCCAATGGTCCATATCAATTCTTAGCCTTAATTGGTTTTATTCGAGAAATTTAAAAAAAATCAAAAATTATTTTAAAAAGAAAAAATATATTAAGTGGCTAGTATTAAATGACAGTTGGTGATCAAAGGTTCACATTAATCTCAATATTTCTTTTTATTAAATCGAAAAAAAATCATGAAAAATTGAAATAAAAAAATATATATATAATTTAAAAAATAGAAGTTTAATTATAATTTTTGATTAAAATTTATAATAACATATATAAATAAATCAAACAAATAATAAGAAATTGGAAAAAATAAAAATAAATCTGATTTTTGTATAGAAATCGTAAGAAGGTACTCACGGCTAATTTTTCAAATTCTCAAACTCCTATAATTAACATCACCCTTCAATCAATTCATTCATAATTTCTCAACTTTCTTTCACAATCAAATTCCAAAAGTCACACTTTCTTTCATTTTTTTTTATTTTTTTTCAAATTCCAATCTTTATTCATTTCTCTGTCATTTTTCATGCATAATTCAAGTTCAAGTTAATCATCCCCGATCTCGAACAACGACTTATGTTCATACATGACTCGTTTGTCAATCCCATACTATTTTACGACCCACCCCTTGAAAAATGATTACATAAGAGTAATGATGCATCGTTGAGAGGGAGAGTCAAGTTCTGGACGTCGTTAGACAAGGACAGAAAAGGATCGAGAATGTGTAGTAGGGGCAAAAATATTATTTTTACGAAAATCCCATTTATAGCGATCAAGATTCTTGAGGAGCAGTGAGAAGTTGAAAATCAATGTCCCCTATTTTATACAAAGAAAGGGATGTAATTGGTCATCTTGCCTTGTCAACAGTTCAAAAAGTCATAGTTGTTGTCCGAATACTTGCTTATGATGTTGTCAGTGACGCCATTGATGAATGCTTATGGACAGGTGCATTAACATTAATACAATGCTTGAAAATATTTTGTCGAGGCGTTTTACAAGTTTCTCTAAACAATACAAGAGGCAACCAATTCTTTGGCTTATCGGGATGCAACAACATATGTTAGAGAGGTCAAATATATTCATGAGCCTTGCAAAGGTAAATCTCCTTCGTTACACTTTGAATATAACGGTAATGAATATTACATGGGTTATTATTTTGCTGATAGTATTTATCCCGCTTGGGTATCATTTGTGAAAACCATCCCTCACCCAATCTCGAAAAAACACAAGACTTTTGAATGATATCAAGATTCGGTCAGAAAAAGATGTCGAAGGACATTTGGTATGCTCCAAACACGTTGGGATATTGTGAAAGGTCCATCTCGCGTGTGGAATCCTATATACTTAGATTATATCATGAAAGCTTGTGTCGTTTTCAAGATATTGAAAATCGGATCAGTCATCAAACCAATACAACTACAAGTTTACAGGTTCATAGGTTCAATCGATTTGAATCAGTAGTAATTAATTTTTATTTATAAATATTATTTAATAGTTTAAGTGATAAATAAATATAAAAATACAAAAAAATCAACAGTTTAGAAACTCAAAATTAATATAAATGACTAAATCAATTGACTAAACAGTTGATAAATGTAATTTAAATATATATTTTTATTATGTTAAAAATATAAAATAACATTAAAGAATTTAAAAAATATTAAGAAAAGAAACCAAAAAAAAAAAAGGGTGGTTCAAAAGTTTTGATCGGTCTGACTAGTCCTTGATCGGTTCTTAACCGGATTTGTCGCCAGCCGGTTTTTAGAAGTGAACCGAACTAGTAAGGTGATCGGTTCCCGGTTAAACAGGTCGAAGCGACCGGTCCAGTCCAGTTTTTACATCCATGATCGTTCTCCATAACATGATTATGGAGGATGAGCGAGAGGATATAATAAAGGATTGAGATTTCCCTGTTTGAGATGCTGACACTGTACATCCAAATGTTGCTCGGTCTCAAATGAAAAGTTCGATACATTTCTCAAGTGACAAGTCGGAATTCGAAACAACGAATTGTAATCACATGTTTCAAAAGAACTCGATTTAACATATTTGGATTTTTAAAATTTCTAAGTTTGAAATTGTTTTTACTTATATCAATTAGTTGTAATATTTTTAACTATTTAATTGCACTTAATATTTTTACCTATTAAATTATTTGAAATTTCTTAATTATTTAATTTGTCAATTTTTTTTTATTATTTATAAGGTTTGTAATTATATTTAATGTTCCCACCACTTTATATATCATTTCCTAATTAAAAATATAAAATAAATAAAATAAATAATTTAAACAATATCATCTTTTCAACATCACCTCAACATTGAAAATGCACGTCAATCAACTTCATTCAATCACCCCTGACATCATTTTTTTCTCATATCACATCTTAAATTCAAGTTTACCATTGTGCATGCTCTAGTAAAGGATATCCGTAGGCAAACTATGACACTATTTTTGTGACGCAAACAGTGATGAAATCAACTGTTTTCAAGAATCTATTCCCAGCATTCCTTAATATTAAAAATAGAAAAATAAAAAAATAATACATCTTTGCTAAGAATTAAAACTAAATAAAAACTCACCATCTGAAATTCCCTACATGCCCATTTTAGGCATTATTTTTTACTTCGCATGGACCAGAAAATGCAAATAAGCTCACTATTAACCATCAATCTGAAATTGGAATTTTACAGCACCATGCTGGAAATCACCACATGTATTGCATTAATTAAAGATGACTCTAAAACAAAAATAGTGAATGGGCCATAAATGTTCAAAAAAACAAAATTATCTCATTCTTCAAATATACTTCCCTAAGCAAAAATATCACTAGAACTTCACATAGGGGAAAAACTGAACAAGACTCGAACTTGTGTTAGTACCTCCCAGTTAAGGCTTGAAGGGCGCGAAAACAACCACGGCATTATGCCCGCCAAATCCAAACGAGTTAGATATGGCTGCAATTACAAGATTAAAAAAATTTAGAAAACCGAATCAAAATTTAGAGCCTATTTATCCATTTCGTTTACTTTTAGATTTTCAAGGTGAAGTTCACATTACCAACATTAACTTCGTGTTGTTTCTTAGCATTCGGGACAGTGTCGATAGTGACTTCAGGTTCCAAATTCTACACATCAGAAGGTAAAATTATTAAGGCATGATATATACTATTAGCAAAAAGATTTATGATTAATTACAGAAAAATACAGTTGTGCTTAATTTAATTACATATTGGTTGATTGTTGGATGTAACCAGCCAGTGTTGATTGCTTTAATGGTTGCTATTGCTTCAAGTCCACCGGCAGCTCCAAGTCCATGTCCGATCATTGACTAAATTAGAGAAGTAAAATAAATAAATAAATTGCGAGTTAATATCTATGTATACACACACACACTTAAGGTTAATCTGATTACCAAAAAAATCCTGCTATCTTACATAATTACTACATTATTGATATTTGTTAAGAAATACAGACAAGGTGCTTGTAATGATCCTTTGAGGGGTATTTATAATCAAAGATATTTGCAATAATCTTTAAGCATAATACGAACACTCCAATAATAAAGATTGGAAATTAATGCAACTTAACAATTATGTAGTCTTTATAATGATTTTTTAATTTATTTTTTACCTTGGTGCCATTCATCTTTATTTGGGAGGTATTTTTGAAGACTTTCTTGATGGCATTGACCTCAGCCACATCCCCAGCAAGTGTTGAAGTTGCATGAGCATTTATATAGTTAACCTGTCATGAATTTGCAAATTTTTAAAAAGTTAAACCAGAAATCAGAAAAAGTTTTAATTAACAACTACTAATCAGAAAAGAAAATGGTATAATATAATTTAAACCTCTTCTGGAGCCACATTTGCATCTTGCAAGCTCTTGATAATACAAGATGAAACACCGAGCCCGTCCGATCGAGGATCGGTCATATGATGAGCGTCACATGTCGTAGCACCTCCCAAGTACTCAGCCACAATGTTGGCTCCTCTTTTCATTGCATGATCCAAGCTTTCCATGATCTAGGAATTTTGTTATTAGTTAGTTTTACAAATGACCCTATCAAATTATTAGTTTGTAATAATATTAAATTACGAAAATGCCCTCTAAGACTTAGCTTAATTACTAAAAATAATCTAATTATTGTTTGCAATTACAAATACCCTTCTATATATATATATATATATATATCATGGAATTAATTAATTAATTCATAATCATCCTAAAATAAATAAATAATTCAAACGAGCCACATACTAGTACGCCTGCACCTTCGCCGATAACAAAGCCATCTCGATTTTTATCCCACGGCCTCGACGCCTTTTGTGGCTCGTCATTTCTCTGAGACAAAGCCCGGCAAGCTATGAAACCTCCGACGCCGGTCGGGATAATGGCCGCGTCGGTCCCACCGGCCACCATGACGTCAGCATCGCCCCTTCTGATGTGATTGGCGGCGGCGAAGAAGCAGTGGTTCGCGGTGGCGCAGGCCGTCGCGATCGAGTAGTTGGGGCCCATCAGGCCGGTGTCGATGGCGAGCAATGCGGACCCCGTGTTGGTGATCGAATAGGGGAGGAAAAACGGTGTTATTTTCTTGTGTCCGTATCGGACCAAGGCTTCGACTCCGTTGCTGAACGCCGTCATGCCGCCCATGGCGGACCCCACCAACACTCCCATTCTCGTTTTGTCCATCTGCCATGACCAATTATTAGCAGAGCTAGCAAAAAAGCCCGGCCCGAATTTCACTCGGGCCTCAAAAATCCCCAGCCCGACCTGTGCATACGCTTTTTTTATACAATTTTGTTTGGGCCGAACTAAAATTCGTTTCTTGTCCGGGCCCATTGGTAATAATAGAGCTGGAGTTTAAGCCCAGCCAGACTTTCAATCCGGGCTGTGCTATGATTTCAAAGGACAGAAGAAACAGGGATATTTTAACCCTGTTTCCGGGCCGGGCCATTTAACTGCTCTGGGTAACAACGGTTAATCCCGGACCATGTTTACGCTCGTGTTAGAAATTATCACCCCTACCTATAATTGTAAAAGAAAAAAATAATGAAAATAAGCTCACGGTTTCAAGAACTTGTTCGCTAAGGCCAGCATCGTCGAGGGCCCGCTTGCCAGCGACCAAGCAATATCTCCAGCAGTCGTCAAGACAACGATCGTTTTTGCCGTCAATGTAACCGTCGGATGAGAACCCACGGATTTGGCCAGCGAACCTAACAGAATATTCCGAGGCATCAAATTTGTCGATCGGAGTGATACCGCTCACTCCGCCGAGCAGCTTATTGTAGAATGTATCGATATCACTTCCGAAAACGGAAACAAGGCCCATCCCAGTTATGACTATCCTTTTCTTGGGATCTTTTTCTCTCTTTGGAGATGAGATTGTTGTTGGAGTAGATAACATTGCTTTGATTTTTCCACATTTTGCTGCTACGAAAATAGATAATTTGATTATATTTCAGAATTACAAATATTCTTTAACGTGTTACAACCACACACTTGAGTTTTTTTGTTTGTTTTTTTAATTAGACAAAATTTAGAGATAGTTTTTATAATAATTATACCTCGAAATTTACAGGAAACTTGTATTTAACCTAATTAGTTTGCACCTAAGCACAACCTATGTTTAAAAGAAATAAAAATTAAAATAAAAAATATATATATAAAAATAAAGACAACACCAATATCTAAATGCAACTTGTATCTACACTTTGTCTGCAAGCATTATAAGAATTTCCCATTTTAATGTTCGCAAATGCAACTTATTTTGATTCTGCTTCATTTAATCAAAATTGAAAAACCATGGGGATGGGTGTTTTCTAGTTGGATTCTGCTTTTGGTTTGAATTTAATCACACACCAAACATTTAAGTTCATCAATTTCTCAGCTTATTTTCCCGAACACTACCAACTTCTGATTCTCGATTTTCCTTATCTTTAGCTTATAATCAAGAAATTGATTAAATCTCAATTATGATCTCTTCATAGCTAGATCATGTCATATTACTTATAGGAATCGTTCCATCTTTACCCCAAAAATTAAAACCATCAAATATGGGCAAAACCAAAACACACACACGCACACACAGAGTGGAACAAAAAATGTGTGAAATTAAGATTCTATATGGTACCTGAAATGGGAATGTAACCCTTAGCCTCAAAACAAGCTGAGCCCACTTGCATGTTGGTTAACAACAACGGAGCCTCATTTCTTGTTATATTACTCTTCTTGAAGATCAAAAAACCAGAAGAAGCAATGCTACCCATTTTTTAGCTCAAAAAACCAAACAAAAAGCCCTTGTAATTGTAATTTCACACCATCTATGTATGATAAATTTAATAATAATATATATACCTCAAAAGCAAAAAAAAAAAAAAAAAAAATGATGTTAAAAAATGGAAGGTGTTAAGAAAGAGAGTTTGTTGGGGGTTTGTTTGTGTTGAGCAGTTGGCCTTGCTGGATAGTAGTAGTTACAAAGACGGTTCATTATTACAGAACATAATATGACCACAATGGCCTGTGATGAATGCAAGATTTAGGGAGTGTTGGCAAAAATATTTAAAAAAATTGATTATTAATTTATTTATTTTATTCACAATTTTTATAGATGTCAAACTTCAATTTCTGATTTTAGAGGTTGAAAGGCAAGAGAGTGGGACTTTAGATTCTTATGATATGTTTAGTTTGAATTTTACACCACACATTATACACTTCTCAATGAAACAATCTCTTGTAATTTAGTAATTAAATTAGGGGCAAAATTCTCGTATATTTTATTAGGCAATTATTTTATCTCAAATAATTTAGTGAAAAATATTAATTTCTCATTTGATCTAAATTATTATGTAGAAATATTAATTTAACTTATTAATTATTTTCCTTTTTATTTTCTTTTTCTTTATTCAACATATAATACAACCAAAAATTCATTTTATTTCGTTACATTTTTATATTACTTATAATCATTGTCACCAATCGTTACCGGTTGAATTTTCATACTACACTATGCATTTTCATACTACATAGTGCCAATTTCATACTTGTACTCGTATACACTTGGAATTCCATTCTAGTGATTATACTATTAATCTTTAGAGGCAAAATTTCATACTAGATCGTGAGATTTCATATTATATCATGTAATTACTTTATGCAATATGTCATACTAAAATACAACTTTTTTTTCTTCATAAATTTATATTTTTAAATTTCAATTTCATACTATATATGAAGTTCAAACTGTTATTATGGATTTCATACTATTATATTTTAAAATATGTACTACTTTAATCAAATTATACTATTATATTTTAAAATTCATTATTACCATAACATTACTAAAATTCAAAAAAATAATATGATTTTATACTATAATATTTTAAAATCCATACTATTATTATTATTAGGTTTTTAGGTGTAGTGGTAGTTTTTATCATTTAAGTTGTAATTTCATTAAATAGGATATATTTAATTAAAATGAGATTAAATATTTTGTATTAGAGACAATTAGTGGTAATGAGAGTGTAGTAACCTATAATTTTCCCATTAAATCTCAACATTTATTTGCAAAACTACTTGTTTCCACCCAAAAAATGGCCAACGCCTGGAATGACGCATAGAACACGAACGCCTCCCAGACCTGCACCACAAACACGGATTAGAAAGGACCACCGGTGATTTTTCCGGTGGAAACCTCTCCGATGCTTAAGTCAGTAAGCGCTTGAGGCGTTTTTTTTTTTAGAAAGAAAGCAAGAAATGCTCACGAGAATGACATACCTCTCTCAGCCTTGGGGCTGAGATATTTATAATTTCTCCTGACGGGGACCCCAGCCGGGATCTCAAGAACACATGCCGCGAATCAAGGGCCGTTACGCAACAAATTCTGACAAGTGGTCCCACTTGTCTCTTCGCTGGGAATCTGGGAAACAGGTCTCCCCTGTCCCAGGTCTTCCTTATTTCCTTCTCCCGATCTGACCCAGTCCATAATATCTCGGCTCTTCTTTCCTCTTGTCCCGCTGTTCAACAGGTCAACTCTTGCTAATAATGAGGAAGAGCTCTATTCCTCAGGGGACTCAACCAAGTCTTTTACCCAAACCAGGTTACACTTCAATCCCTGGGACTTCAGCTTGGTATAATCTCCAAACTTTTAGTGCCCTTCAAGATGGCTAAGTCAGGGATCTCAAGCGATAACCACCTCTTCCTAACATTCTGTTTTATCGGGAGGGCTAATTAGATCTTTCATAGAGACAGAGCTATTCTAGCTCTCTCTTAAATTTTCTAATTATCCTTGAGTTAGAGCTACCCCAAACCAGGTCTGGCATATATGTTGCCCTATCACTACTAATTTTCAAGTCTTAGCTACATCTGCTTCAACTCTTCTTCCAAAAGATAACGTGTTTTCAAACAATCTCGTGTAAGATGTGATTTCCCCTTTCGGATGTAAATTGATTTCCTAGTTTAAAATAGTCATGTTCGAAATCATATTTACGATCGAGTCTTGTGTAGTAGAACTATAATTTTTTGGCTAGCCTAAATTTTCGCCGAGACTCAAAAGGGCTTACTTAGTGCCACCGAAAATATTGTGATTTACTAAATTACTAATCCCTAAAATTTAAGGGAACCAAAAGGTGGTTTCCTTTCCTTGCCGGCACCTAAGACCACAAATATAAGCCTTCACACAAAGAGGTGGTCGATCTCATTTGTTTATTGATTTAAAAAAAAAATTGAGGGTTGATTTTTTTGGGGCCGATTACGTACCTAGGTCATTTAATTACCCAATGGTTCTAAGTCTTTTGTTTTTCATTTATTTTTTCGCGTGAAATCCCAATATCAGGATTTCAGTTTTTATGAAATCCCGCAAATTTTTTTATTTTATTTTCTTTTTTTAAAAAAAAATCTCGATATCGGAACTTCAATTTTATCAAATGTCGATATCGAGATTTCATCTTTTATCAAATCTCGACATTAGGATTTTAGTTTTTACCAAATCCCGAAATTGGGATTTTAGTTTTATGAAATCCCGATATCGAGATTTAATTTTTATAAAATCCCGATATCGGGACTTCAATTTAATCAAACCCTAATACTGGAATTTCATTTTTCAATCTCAATATCAGGATTTCAGTTTTTTTCAAATTCTGATATCGGGATTTTAATTTTATTTTTTTTGTGTGTGAAATCTCAATATTGAGATTTCAGTTTTTATCAAATCTCGATATCGGAAATTCAAATTTATGTTTTTTTAGTTTTACAATGTAATATTTTTCTCAAGTAATGTAATATTCTTATTTCACATACACCGTGTGTGTGAGAGTGGTTGAGTTCAAATGAGAACCCCACCATTACTTGTGAACCTAAGGATATTTTACAACCATTAGATTAAAAAAAAAAAATTTGGTATTCTTGTCCATTTTTATCACGGAAGGATATGAAAGTCTTCTTTAATTATGCATTTATTACAATCCCAACAATCACATTCATTCAACTTATTTCTAAATTTTTACGCAATCTTCAATATTGTCCCTAGATTCATTTTTTCCCCTTTTTTGGGTGAGTTTGTATATCAATGACATCCTTTTTCTTTCATCAATAAAAGAAACCCATAATACACAAATAAAAATCAATTAAATTCCTAGATCTCCAAATCAATCAAAAATCGGGCTTAAGCGTATGGTTGGATGATCTCCAAAGTCCGGTGACGGCAAAATTAACGGCGAAGTGGGCACGAGGCTTAAGAAAGAAAGGTGAATGCATCTCCATGAGAGACGTTGTGAAGAATTATAGAATGACCTTCTCGAGTCTTTATGGAAAATGATTCTTTTTTCATTTTCTTCCAAAAAAAATTAAGTTGGGCAAATTGAATTGAGGCTTTTTTTAATTTTTCTTGCTGGTTATTAACTATGTTTATCTATTATATTTCTTATTGTTGTTGTTACTTGAATTTTCTGGTTGCACCTTTATATCTTAACGGAATTTATTTTATTTCAAAACACTCATATACAATACATCTTCAAAGCATAAGCAATTGCTATTCAAAGCATTGCATATAAGTTCAGAAAGTATGTTCGACACCGATGGTGCATTTCAAGTTTGATAAGTCTTATTATTAGTTGCACTATTCAAAAGATCAAATAAAGTAGTTACAAACACAACAAACATCATTAATGTATTTAGATACAAGCATTGTTTTGTTTCCACGTAGTATTATATTGCCACTTATATAAAATACACCTCTAAAGTATTAATAAATAAACACCAAAACACTAGAATTATTACTTAACAACACCTCATAAAAATAAAGTCTCGATTATTAAAAAATTGCTATTGTTACAAGTGTATGTTTAATTACAGTATAAGTTCTCATTTTACATCGTAGAAAAAGAACATAACCATATTGATCAAAGCACTGTAACATATAATAAAAAAACACTCTATCACCGGTTATTATCGCCAACAACATTTGAGATTTGTGGGTGGAGGTTTTTGGTAAGTTACAATTTGTGTTCCGATAATCACGGGTCAATGCGGGAGGTCGAGATTTGTGGAGTCTTGTGAGACTAACAAGTGCAAGTTTAATGACAGTATACGTTTCCAATTTACAACATAGAAAAAGCACATAAACATTGTTATTATTACCAACAACGTTTGAGATTTGTGGGTGAAGATTTTTGGTAAGTTACAATCTGTGGGTAGAGGTTTTTGGTAAGTTACAATTTGTGTTCTAAGAATCACGGGTCAACAATTTTCCCTTACTCTTCTTGCTCCAACAGACACATTCATTTTTTTCTTCTTTTGCTTTTTTTAATTACAAAAACTCATTAAATAACAACCATTGAATTATATATCATAGTGATGTAGATTGAGTTCTAGGTTCACAGATAAAGTTGGGTTCTCATTAGAACCCAACCCTACACACACACACACTATTATATATAATTCGCATTCCGATTATTGTAATTTATGTTATTGGTTTGTTTTATTTTATCATGTTGTATTTTCTATTTTTTTTTATTAGTTTGCATTTTTAATTCAATTTTAGCTTAATTTAAAATTTTAATTTTTTTGTTACGATTAATTACACTTTAATTTAAAAATAACAATAAAGTAATTTTACACATGGATAGACCATACAAAATAAGTGTGGTTGGGTTGAGAGGAATATTGATATATAGAGGAGTAAAAAGTTAATTAAATATTAAAAAGATTGGTTGAATTAGTATTAATTGTGATTAATGATATTGTAGTAAGATTAACAAGTCAATTCACGGTTGCTACTAATGTTCAGCAACTTTTCGAACAAACTCTGAGTTCTTCTTTATGGAGAAATTTAATGACCTCGATTTTAACTGTTTATGTGAATTAAGGGAAAATGGACCGCACTTGACGTGTTGATAATAGTAGATGGTAGTTGATTTGATTTAATTGACGAATGGATGAAATATTTGATTAAAGTAATTAATTGAAGGGAATCATATATTCCTTGAGATAAATATTTCATCCCAAATAGTTTATTGAGATTTTAACTTCTCATTTAATCCAACTTAGTATATAAGAGTATTAATTTACTTTTCTAACAATTTTTTTCTTCAAGTTTTTTTGTCTTCCAGATTTAATTTAATCAAAATCATAATCAGGGACAGGCACATTATGGGCCAAAGGGGGGCACTGGCCCCACTGATTTAAAAAAAAAGCAAGGGTATAAATGTCTTTTCACATTTACATCTAAAAAATAAAAGAAAAAAAATACTTACCTGCTAAATAGAAACAGAACAGAGAGAAACTCAAATCCCCCACTCCCAATTTCTTTCTTCACAAACTCCTTTCTTGCGGTCCCACCATTTCTTTATTCACAAATTCTCAAATCATCTCCTCCCCAATTACAAACCTAGGGTTTTATTGGAGATTTGCATATTAGAGTAGTAAGATTTATCTTGATTAAGGTAAATTTAGTTCAATATTTAATTGTTTTAATTTTATATTGTGAATTGCTTGTTTTAAGTTCTTTTTCAATTATATGTGTCAATTATCACTTGGTAGGGCTGATTAGAACATAATAGTTAATAGTTTGATTTAATATTTATAATTAATGATAATAATTTGTTGTTTGTTTATGTATCTAATTTATTTTAATTTTCTTACATATTTTTTTTCTAATGTATTACATACATAAATTAAAATGAAAGGTTAGATAATTATAATTCAATATGTTTTTATTGTGTAGATTAAAATGATGTGTCAAATGTAAAATATTTGTTGTTAATTAGTTATTGACTTAAGTTGAACTTTCTTCGTTTTTAAATAAATGGAACGTTTTTATAGCAAAATACGACCGATTGTGGAGGCACATCTTCATCGATTAATGAATCTTTACTTGCTCAACCTCAAGCACTATCAAAGCAAGAGAACATTCAAGTTGATTTAGAAAGTTTTCCTAGTGATCCAGGATTACGACCTAATATCACAAGCTATCCACCAAACTTTTTAATACTTGGCGCAAGAAAAAAAGATTGAGCGATCATGTTGGAAAGCATAATAGTCATCATAATAAATGTAGATTGGCATATCAAGATTTGATGAATCAAGCTCAACACTTTGAAGTGTCTCCTGTTAAAGTCTCAAACTAATCCAAGCTTGATTATCGTTGTAGATTAAATTCATCGATTGTTTGTTTGTGCTATCTTATTATGCAAGGATTATATTTTCGAGGGAATGAGGAGTCGGAAGAATCATTAAATCGAGGTAACTTCATTGAGATTTTGAAAGTTATTGCATCATGCAACGAAGAAATAAATAATGTTGCACTGGAAAATGCTCCAGAAAATCTCAAACTCATATCTCCTAGGATTTAGAAAGATATAATAAATGCAGCTGCAGTTGAGACAACAAAAGTTATAACTGATGATATTGGAAATGACTTTTTCTCCATTTTAGTTGATGAGTGTCGAGTGCTTCTGTGAAAGAGCAAATGGGAGTTGTGCTACGTTATGTGAATAAGACTGGATGTGTCATTGAACTTTTTCTTGGTCTTATACATGTTAGTGATACAGCTGCAGCATCACTTGAAAATCACTTACTGCTGGTATCAGTTTCCATCTCGAAAATACTTGTACTTCAATCAAAAAACTCGCAGCTACAAATATTTTAGGATTCTCGTCAATCAAATCTTTAAAGAAATAAAAGCGCTGCTTCAAACGAATAGAAAACAAATTTGAAGGTAGAATATAACTGAATGAGAAATGCTAATTGGGATAATCCTTGCAGAGTGGTATTGTCAGATCATTTGGGAATAATTTGATGTCGTGAATCAAGCCATCGACCATGTGGATCGTATTTGTTCTACTTTTAATGCGGTAGATTTGTCAATCTCATATATATTTTAGATTATATGGGATATATTTCCTATTGGAATATAAAGAATCATTGGATTAAACGGTTTATGGAGCTAATATTTTGGTAATATATGTGGATTTTTCCCAAAGAACTAGAAATCGTAATGAAACAATAACAAATTTGGAAAAAAAATAAACATCTTTTTTATCCTTTTTTAATTAATAAATATTTTTTCTTTTGTTGACTAAAGCATTATTTCACAATTTTATAGAAATGTTTTTTTTACACATGAGAAGTTATTTATTTATTAATGTAATTATTTTATTATTATTGTTTATATTTTTTTTCTTCATTTTCATTTTTTTAGGAAGTATTTATTTACTATTACAATTTATTCATTATTATTTTATTAATTTTCTTGTTCATATATATTGCGGGGGCTGGCTCGGGGGAGATGCGGCGGTGCCGAGGGTATTCGTGAAGGGGAGGTTATATAGGCGGGGCGGAGGAGGTGGTGGGGTTGAACGAGATGGGCCGGCTGAGTCGGATCTTGAAACTGGGCCCGGGTCAAGAGGGGTGCGGGTAGGTTGGGGTGCGGAGGGTGTGGGGGGCGAGGTTTGTGCCGTGTTTGGGGTGTGGGGGGAGTTGTAAAGTGGTGGGTGAGGGTGGAAGAAAGAAGAGGTGGTGGGGAGTGTAATGAGAATGGTTTGGTCCATTGGTCCAATTTTGTGATTGCATGATTGATGTTAAATTGTGTGTGTGTTTTATCATTTCAACAAGGTGCAAGCTTTCGATCCCACATGCTGAGGACATTTCAGCACGAAAGAGCTGTTTGATTTTGGGATTGTTTGTGGTGTATTTGTGTTTGGGCTTATATTGTGAGGATTTGGAATAATTTGTATTTAGGAAAGGAATGGTGAGTTACTGTAATATATTTATATATAGTTTA